>OX451739.1:108932784-109302996 GCA_948472305.1 Vicia faba
AAATGCAGCAAAACTGTCCAAATGCCACAAAGCTATCCAAACAAGAACAAATGCAGCAAAATTGTCCAAATTGCCCAAACAACATCACCAAACAGAAGGCGCAAACTGAGCCAAACAAAACTACCCAAACAACAAAAACAAACAGCAATATGGCAATACAAAATTCAAACGAGGCAACAACATAAGCTAGACAGCATCAACAAACAAAAGTATAGCAATATAATAAACTAAGTCAAACAAGCAAAAAACTTGTTCAAGAAGCCAATTCATCATTTTCCATTTTATTGCAAACTTTTCAGAAAAAGGCAAAAGAGCAATTGACTTTCTTAGTGTCATTGAGAGAGAAGAGAGGAAAGAAGTCACCTAGGTTATTGGGATGCACAGCCCTGCTGCCTTGACTGTCACAAATTGCATAAAAGTTGCTAGAAAACAAAACAGCAACAAAAAGGGCATAAGAACAATATGCCAAAATATTCAAAATTTGATGGTTTTTCCACCATTTTGAATAGAAATTCAACCAAAGCAACACCAATATAACAGTAAAAAAAACTCTGAAGCAAGAAAGGAGATATAAACATTTTATCAAACTCAAAAATCTTGAAACAAGTCTCCACTTTTCAAAAACCTGTCAAAAACTTCAAAACCAAAAGTCCAAAACCTGTTAATAAACATACTAAGCCAAATATCCCCAGCCATCCTAAAACAACAAGAACCAAGCTTCAAGCTTATAAGGAACCAGTATACAATAGCAAGTTTAAAAAAAAACCAACAGAAAAAACTCCAAAACCTCAAACCTTCAAACTGCCAACAAAACCAAACCAGTAACAAAACCTGCAACCAAACCATCTCAAAATATCACCAAACCAAAAAAACCAGAAAAAAGTCCCAACTGATAAACCAGTAACCAAATCAGTAACCTTCAAAAACCTGCCAAAATCCTCAACCAAATCAGTAACCTTCAAAAACCAGCAACCAACTCAAAACACCATTAAACAACCATCTCAAAACTGTTAACTATCAAGCTAATAGAACCAAAAACATTCAAAGCAAAATAGCCAAAACCTGAGACAAGTTTCAAACAGAACAAAAAAAAACCAAAAGGCCAAACCCTTAGTAAGCCACAAAAACAACAAAAAAAATAACAACAAGTCTCAAACCTGAGACAAGTTTCGGACAATAACATCATCAAAAGCTAGTAAACCATTCAAACTGATAAAACAACATCCAACAATCACAAAAATCCCAAAATCCATCGAATATCATCATCATCGTTCAAAACACAGAGATAAGGAAAGAGTTACCAAATAGTCAAAATCACCCAGGTGTTATCTTCATCTCCCCCCCGTGCAGCTGCGGCCACCAAGGAGCGCCACCCTCAGTCTCACCATCCCTTTGCATTTCACAAAAGTCTCCAACAGGTATGAACTTTTCATCTTTCTCATAAATCTCTAAAAGCTATTTCCTGCATCTCAATGGATAACAAGTCTGATTAATAGAAAAGAACATGAACAAGACAAAAAAACAATGAACTCGTTTAAGCTTTAATAGGATAGCAGAACTTCACCTTTTCAAGAAACAAAACCTTTAGAGCTTAATTAGGAAGCAAGAGAGGTGACGCTCCGGCAACAGAGGGTGGGGGGAAGATCAAATGGTTCGGATTTCATTCCCTTAGGGTTCAAATCCGAAATTAGGGTTTTCAAAAAGATACGAGCCATGGTGAGATAGAGAGGGCATGAGCGATTTTGTTCGCGAAATTGAGACAGGGATGGTTAGTGAGAGATTTAGAGATGAATAGAGATGAGAAGATGAACAGAGTTAGACAAAGAGATGAACGACGCCGCTGTGAACGAAGGGGGTTCTAAGAACCCTAATTCGTTTCCACCCTTAATCAGAAGCTAATACAAAGTTAGAGGTTTGGGCTTGTATTGCCCTAAGGCCCACGCATTTTACACCCCCTCCTGGCTTATTTGATCACAGCAAAATAACAACATTTCCGTTGGGCCTTCTCCCAAATAGTCCTTTAAGGCCCATTGCATTTGTTTGTTTGTTAAATTGTTTTCCTTTACATTTATTTATTATTATGAAAAATGCTAAGAAAACTTAAATATTTTTTTCATTAAAATTGATTTAGGTTTTATAATTTAATTTTTTTAGTCATTTTTCTTTTATTTAATAAATTTTTTTTAGATTTTAAATAATAAAATACCAAAAAGATATTACTAATTTAGTTTATTTGTTTTCTTTAGATTTTACATAATAAAACACAAAAAAATAATAAGGATTTAATCAATTATATTTTTAGATCAGGTTTTACCTTTCTTTTTTTTCATGTAAATACTTAGCATTTCATATTTTGTTAATATTATTTTCATGGATTATCATAGCTTTAATTAAATCGCACAAAAATTCGATTTGGTTGTATTGATTGATATTTGGACATTGCTATTTCATTTGATTCATCCCCATTTGTAACAATTGTACCCCCATTCCCGAACATTCTGTAATAGCTTAGAATTTTAATTCCCACAATTAACTGTTTTCCATATACTGTATAGTAATTAGGCGTGTATGGCAAGATTCAAAAATCAATCGCTAGATGACCTAATAGAAGAATGAAATAACTTGAAACCAATACACTTTCTCACACGCGCACCTCTAGGGTAACCTCGCTCGTTGCCTCGGAAATACAATCATGTCCCTCGAATATGGGACGCTCTAGCAATGACCCTTCAATAAACAAAGATCATAGTCCCTCGATGACCCTCGATGTTGCCTTCGATTAAAACGATCTCGTCCCTTATGAAAATTGCTAAAGCGTCTCACAAGTTGCCTTCAATGATTGTAAAATGGACCCGCGCCTGTCCCTTCACATCCAATGGTGGGGCTTCTTACCAAATCAATGGTAAGATAACACCATTAAAAGGAAGAAGAAAAGAACAACTTAAGACCTTTCGAGTAGATAGATTCGCTCTTAGTTACTCGCTTGCTCATGACAAAAAACTTTTACACCTACACTCCCATTTCAAAACATTTTCAAAAAGATAAAACATTTTGTATACATTCTTATAGAGATGAGAACCATTGCAAAACCTCTTTTTGAAACACTTTTCGAAACACGATTCACAAACACATCTTTGAACCACTTTTCAAAACAAAACTTTGTATACGTTCTTATAGAGACGAGAACCATTACAAAGAGATTTTCCAAAATACTTTCAAAGACCACACCACAAGCACACAATCAAATGAAAGCAAGTGATCTAAACGAGTAACTAATAGCCCATGGAAAACCATGGATGAAAAGGGTGCTAATACCTTCCCTTTTCATAATCTACCCCCCGAACCCGAGAAATAATCTCGAAAGGTCTTTCCTGTGCTTTTTTACCTTTCCTTTTGGATAAAAGAAAAGTCGATGGTGACTCTTGCTAACCGCACAAGTGCGAACGAAACACAAAACTTCAAGTCAGTTCTCCCACCGTATCACAGAACTGGCGACTCTGTTGGGGAAAAAAATAAAAAGTGGGGTCACCTTAGGGTTAGATCACCTTTACTCGCTTTCATTATTTGATTGGTATGCTTTATATTCAGTTCTTTGTATTGGGCTTGCTTTGATCCTCCACCCGGATTTGGGGCACCTTTTTAGGTAAATAGCAATAGATTGTGGAGACTGTACGGTGTAGACCGATATGGTTGAAACACTGGCTATGTTAGTGTGACGCATTTGTGGGTACCGGTATCCCTCGTGGTGAATCGAGGAGAATACGGGGCCGCTGAGTGGCGTCGCGAAGCATTAATTAACCTTAGAACCCTAATTGAACGAACTTGGCTATTAGGACATAGTGAGGTAACCGGTTTCGGTGTAAAGATGAAAATTGATTGACACTCGATACTACACTCATTGAGGCTAGACTTTTGGGATATCTCGGCCGCAAGAAAAGATTGATTGAGATGAGACAATGCCTAAAAGAAAGGTCGGTGATATTGAGATCCTTTAGAACCCGATCATTATTTCTAAGACAGGTTGAGCCAACTAAAACTTCAAGAGGGTACTTACCTACAAACTCATGCAAGCCTGAAACATAGGGATCTATTTGTTGTGTGTATATATGTTTGCTTGTACATAAACATCATAAACATCATCAACATCATATGCATGCTCACTAACCATTTCAAGGATTTAGAAATTTATCTTTGTTTTTGTTTTGTAGGAAATGGATTCTCTCTGAAGAAACACCATCCGAATCAGCTTTGTAAAAGCTCATCCTCAACTTCAAGAGCTAGCCTCAAGAGTGCCCGAGGATTCTCCTTTTACCAAGAAGTATGGTCGGCTTCTCAGTTTGGTTACATCCAACTTCCAAGAAGAGATGATGTATGTACTGTTCCAATTCTTTGATCCTGTACATCATTGTTTCACTTTTCCAAACTATCAGTTGGTACCAACATTGGAAGAGTTCTCTCTACTCTTAGGGGTTCCCGTGCTTAATCAGATACCGTTCACCGATCTAGAAGGGATTCTAAAACTTGAAGTCATCGTCGAAGCTTTACATATGAAGAGGGCCGACGTTATAGCCAATTGGGAGACAAGAAGTGGGGTTAAAGGCTTTCTAGCTAAGTTTCTGTTAGAAAAAGCTCGTTCATTCTGGGATGACATGGATTTCCAAGCTTTCGAAGAAGTGCTAGCTCTCCTCATTTATGGTTTGGTTCTGTTTCCTAACTCGGACCAATTCATAGACGTTAATGCCATCAAAGTCTTTCTCTCTCGCAATCCTATATACCCACCCTGCTAGGAGATATCTTGCATTGCTTTCATACCTATACCATGAAGAAAAGAGGTACCGTTTTGTGTTGTATACCCCTACTCGCTAAGTGGTTCACTTCACACCTGCCTCAGTCAGCATTGAAGAACGAGCAAAGATTGACTTGGTCTCAAAGGATGATGTCTCTCACTCACTCTGATATCCGTTGGTGCTCAAGATCTTTGGAAGATATCTCTATCATTGACCGCTGTGGGGAGTTCCCTAACGTACCTCTGTTAGGTATTAGGGGAGGTATCACCTACAACCCATGTTTAGCTCTTCGACAGTTTGGGTATTCCCAAAAAGACGGCCCTCATGAGATGCTCGTCCGAGGTCTGGTGTTTGACTACGACAAAGAAGACCAAGGTTATCGCCAGAGGTTAACACGTGCTTGGGGAATGGTGAACAAAGTGGACAGTAGGACTTTTAGACATAAAAACTCTATCCCTCTCGAGCCTTACCATAAGTGGGTACGGGCTCGTGCCCAGAGTCTCTTAATGCCTTACCCTTCCATCCTTCCTGTCATCATTGAGCCTGTTATTGAAGGAGACGTCCCATACACCGTTCTTCATCCTGACATGCCTACCTCTCTCAAAGACCTGCAGAAAGCATGGATTCAGTTGAAGGAAGAGCGAGACACCTTTGAAACCCAGTACTAGGCCAGTGAGAAGAAAGTTCTGGAGCTCACCAAACTACTTCATGTAGAGAAGAATCTGAATACCTACATTGCTCCAAAAAGGATGCATTCGGTCTTTTCATCTTGAGAATTTTGCTGTATTTTAGTTTCTTTCTTTGTAAGCTCGAGGAGGCATGATGTATTCAAACTTGGTTTTATTTAATATGACGTGTGTTCTTTTTGGTTTGAACAAATTTAAATCTTCTAAATTTCCTTGAAATCATTTGCATATCGCATCTTCATTCATCATATGTATAAGCAGGTCTTCACACCAAGTTTCCTCATCTCTCTCTGCTGTTTATTTCAGCAAGATGGATCTAGAACAAACGGTTAAAGACTTACAAGCTCAGAATTCACAATTTCAACAACTACTCTTGACCTTAGCCAAGGGGCAGGAGGAGCTCAAGACTCTGCTAGAAAAGGATAAAGAGAAAAAGAAGAAGAAGCGAGCCAGTGTGGTTATCATGGGAAGAAGGTTCGAAGGACAAGCCAGACGGACTTTGGAATTCCCATCAACATCTGAAGAAGGGGAAGGAAAATGAAAGGGAACGACAGTGCCATCTGATTCTGAAGCAGAAGAAGAGGAAGATGAAGTCTACTCCGAACAACAATACCCTCCGACCGATGACAAATACAAAAACTTGGAAGAGCGTCTAGCTGCTATGGAAGTGCAGAGAGTACCGGGGCTGGACTTTGAGGAGTTGGGGATGGTATCTGGAATTGTAATCCCTCCTAAGTTTAAAGTACCTCTATTTGCCAAGTACGATGGGGTGTCTTATCCCAAGATGCACCTACGATCTTATGTCAGGAAAATTCAACTGCATTCTGCTGACAAAAATTTGTGGGTCCACTTCTTCCAGGACAGTTTGTCAGGAACGCAACTTGATTGGTTCTACCAGTTGGAGAGGTCTGATGTGCATAATTGGGAAGATTTGGAGGCTACCTTCTATAAACAGTATCAATACAACGCCTACTTGGCACCAACCCGTACTCAACTCCAGAGTATGGCCATGGTGTCCAACGAGGGATTCAAAGACTACGCCCAAAAGTGGAGGGATTTAGCCAGAAGGGTGCAACCACCCCTATCTGAGAGGGAGCTAGTAGACATGTTCCTGGGTACCCTGTCAGATCTTTTCTTCAATCACCTGATTGGAAGTTTGTCTGCTGGTTTCACTGAATTGATTCTAACTGGAGAAAGAGTGGAGGCCGGTACAAAAAGCGGGAAAATTCAAAAAGATGCATCTACTTCTGTTGCCATCAGAAAACCTTTCACGGGAAAGAAGGAAGTATTAACTGTCTACTCTCAGAGGGGTCAAGGAAGAGTTGAGCGCCGACCAGCGGTGGGGGCCATTATGATTCAGAAGTCTGCATCAGACCAACCAAGAAACAATCAGCCGAGAAATGACCAACAGAGAAATAACCAGCAAATGATGGAAAGGCCTGTACGGAAATTCACCAAGATAAACATGACTCCTGCTCAAGTCCTACTACATCTTCTGAAGTTGAATTTGGCCATGCTGAAAGAGGCCCCTAAAAATCCTAACACTGCTTCTCCATATTACCATCTGAACTCCAGGTGCGCTTACCATTCGGAGAGCCCAGGGCACGACACTGACAATTATTGGGCCCTGAAGAATAAAATTCAGGATTTGATAGATGCTAAAGAAGTTGAATTCGACGCACCTGAAAAACCCAATGTTATCTCTGCTCTAATGCCAAGGCACGGCCACAACGCCCATGCTGTTGAGGAGGATCTGTTTGTTGCTACTGTAGATGATTTGATAACTCCGCTCCCTATAATCAAGTTAAATTTGTTGAAGGCTGGGGTTTTCCCAGGTTGTGAAGAAGATTGTCACCTTTGTTCGTCCTCATTAACCCACTGTCCATTATTGAAGATAGGCATCCAAGGCCTAATTGATAACCAAGAAATCCTATTTGAGAAAACTCCTGTTTTATCAACTCCTGTTAACGATGTTTCAATAATAACCATATCCTCCAATCCTTCCAAGGTCCCTAAAAGACCTGTTAGGATTACATCCGCTCCGAAGGCTGCACCCTTGAAGGTAACCATGCCCGGGCCAGTCCCGTACAAGTCCGAGAAATCAGTACCATGGAACTATGGTGGGGAAATCTACTACCATGATGTCAAACAGATTGAATAAACTCCCGAGGAAGAGAGTTCTGAAGAAGACAATTCCGACATCAGTAACATTACTGGAACAAGCAAAGTTACCCGTAGTGGAAGAATCTTTTCTCTAAAGATTGCCCCTCCAAAGGCAATTTTTGGACCCTCAGCTGCTCCTAAGGTTATCTCTACACCGGTAAACATATCTCCAAGTACACCAATCATAGAAGAAGTCACAACCCCCGTGGTTATCCCCTCTGCTGCTACTGATGTTCGAGGGAAAGGGATCCAAGAAGAGCCCGTCAGGACGAGGGCTCATCCGTTGATCATCCCTGAAACCTCTCAAAAAGAAATGGAGGAAATTTTGAAAATAATCAAGAAAAGCGATTATGATGTGGTGGAACAGCTGGGGCAAACCCCCTCAAAGATCTCCATGTTGGCCCTGTTGCTTTTTTCAGAAGCTCATGCTAAGGCTCTGATAAGATTTTTGAAGACGGCCCACGTGCCACAAGAAACCTCCACTGATCAGTTCCAGGAATGTGTGGCTAGTTTAACAGCTGACAATGGTCTAGGATTCTCCGATGCAGATTTAACTTTGAAAGGGAGAAAACATAATGATGCTTTGCATGTCTCGGTGGAATGCAGAGTGTTGTACCCCAAAATTTGCCCTCCCATATTCCTCAAGATTTGTCAAGAATCATCTTCAAATGGTTCAAGATTTGCTCAAGAGGTAGACAGTCAAACCACTTCCTAAGACAGCTGAAATTAGGGTTTTGGTTCTTTCAAGGAATTTGAGGTTTTCAATGGTTCAATAAAGTCTCAAGGGCCTATATACATCCTCAAGTATCTACATGCCAAGTTTCAAGACTCACAGTGCCAATTTGCACAGTCAAAAGCTCCATTTGATCTACAGTCAACTGCAGGGGCAAAATGGTCATTTTGCATTCAAAAATCAGAATTTTTGGTCAACATCTTGTTTTGAGTTCACAGTCATCATTTGATCAAGTCTTGATCATGATTCCACAAGAATGGCTCAAAAATCATCAAGATGCAAAAAGTTACTATTTTTGGACAGTAGAAAAGTCAACTGTATCTTGACCAGGGCATAACTTTTTCATGGTTTGTCAGAAAAATTCCATCCAATGCTCATTTTGAAGGGGATGCAATTTCCTACAATCCATCTTCACACTCCAAGTTCAAGAAATGCACTCACAAGAAGTTACCAATTTTTACATTATAGGTCAATTTCAAAAGTCAACAAAAATGCACTTTGAGTCAAAGGCCATAACTTGAGATTTATAAATCCAAATGACATGGGACCAAAGGAATTGATTAGAGGACTTCAAGAGCTTTCCAAAATGTCCAAGAACATGGTCATATGATCAAAATTGAGCAAGTTGTGCATTGGAGAAGTTGGGAAGTTTTCATGAATTTGCAAAAGTCAACTTTGCTCAAAACACCTTATTTTTGCTAATGGGCCTCAAATCTCTTCTTGAAACTTCATCCATGGCCTATGCACGACCCATCAAGATTAATTGGATTTATTTTCTTATTTTTATTGATTAATTGGATTTTTAATTAATATTAATTCATTTAATTAATTTAAATTGTAGGAAAATGCAAGATTTGATTTTTAAATCAATTTGTGAAGCAAATATGGTCAAGATATGCTGGAAAATTCGTGCACAAGTCAAAGATACAAAAATCTCCAAATTTGGCAACATTTTCCAATCATGAAAAATCAAAAAGATTTGATTTCCAATCAAAGATTTAAACTTGAATACACATGGATTGGATCCAATTTTTTGACCTAATTTGTTTCCTTTATATGTATGCAAGCTAACCTGACCTAGGGGACGTGAAAAAGTTGCAGAAACAGACCATAGCATATTCAAGAATTTCAAAGAAAAGTCAAAACTGTTTTTTGCATTCTAGGCTAATTCAAGTTGTTTTGACCTTTCTAATACATTGCAGGAAGTGTCAGGAACGTTTTGCAATCAAATTCCAGTACCAAAGCTCAAAGAATCGTCCTTTACAGAATCACAGTTTGCCTTTTCTATCCAAAATCGTATTGCTTAATTCATGCATATTTAACATGTTTTCTTGGTTGTTTTGCATTGCTAGGAACCATACGAAGCTAATGGTATAATTGAATTGGATTATAATGCCCTGAATCATAAGATACCAGGATCAATTTTCTAGGGTTCTTGAGCTCTAAATTAGGGCTTTGCAATCCAAGAAAAATTAGGACTTGTGAGACATATGGTTGAGATCGTTAGGCCAAGACGAACAAGAATCACACCTCGCGAAATATTTATATTCATCATGCTTCTATTCGCTATTTTTGGTTGCAGGAATTAGTGGGGGTTAAAAACCCCCGCTATCTAATGTTCTTTATGCAGAATGAATGAAGAAGATGATGAGGTGTTAGCACACCATTGGACTGTTTGAAAAGAGCGCGCGTTTATTTTATTTTACAGCATATTAATTTGTTTCCCAATATAATAATCGCCACTTATTTTACTAACAATTGAAGCAGCGTAGTGGAGTGGTTAAGGCATTGGCATGTGAACGTTGGGACCTGGGTTCGAATCCCAGGTCCCCCAAAACATTTATTTCCTTTTTCTCTATATGTTCATATGCAGCTTTCCAAAAGAAGTCCACCATGCATCTCAAATTCCCAGGTGCCAGATGTCATCAAACTGAAATCCAATGGACATGAATGGATATTCACCATACTCCTCAGTCAACAGGCGTGTAGCTAATCCAGAAAGTCAAAAGGGCTAGCAGTATTTGGGCCTGAGAATTGCCAGAAACACCTCCAAAGCTGGCCCATCACCCCCTGGGTTTTATTCCTTTTTTCTTTTCTTCTTTTATATTTTTTCATTTAATTGTTTTACTAATTATTATTATTATTATTTAATTAACCAAATTAATTTTTCATAATAAAACCAGAAAACTAAAATATAATAGTTTTTATTATTATTTATTAAATTCACCCTTAATTTATTATTTTTGTAAATAAATGCTAATGTAATTAATTTAGTTAATTAGGGTAATTCTAACCTTTTTTTTTGCAAAAAATTAAAATCAACATAGAATTAGGGTTTTGGACAATTTTAATCATCTTTATTTTTATTTCCTTAAAACATAAAAAAACTCAAAAAATATTGCTTTTAATTAATTAATTAGCTTAGGTTTAATTAAATGCAAAAATAACAAAAATTTCTTTCTTTCTCAAAAAGGGTCAAAACCCTAAAAAACTCTTCGATTCAATTTTGTTCTCGCGCATCTTATTTTTATTCCAATTATGTAATTGCTCCGAGGATGTAATAGCTTTAATTAGGACTTTTTATCACTTTATTTATTTTCCGCAATTTACTTTTTCAAGGGTTTGTTTTTGGCGATGTAAATACCCGACGCCTTGTAATAGTTTAGCTTTATTTTGCGCAACTATTAGCTGTTAGATGTATGTTAACTAGGCTATGCATGACAAGATCTATTTGAAAATAAAATCAATCGTAGCTCACCATAACATGTACAAAGATAACGTAACTGAAACCTGACACACGTGCACATGCCACTCTTAGGGTACGCCTCACTTGGTTGCCTCGACGTGGTCATTGAGTATAGGGTGTTTTAGAGGTCGCCCTCCTGTCTAAAGATCAAAGTTGCCTCGAAATGGTTGCCTCGATAAAAAATGATCTAAGACATTAGGGTTACCGCTAAGGCGTCCTACTATTGCTTTCGTGACCACATGTCCCTATAATCGAATTGACCCGAAAAACTCCAACGACGGTGCTTCCTACTTCTCAATAGTGGGATAGTACTGTCTAAAGGACATTTACACAGCTTAATTTCTTTTGAGTAGGTAGAGGTTCTCAGGTACTTGCTCTTTCAAAACAAAAATACTTTTCGCACTTACACTTTCAAACAAAGTTTTCAAACAAACACTTCATACACTCTTGAGGACAAATACAAGAGTTAAATCGAAGTTTTCAAACAAACTTTTTCAAAACCCACAAACACAAGAAAAGCAAACATTTTTGAAAACATAGTGAGCAAGTACCTAAGAGCCCGTGGATAACCACGGATAGAAAGGGTGCTAACACCTTCCCTTTCTATAATATACCTCCCGAACCCGAGAAACATCTCGAAAAGGAATTTTGCTGTGCTTTTGTCCTTTCCTTGTTGGAGAAAATAAAAGACGGTGACGACTCTTGCTTACCGCGACATTTTGCGAAACGCAAACGCGAACCAGCATTCCAAAACAGTCAGTTCTATTTCCACCGATCACAGAACTGGCGACTCTGCTGGGGACATATAAGTGAGGTGTACCTTAGGATAAGAACACTTATGTTTTCAATTGTATGCCTTGTTTGCTTTAATATTGTGGGCTTGTATTGGAGTTTTATGGATCCTAACCCGGATCTGGGGAATACCCTTTAGGTAAGTAGCAATAAACTATGAGGGACCTATCCGGCGTAGACCGACACGGGTGAAGCAGTAGCTACATTGGTGTGACACCTTGGTCTGTACCGATATCCCTTGTGTTGGAACGAGGAGAATATGGGTCTTCTGAGGAGTCATTAAGCACCAAATGACCTTAGAACCTTAAATTGACCAACTTGGCCATAGAACAGTAGTATTATGCTACACTCATTGAGGCTAAACTCTCGCGATGGTTCCGGCCGCAAGAAAAGATTGCTAAACTGGAATTATGACCGATCGAGGGTAGTCAGTGATATTGAGATCCTCTAGAACCCGGTTACTATTTTTAGGACAGGTCTTAACCAACTGAAACTGAAAGAGGGTAGTACCTAAACTTCATGCCAGCCTGAAATCTAAGGTCTCTTTTGTGTGACTTGGGTACCTTTACCATGTTTGCCTTTTGTGAATACTTGTGGTGTGCCTTATCATGACATCATAACATCATACCATTGCATACATCCTGCATAAGGACTAACCCATTTCAAAGACAAGAGGGTTTCATCTTTGCTCTGTTTTGTAGGACATCATGATGCCCATGCGAAGGAATACTGTCCGGCTCAACTTTGTTCAACCACCTGCTTTGCTTACAGAATTGGTTGATAGGATTCCAAACACTACTTCCTTCATCAAGAGGCATGGTTCTCTTCTCGGTTTAGTCACTTCAAAGTGGGACCAACAATTGATGAGCGTCTTGGTCCAATTTTATGATCCGCTATACCATTGCTTCACCTTTCAAGACTTCTAGCTGGTCCCTACCCTGGAAGAATTCTCTGATTTGCTTGGTATCCCTGTTTTGGAACAGACTCCATTCACTGGTTGGGAAAAGACTCTTAGGCCTGAAGAGATTGCTGCAGCCCTTCCCTTGACCAAAGAAGAGGTAATGGCTAACTGGGAGACTAGAAGTGGAGTTAAGGGCTTTTTGGCTAAGTTTCTGGTTGGCAAAGCTAATAGTTTCTGGAATGACTTAGACTTCAGGGCGTACGAAGACACTCTGGCTCTCTTAATCTATGGGCTGGTATTGTTTCCAAATCCTGATACCTTTATTAATGTCAACGCCATAAGGATCTTCATCTCTCGGAACCCTGTACCCACTCTCTTGGGTGATATCCTGCAACAGCTCTATGCTCGTACTGCCCGAAGATGGGGAACTTTGTGGTGTTGTGCTCCTTTATTGGTGAGGTGGTTTATTTCTCACCTCCCTAAGTTCGTACTGAAGAACAAAGAAGGAAGGGGATGGGCTCATAGGATAATGTCTCTCACTGATAATGACATCATTTGGACTCTCAAAGGTTTAAATGAGGTGGCCGTTATTGATCGTTGCAAAGAGTATCCTAATGTTCCATTGATCGGAACCCAGGGAGGAATCTCTTATAACCCATGTTTAGCTCTCCGTCAGTTTTGAAGAGCCAGAAGAGAGGGGCCTCATGAGATGTTGATACCTCACATCAGTTTTGAGTTTCAGGTAGATAGTGACGAGCTGCGTCGTAGATTCATCCGGGCTTGGGATAGAGTTCACAAAGCTGACCCACATGAGTTGGGACCAAAGACTTCTCTACCAATGGAATCCTACTTCAGATGGGTCCGCATCCGTGCTCAGAAGTTAGGTATGCCATACGAAGCTGTCAGGCCTATTACTCTTGAAATTGCTGATAAATACGGGGTTCCTCCAACTGTTCTCCATCCGCAGATACCCATTGATATTGGTACACTAAAGAGGTCTTGGGCGCAACTGCAGGAAGAACGGGATTCTTATCGGGAAAGGTTCAATGAACAAGAATAGAAAATCCAGAAGCTGACAAAGCAATTGGAGAACGAGCGGATCCTGAATGACTATATCTGCACTGAGAAGAAGAGGCCATGGGAGCATTGATGGGCCTTGGATGTTTCTTTTACAACTTTTATTTACTTTTCAAGTATTTCCATTCTTGTAACGCCTAAGGGCAATTTGTTGAAAAATTTAAATTCCGAAGTTAAATCTAATAAAGTGTGTTTCCTTTTTTGTCTACAAAGTTGAATCTCAATTGTCTTTGAAAACATAAATCATACGCATTTCATTTCATCATATGCATAACAGGTACCCTTTTTTACAGGTCACTTATCTTCTTTGTTGTTTATTTCAGCAATCATCATGTCTTCTGAACCTTCCACTGAACAAGCTATCAAGGCCCTCCAGGCCCAGAATGCCCAGTTCCAAGAGTTGGTTATGAGCCTAGCCCAGGGTCAACAGGAGTTGAATACTCTGATTCTGAAGAAGAAGAAGAAGAGGACCGTCTTGTTCAACACTGGATGCAGATTTGGGAATGGACTGCAGAATGAGGTTGATCTGACTACTTCATCTGTAGGGAAAGACATCCCACAAGAGAGAAGGGTTCCTAGTCCCGTGGTCTCCGACAACGAGACTGATTATGATGAAGAGCAATACCCTCATGCTGAGGATAGGTATAAACAGTTGGAGGACCGCTTAAGCACCATGGAGATACAGAATGTGCCTGGGTTGGACTTTGGAGACCTAGGCTTATCCTCTGGGGTGGTTATTCCCCATAAGTTTAAGGCACCTGCTTTCGCCAAATACGACGGAGCCTCCTGCCCAAAACTGCACCTCCGGTCGTATGTAAGGAAGATCCAGCTTTACACTGCTGACAAGAATTTGTGGATCCATTTCTTCCAGGACAGTCTTTCAGGGACTCAACTCGAGTGGTTCTATCAGCTGGATGGAGCCAGTATTCATAACTGGGAGGATTTGGCTACTGCGTTCTATAAGCAGTATCAGTATAATTCCGACCTCGCTCCTACGCGTACCCAACTCTAGGGTATGTCACTAGGGACGAGTGAAGGATTTAAAGAATATGCCCAAAAGTGGAGAGACCTGGCTGGAAGGGTGCAACCACCTTTGACTGACCGTGAACTTGTGGATATGTTCTTGGGGACCCTGTCTGGTCCGTTCTTCAACCATTTGATTGGAAATTCTTCTGCCGAGTTTACAGACCTTATCTTGACTGGTGAGAGGATCGAAGCTGGTATCAAGTCTGGGAAGATACAGAAAGGTGCCTCCTCGAGCACTGAAAAGAAGCCCTTCAAGAAAGAATTTAGTGCTGTCTACGGTTCAAGGAGACAAAATAGACTGGAACGCCGCCAAGTTGTCAACGCGGTGGTTATTTCAAAACCTACTGCTGCTCCTCAGCATCACAACCAGCAAAGGGGTGAGAGACCTAGAAGGCAGTTCACTCGCCTCAGCATGACCTTGTCCCAGATATTGCCGCAGTTACTGACAACCAATCTGGTGACTATAAAAGAAGCTCTGAAGGTTGTAAACACAACATCCCCAAAGTACAATCCTAACGTCTGTTGCGCTTATCACTCTGATAGCCCGGGGCATACTACGGATGATTGTTGGGCTCTGAAGAATAAGGTTCAGGACCTAATCGATGCTAAGGAGATTGAGTTCGAAGCACCCGAGAGGCCCAATGTTGTGACTGCTCCCATGCCCAAACATGGAGCAAATGCTGTAGAGGAAGACCTGTTTGTAGCCTCTGTGGATGATATTGTTACTCCGCTGTCGACCGTCAAGAGGAACCTGTTGCTAGCCAGTTTATTTCCGGGATGTAGTAAAGGTTGCCATCTATGTTCTGTTTCACCTACTGGTTGTCCATCTTTGAAGTCAGGCATCCAAAACCTGATGGATAATAAAGAAATCTTGTTTGAGAAGATCGCTGTTCCTGCTATCCCTACTGAAGAAGTGTCCATTGTTACCATTTTCAACAATTCTCCCAAGGCTCCCTCGAGGAAGCCTTTCAAAATTATGCCTGCTCAGAAGGTTGCACCTATAATCATCACTGTTCCGGGGCCCATCCCCTATACCTCCGACAAAGCTGTCCTGTGGCACTATGGGGCAGATGTTTATGTTCTTGGAGTAAAGCAAGAGTTTGACAATAATACCGGCATTAGCAACATCACCGGGCCTGCTAAAGTCACCCGCAGTGGCAGACTCTTCTCACCAGATATTGCGCCACCAACTATCCAGAGACCTATTGTCATCACACCTGCAAGTGTGCCTACTTCCCTTCCTGATCAATTTCCTATTTCTACCCCTACTGCCGAGTCATCTGATGCTCGGGGCAAAGGGATCGCTACTGATATGCCTGCCCAAACGGAGGCATAAAAGACAACCACTGTTGAAGCTTCTAAACAGGAGATGGAAGAGATTCTTAAGATCATCAAGAAGAGTGATTTTAACGTAGTTGAGCAACTGGGGCACACCCCATCTAAAATTTCTATGCTATCACTGTTGTTGTGTCCAGAGGCCCATGCCAAGGCTCTGATTACCTTCCTGAAGATGACCCACGTGCCACAAGAGACATCAGCTGATCAATTTACCGATTGTGTGGCCAACTTAACTGCTGATAATGGTTTGGGTTTCTCCGACGCTGATCTGACTGCTAAGGGGAAGAACCATAACGATGCCCTGCATGTCTCCATTGAATGCAGGGGCACTACTCTTGCCCATGTGCTGGTTGACACTGGTTCCTCGTTGAACGTCTTACCCAAGAAAGCTCTAGACAGGATGGATTATGGAGGGCTGGAGCTAAAGCCAAGTAACATTGTTGTCTGGGCCTTTGACGGGTCTAAAAGGATGGTACATGGTGAAGTTGATATCCCAATCAGGGTTGGTTCTCAGGTCTTCGATTCTACCTTCTATGTGATGGACATTCGGCCATCCTATTCTTGTTTGCTGGGTCGTCCATGGATCCACAAGGCTGGAGCTGTGACCTCCATACTACATCAGAAGCTGAAATACCCGGTCAAAGGGAAGATTGTGACAGTTCAAGGGGAGGAAGAGTATATGGTCAGTCACCTCAACTCGTTCCGGTACATAGAGATGGATGGGGAGTTCATTGAGACCCCCTTTCAACACTTTGAAGAGGTTCCTCAGACACTGGCATCAGCTGAAACTGTGATCGAAGATTCTCCTTTGAAGATGGCTTCCTTAAAGGATGCCCGGGCTATTATTGAGAAGGGTGAGTGCGCAAACTGGGGCCGAATTCCTGATTTCACTCATAAGACTGACAAGTTTGGCTTAGGTTTCACTGCAGAAGCTCAGAAGGTTGTTCGTAGTGCAAGGATTGGAAGACCTCCTGTGTTCATCAGCAACTCGGGAGTAAATGCCATTGAAGATGACATGGAGGAATCTGAATTCGACAGCTGGATCTACCCTACGACCAACGGTGGACCAAGCAACTGGACAGCGAAAGACTTCGTCCCTATTACTTTTGTGACTCAGTAATGAACTCCTTTGTTTTGAATTTGTAACAGACAATATTGTGAAACTTTATGGCCCGATGTCTTACCCGGGGCACCGTGGCTTCATTTGTGAGGGCTTTTGTGTGTCATTTTCATATATCATTAATAAAAGCATTGGACGTTTTTTTTTGCATTTCAAATATTGAGCTCCTTGTCTTTCCTTATTATATATTTCAAAACAACTATTTACACACACTCACATATACAGGTCTCAATCCACTCTGGATCTCACTGGTAACGACTCTTCTACTGCCAGTTATGACTTCGAAAATCTGATCAACTTAGCCGAAGACTAAGGTGAAGATGATTGTGAAGTGCGTGGTGAGCTTGCAAGACTGCTACTCCAGGAAGAGAGGGCCATCCAGCCACATGAAGAGCCAGTGGAAACGGTAAATCTGGGTATTGAGACAAATAGGAAGGAAGTCAAGATCGGTGCAAATCTGGAGCTTAGTGTGAAACAACGGTTGATTCAGATGCTGCATGACTACGTGGAAATCTTTTCCTGGTCCTACGAAGATATGCCTGGGTTGGATACCGACATTGTGGTTCATTACCTACCTACCAAGGAAGAATGCCCTCCGGTAAAACAGAAGGTTCGTCGTATGCGCCCAGAGATTTCCGAGAAAATCAAAGCTGAGGTTATGAAACAATTTGATGCCGGGTTTCTAGCAGTGACTTCTTACCCTCAGTGGGTTGCCAATGTGGTTCCAGTACCGAAGAAAGATGGTAAGGTCCGAATGTGTGTTGACTACAAGGATTTGAACAGGGCGAGCCCTAAGGATGACTCCCCTCTGCCTCACATCGATGTTCTGGTTGACAACACTGCTCAGCATAAGGTATTCTCCTTCATGGACGGTTTCTCCGGTTATAATCAAATAAAGATGGCTCCTGAAGACATGGAGAAGACCACTTTTGTTACTCAGTGGGGCACCTTTTGCTACAAGGTCATGCCTTTTGGATTGAAAAATGCTGGGGCAACATATTAGCGTGCCATGGTTGCTCTATTTCATGATATGATCCATCATGAGATTAAAGTATACGTCGACGATATGATTGCAAGGTCCCAAACTGAGGAGGAACACCTCGACAATCTACAGAAGCTGTTTGACCGGTTGAAGCTGTACAAGCTGAGATTAAATCCGAACAAGTGCACCTTCAGGGTGAGATCTGGAAAACTACTAGGTTTCGTCGTGAGCGACAAAGGTATTCAAGTGGACCCTTCCAAAGTGAAAGCCATACAAGAGATGCCAGTTCCCAAGACAGAGAAAGAAGTCAGAGGCTTTCTAGGACGGTTGAACTACATTGCCCGATTCATCTCACACCTAACTGCTACTTGTGAACCAATCTTCAAGCTACTGAAGAAAGATCAAGTAGTACGTTGGAACGATGAATGTCAGGCCGCTTTCGAAAGAATCAAAGAGTATCTCCAGGAGCCACCCATTCTTATGCCACCGGTTGAAGGGAGACCTCTAATCTTATACTTGACAGTACTTGACAACTCAATGGGATGTGTGCTAGGTCAGCATGACGAGTCTGGCCGAAAAGAGCATGCTATTTATTACCTTAGCAAAAAGTTTACCGACTGTGAGACCCGGTACTCACTGCTCGAGAAAACTTGTTGCGCTTTGGTATGGGCTGCTCGCCGGCTAAGACAGTATATGTTGACTCACACTACTCTGTTGATTTCAAAAATGGATCCAATCAAGTATATCTTCGAAAAGCCTGCCTTGTCCGGAAGAATAGCAAGATGGCAGATGATCTTGACTGAATATGACATCCAGTACACGACTCAAAAAGAAATCAAGGGAAGTGTATTGGCGGACCATTTGGCACATCAGGCAGTGGATGATTACCAGTCTATGAACTTTGAATTTCTAGACGAGAATATCATGGTAGTGACTGATTGTGAAGTACCTAGACCGGATGAAGGACCTGAGGAAGGATCCCGATGGTCTATGCACTTTGACGGAGCCTCAAACACTTTGGGTAACGGTATCGGCGCTGTGATCATATCCCCTAAAGGCTCTCATACTCCACTTACCGCCCGATTATGTTTCAACTGCACCAACAACATGGCGGAGTATGAAGCATGCATCATGGGTCTTCGAGCTGCAATTGACCTAAGGATCGAGTTTCTGAGTGTCTTTGGAGATTCCGCTCTCGTGATCAGTCAGATCAAAGGCGAGTGGGATACGAAACACCCAAATCTTATTCCTTACAAGGAGTATGTGTTAACATTACTTCCCCATTTCAAGGAGATAACCTTTGAACACTTCCCAAGAGAAGAGAATCAGTTGGCGGACGTGCTAGCTACGATGTCTTCTATGTTCAAAGTCAAATGGGACAACGAGGCTCCCCGGATCATTATTTGGAAATTGGATGAACCTGCACATTGCTGTGATCTTGAGACCGAAGAGGTGACAGAAAAGCCTTGGTATCATGAAGTGAAGAGATACCTTGAAGCTCAAGAATACCCCGAGGGTGCATTTGTTAATGACAAGAAGTTTCTGAGAAGGTTCGCGGCAAAGTTCTTCCTCAGCAATGACATTCTCTATAAACGAAACCATGATTCAACCTTACTGCGTTGTGTGGATAAGACTGAAGCAGAAAGGATCATGGCAGAGCTGCATGAAGGTACCTTCGGAACACATTCCAGTGGACATACCATGGAAAAGATCCTTCGGGCAGGATATTACTGGTCCACAATGGAAGCCGACTGTTATCAACATTCTCGGACATGTCACAAGTGCCAGATCTATGCTGATAAGGTGCACATTCCTCCAGTTCCTCTGAATGTCCTGACAGCACCTTGGCCTTTTGCAATGTGGGGCATTGATATGATCGGCGAGATCAGACCTACGGCATCCAACGGGCATCGCTTCATCCTGGTAGCAATTGATTACTTTACGAAGTGGGTCGAAGCAGCTTCCTTTGCTACCGTAACCAAGAACGTAGTGGCACGGTTCATTCGGCACAACTTGATCTGTCGATACGGTGTACCAGAGAGGATCATTACGGATAATGGTACCAATCTTAACAACCAGATGATCACTGAGCTCTGCGAGCAATTCAAGATACAGCACCACAACTCTTCTCCTTACCGGCCGAAGATGAATGGGGCTGTAGAAGCAGCTAATAAAAACATTAAGAAGATTGTAGAGAAGATGACAGTGACCTAAAAAGATTGGCACGAGATGTTACCATTTGCTCTTCATGGGTACCGTACCTCAGCACGGACGTCAACAGGGGCAACACCCTTTTCCTTGGTATACGGCATGGAGGCAGTCTTGCCCATCGAAGTTCAGATACCCTCTCTCCGGATCATGAAGGATGCGGGTTTAAGCGAAGATGACTGGATCCAGACCCGACTCGATCAGCTAAATCTAATCGACGAAAAGAGACTCACTGCTATTTGTCATGGTCAGACGTACCAAAAACGGATGATCGAGGCATTTAACAAGAAAGTCAGACGACAAGAGTATCAAGTCGGGGACCTGGTAATCAAGCGCATCATTCTACCTCAAGGTGATCCCAGGGGCAAATGGACCCCCACGTACGAAGGGCCATTTGTGGTTAAGAACATTTTCTCAGGAGGAGCAATGATTCTAACCACCATGGATGGTGACGACCTTCCTCACCCCGCCAATGCAGACATAGTAAAAAGATACTACGCATAAATCAAAGACCCGCTAGGTTGACTGGCCTAGGCCAAAATAAGGGCTTCCCGGCGAACCAAAAAGGTTCGGGCAAAAATAAGGGATGAATATAAAAAAATCTGTACACCCGGCAAGTCGAAAACCTGAAAAGGCGGCTTGGGCAAAAATGGGTATCCCGGTGGACTGAAAACCCGAAAGGGCGGTCCAGGCAAAAGTTAGGGATAAGCGTAATACTATGTCTCATTGGATCACCCTGCATCTAGACTGCAGTATCGACCATCAGGCTCGGACGGCACTAATCAATCAGATTCCTCTTCAACTAAGCAGCAAAGTGATGAGACGCTCGAAGACATAAAGGCGATAACAAAGTTGGAACCCAGTGGGATTTTTCACATAGCTGTTTTGTTTTCTTTTCACAAATTGTATAAACTCTATTTTGTTCGGCGGCGTTCTCTTACTAGGACGTCAGCCTCTTGTATACAAAACGTCTATTTACAGGCAAACTTCAAAATCAATACAAGCTCATCTTTTCAGACAAATTGCAAATTGTTTTTCCTTTATCTGTTTTGTTTTGCAAAGAACGTCCAATGTTCATTTTTGATATATGCATTTGACATTAATTGCTTTTCATGAATATTTGCATGCGAAACAAAGGACTAATTACGGGTGACATCAGAAGTAGGGGCACTAAGAAATGTCTAAGCGATCTAGTTGCTTTGTCCACCCAGGTACCAAGGTAGGTTCGGCTGAAGAATGTAACCAAGATACCGTCACTCCCCAAGAGTAAGACGGTAATGATAGCTCAACCCACTAAGACTTGCAACTACGGATGAATCAGCAATACTCCCCCCCCAAGCAGAGTTGATCTACCATCAGCCTCGAAAAGGTTGGGTATCCCCAGTAGATCTTAATATTCCCCATCGGAGTATACAGATATTCCTCAGCAAGCATCCCCGGCAGTCTTAATATTCTTTAACAGAGTATAAGAATGTTCCCCGGTGGAATACAAGATACCCCCAGTGGAGCTATTTTCCCAACACAGTCTGAAAAAGGCTTCCCCACCAGAGTTGAATCATCTCCCCAGTAGATTCTGGAAGCTTGTCCCCTGCAGAGTACAAAGGTTATCCCCCACCGGAGTCTAACTGGGTTATCCTCAGCAACTTGCAACGGAAAGATCATCCCCAACAAAGTTCTTTCTATCCCCAGCGGAGTTCATCATCAAAATCCCCAACAGAGCTTATCAACGGAATCCCCAGCGGAGTTTATCATTAAAATCTCAGCAAAGCATCTCTGCCCCACAGAGTAATTCCCCGCAGAGTAATCTCTTCACCAGGTTTATCCCCCAACGGAGTCATATTCTCCTACCAGTTTATTCTTGCAATCATCTTCGTTCATCATCCCCAGCGGAAACGAAGAACTCTACTCTTCAACATCAGCCCAGGATTTAACAAACTCCCCGACATTTATCAAGGATTTATTTTCCCAGACGAAAATACATTCATAAACATTTCACATTTCATACCTCCTATTTACATACATGACAAAGTGCATACGACACGATCTCATTTTGAGAACATCATGCATTTCATACATCATGACATTGCATACAACTAATGTTTTGCCTTTTCAGGAAGAGGTCAATCAAAAGATGATTACCATCAACCTTTGCAGTTCCAGATCAACACCTGTAACTAGCCAGGAAATATCTGTGGACGATTGATTGTAGATCTATACCTGTAACTAGCCAGGAAAGTTATCTACATGAAGAGATTGAAGATTAATACCTGGAGAAAGCCAGGAAAACTATCTTTCTTTCTCAAGTCAGAGATTAATACCTGAAACCAGCCAAGACACCTATCTCATCGGCCAGACTTCTTAAGTTCCGGATCAACACCTGTAACTAGCCAGGAAATATCTGTGGATGATTGATTGTAGATCTATACCTGTAACTAGCCAGAAAAGTTATCTACATGAAGAGACTAAAGATCAATACCTATAACAAGCCAGGAAGACTATCTTTCTTTCTCAAGTCAGAGATTAATACCTGAAACCAGACAGGACAACTATCTCATCGACCAGCCTATTTCAAGTTCCAGATCAATACCTGTAACAAGCCAGGAAAAATCTGTGGACAACGGATTGTAGATTAATGCCTGAAACCAGACAGGACAACTATCTACTTGACCATCATGAAGCAACCCTACACCGGTTCCTTCTCTTTCAGATGCAGTTTTACACGGACTCATCATCAGGAAACCCTACACCGGTTCCTTCTCTTCCAAGATGCAGTTTTACACGGACTCATCATCAGGCAACCCTACACAGGTTCCTTCTTCCAACCTACCAAGTTACAATTCGACAAACATTTCCAAATGGCATCTATAAGCCCATCCCCGACAAGATTCTGTCACATCTCCAGATGGCATCTATAAGCCTATCCTCCTATCCATCATATCTCCAAATGGCATCTGTAAGCCCATTCCCGACATCACATTGCTGATACTACACCATGCGAGTGCAAATTTCTGGGCACTTTAGTGTTCAATCATCTTCCACCTTCGGATCACGAAAGGCACGCAAGCCAACCTACATCCTCAGGTTTAAGAAGATTGAACAGGGGCAACTGTTGTACCCCAAAATTTGCCCTCCCATATTCCTCAAGATTTGTCAAGAATCATCTTCAAATGGTTCAAGATTTGCTCAAGAGGTAGACAGTCAAACCACTTCCTAAGACAGCTGAAATTAGGGTTTTGGTTCTTTCAAGGAATTTGAGGTTTTCAATGGTTCAATAAAGTCTCAAGGGCCTATATACATCCTCAAGTATCTACATGCCAAGTTTCAAGACTCACAGTGCCAATTTTCACAGTCAAAAGCTCCATTTGATCTACAGTCAACTGCAGGGGCAAAATGGTCATTTTGCATTCAAAAATCAGAATTTTTGGTCAACATCTTGTTTGGAGTTCACAATCATCATTTGATCAAGTCTTGATCATGATTCCACAAGAATGGCTCAAAAATCATCAAGATGCAAAAAGTTACTATTTTTGGACAGTAGAAAAGTCAACTGTATCTTGACCAGGGCATAACTTTTTCATGGTTTGTCAGAAAAATTCCATCCAATTCTCATTTTGAAGGGGATGCAATTTCCTACAATCCATCTTCACACTCCAAGTTCAAGAAATGCACTCACAAGAAGTTACAAATTTTTACATTATAGGTCAATTTCAAAAGTCAACAAAAATGCACTTTGAGTCAAAGGCCATAACTTGAGATAAATGACATGGGACCAAAGGAATTGGTTAGAGGACTTCAAGAGCTTTCCAAAATGTCCAAGAACATGGTCATATGATCAAAATTGAGCAAGTTGTGCATTGGAGAAGTTGGGAAGTTTTCATGAATTTGCAAAAGTCAACTTTGCTCAAAACACCTTATTTTTGCTAATGGGCCTCAAATCTCTTCTTGAAACTTCATCCATGGCCTATGCACGACCCATCAAGATTAATTGGATTTATTTTCTTATTTTTATTGATTAATTGGATTTTTAATTAATATTAATTCATTTAATTAATTTAAATTGTAGGAAAATGCAAGATTTGATTTTTCAATCAATTTGTGAAGCAAATATGGTCAAGATATGCTGGAAAATTCGTGCACAAGTCAAAGATACAAAAATCTCCAAATTTGGCAACATTTTCCAATCATGAAAAATCAAAAAGATTTGATTTCCAATCAAAGATTTAAACTTGAATACACATGGATTGGATCCAAGTTTTTGACCTAATTTGTTTCCTTTATATGTATGCAAGCTAACCTGACCCAGGGGACGTGAAAAAGCTTCAGAAACAGACCATAGCATATTCAAGAATTTCAAAGAAAAGTTAAAACTGATTTTTGCATTCTAGGCTAATTCAAGTTGTTTTGACCTTTCTAATACATTGCAGGAAGTGTCAGGAACGTTTTGCAATCAAATTCCAGTACCAAAGCTCAAAGAATCGTCCTTTACAGAATCACGGTTTGCCTTTTCTATCTAAAATCTTATTGCTTAATTCATGCATATTTAACATGTTTTCTTGGTTGTTTTGCATTGCTAGGAACCATACGAAGCTAATAGTATAATTGAATTGGATTATAATGCCCTGAATCATAAGATACCATGATCAATTTTCTAGGGTTCTTGAGCTCTAAATTAGGGCTTTGCAATCCAGGAAAAATTAGCACTTGTGAGACATATGGTTGAGATCGTTAGGCCAAGACGAACAAGAATCACACCTCGCGAAATATTTATATTCATCATGCTTCTATTCGCTATTTTTGGTTGTAGGAATTAGTGGGGGTTAAAAACCCCCGCTATCTAATGTTCTTTATGCAGAACGAATGAAGAAGATGATGAGGTTTTAGCACACCATTGGACTGTTTGAAAAGAGCGCGCGTTTATTTTGTTTTACAGCATATTAATTTGTTTCCTAATATAATAATCGCCACTTATTTTACTAACAATTGAAGCAGCGTAGTGGAGTGGTTAAGGCATTGGCATGTGAACGCTGGGACCTGGGTTCGAATCCCAGGTCCCCCAAAACATTTATTTCCTTTTTCTCTATATGTTCATATGCAGCTTTCCAAAAGAAGTCCACCATGCATCTCAAATTCCCAGGCGCCAGATGTCATCAAACTGAAATCCAATGGACATGAATGGATATTCACCATACTCCTCAGTCAACAGGTGTGTAGCTAATCCAGAAAGTCAAAAGGGCTTGCAGTATTTGGGCCTGAGATTTCCAGAAACACCTCCAAAGCTGGCCCATCACCCCCTAGGTTTTATTCCTTTTTTCTTTTCTTCTTTTATATTTTTTCATTTAATTGTTTTACTAATTATTATTATTATTATTTAATTAACCAAATTAATTTTTCATAATAAAATCAGAAAACTAAAATATAATAGTTTTTATTATCATTTATTAAATTCACCCTTAATTTATTATTTTTGTAAATAAATGCTAATGTAATTAATTTAGTTAATTAGCTTAGGTTTAATTAAATGCAAAAATACCAAAAATTTCTTTCTTTCTCAAAAAGGGTCAAAACCCTAAAAAACTCTCCGATTCAATTTTGTTCTCGCGCATCTTATTTTTATTCCAATTATGTAATTGCTCCGAGGATGTAATAACTTTAATTAGGACTTTTTATCGCTTTATTTATTTTCCGCAATTTACTTTTTCAAGGGTTTGTTTTTGGCGATGTAAATACCCGATGCCTTGTAATAGTTTAGCTTTATTTTCCGCAACTATTAGCTGTTAGATGTATGTTAACTAGGCTATGCATGACAAGATCTATTTGAAAATAAAATCAATCGTAGCTCACCATAACATGTACAAAGATAACATAACTGAAACCTGACACACGTGCACATGCCACTCTTAGGGTACGCCTCACTTGGTTGCCTCGACGTGGTCATTGAGTATAGGGTGTTTTAGAGGTCGCCCTCCTGTCTAAAGATCAAAGTTGCCTCGAAACGGTTGTGTGATCGGTGGATCTGGAACTGACTGTTTAACGCTGGTTCGTGAAATGTCGCGGAAGCAAGAGTTGCCACCGTCTTTTATTTTCTCCAAATGGAAAGGACAAAAGCACAGAAAAATTCCTTATAGAGATTGCTCTCGGTTCGGGAGGTAGATTATAGAAAGGGAAGGTGTTAGCACCCTTTCTATCCATGGTTATCCATGGGCTCTTAGATACTTGCTCAATGTGTTTTCAAAAATGGTTTGTTTGCTTTTCAACTGTGGGTTTTAAAAAAGTTTCTTTGAAAATTTCAGATCGACTCTTGTGTCAGAGTGTTTGAAAAATTGTTTTGAAAGCTTTTGAAAAGTGTCGGTGTGAAAAGATTTTTGTTTGTTTTTGAAGAGATCAAGTATCTACGAGAACCTACCTACCCTAAGGAATTCGTCTGTGTAAATGTCCTTTAAAGTAGTGCCATCCCACCATTGAGAGGTAGGTAGCACCACTATTGGAGGTGTTCGGGTCAATTCGAGTTTGTAGGGACATGGTGATCACCAGAGCAATGGGAAGACACCTTAGAAGCTACCCTCATGCCAGGTTCCCGGATCATGAGGACTTACTAAGACGTCCTCTACTCGACGATCACCTTTCGAGGCAAGGCAACAGTGAGGCGTACCCTAGGGGTGGTGTGTGCGATTCGTGTGTCGTTTTCATTTGTATTTGTCTTGTCATGTTAAAGTGATCTACGCTTGATTTTATTATGGCCATTCATTCTTGCATGCTTTGTTTAACAGTTAATATTTGCGGGAAAAGTAAATTCTAAACTATTACAAATGGCGCGGGTCCACATCGCCAAAATTAAACCGGACCCGATTTGACAGAAAAGTAAAGAATTAAAAGAATTTAAAAAGTGCGAGAAGTAATTGTTACAAAGCTTTGGGAGAGGTACATAATTATTTAAGCGGAAAAAGAAATAAGTATGCGAAGATTAAACAATTAAAAATATGGGCGTTGGACCCTTTCGCAAAAGAATTAAAATTAATAAGGAATTAAAATTAAAATTAAAAGAAAATGTTTTTGGTATTTTTATGTTTTTTTAAGATTTAATAGAACAAAAGAATTAACTAAAATAAAATGTTAAACCTAGTTCTAATTATTTTTTAAGTTATTAAGGAAAATATTGGAGTTTTTAACCTAAATTAACCCTAAATTATTTTCATGCAAATTTAATTATAAAAAAATAAATAAATAAACATTATTATTGTGAAAAAGAAATATTAAAAAAAGGAATAAAAATTAACTAAACCTAATTCTACATTTTTTAGATTTTATGAAAAGAATTAATATTAAAACCCTAATTTGACTAAATTTATTTATATGTATTATTTACAAGAAAATATGAAAATAAAAAATTTACTATTTCTTTTATCTTTTCTGATTTTTTTAGGCATTTTTTTTTATATTTGATAAAAATAATTAATTGAGTCAAAACAATAAAACAAGTAAAATAACAATCGAAAAAGGTGAAAAATATAGAGAAGGCAAACCAAGGGGGGGGGGGGGGTTCAGGCCCCAAAGTGGAGGTTTTGATCCAGTAATTTTGGCCCAATAGCATTCAGATCCATTGACTTTCCCAGGCAGCGTACAGCAAGGTTGACCTATGCCCATGGTGTGCTTCAGATATAGGCCTTTGGTTTGATCTCCAGGGGGCACGTGGACGTCTTGATTATGGAGGAACATGATGCGCTTCAATGTAAACGCTGTACAGGAATTCACATGGAAAAATAATATTGGAAATTATACAGACCTGGGACTCGAACCCAGGTCTTGGACGTTAATGCAATGAGCGCTTGCCAGCTGAGCCATGTCAACGTATTTGTTATATAATAAGCAAACAAATAATATAAAAAGAAGCAACGCGTTAGTGACTGAAGCGCGCGAAATTCAAAAACAGCGTATCACCTGTTGCCACCACATCATCGTCCTCACCATCCCTGTAAAACAAAGAACAAAAGCAACGGTTTTTATGGCGTGGTCTAAGACATGCTATTAGAAAATAGCGATTAGGTCATGTGGCTTTATAAATTAGGCGCGAGTATGTTAATCTCTTCGTCCAAGCTTGCTGAGTACAATGGTGGTGGCCTTGAGTCCTGATTTTACTTCGTTTCAAAAGCCCCAAATTTGCAACCCTGTAAACCCTAGAAATCGCGCATGGTACAATTGTATATATAGCATAATAATCAAATTAAACATCATGGTTAGCTTTAAAACATCACAATGAATATAAATCCACAATTAGAATGCCATGAGAATGCCTAGAATTAAAAATACGATCTTGACTTTTTCTCTGTACAGGGAAGGTTCTCATTACCAATTCTTGGGGTTTGAATCGATGTTAATGACTGGAATGTATTCAGGGAGACTTGAGGCAGCTAATGGGATGGTTTTTGTGCTGTGAATCGACCTGTAAAGGGGTTTACAGTTTTGAATTTTTTGGCCAAAATTTCAAGTTTTTTGAGAGCTTTTCTGCGCAGCTTTTAGTGTATGGGCATTAGGGTTGTGTTCAAGTATTTGTATGGAATGCATTAGGTTAAAAATATTGCTCAAAATCTCTTGAATTCATGAATTGGAGATTTGATTTGTTAAGGATCTTTTTTCAATCTTTTTCAAGTGTTCTTGTGCCAATTAGCATCCAATCAATCCAATTCTTTCCTAATTAGCATGTGCACGAAATCTTGATAGCAAAACATGTATAAAAAGATTTGTTAAGGCAAGTTAGATATTTTTCATGTATTTAAATAATTTAAATGAATTAATATAAATAATAATTCAAATAAATAAATAAAAATGAGAAAATACTTCCCTTTGGGCCAAGTGGTCGTGCATATGCTTGGAATGATGAATCATGGAAGAAAAATGGGCCCATTAGCATTTTTAGGTCATTTGGATCAAAGTTGACTTTTCAAAATATCCAAAAATTTCCCAACTTCCACAAGGCATAACCGTCTCAATTTTTAAGATTTTCTCATGTTCTTGGACATTTTGGAAAGGTCTTTGAGTCCTCTAACCAATGCCTTTGGTCCCATGTCATTTTGATTTACCAATATCAAGTTATGGCCTTTGACTTAAAGTCCCTTTTTGTTGACTTTTGAAAATGACCTATAATGTTGAAATTGATAACTTTTTGTGAGAGCATTTCTTGGACTTGAAGTATGAAGATGAGTTGTAGGAAATGTCTTTCTCTTCAAAATGAGCTTTGGATGGAATTTTTCTGATAATCCATGTGAAAGTTATGCCCTGGTCAATTTCAGTTGACTTTTTCAACTGTCCAAATAAGGAAACTTTTGCATCTTTGATGATTTCTGAGCCAAATTTTGAGAATCATGATCAAGCATTGATCAAATGATGTTTGTGGCTTCAAAATGATATGTTGACCAAAAATTTGAACTTTTGACTGTCAAATGACCATTTTGCCCCTACAGTTGACTGTAGTGCAATTAGGGTTTTGACTGTGCAATTTTGAGCTAAATGCCTTGAAACTTGATATGAGGATACTTGACCATATTTGTAGGCATATGAGACTTGATTGGGCCTTTGAAAACTTCATTCTCTTGATCAGAACACAAACCCTAGTTTTGACTGTATAGGAGACCTTTGCATTGTGCAACCCTTGGGGAATTTTGTGATTTGGCTTGGCAATTTCTTGAAGAATATGGGAGGGCAAATTTTGGGGTACAACAGTTGCCCCTGTTCAATCTTCTTAGACCTGAGGATGCAGATTGGCTGACGTGCCTTTCGTAATCCGAGGGTAGAAGATGATTGAACACTAGAGTGCCCAGAAATTTGCGCTCACATGTTAGCAGTGTGATGGGGGAATGGGCTTATAGATTCCATTTAGAGATTACTGGATAGGATGATGGGCTTATAGATTCCATCTGGATGTTGATCGCGTAGGAGATTCCTTAGCGAGAACCTGCATACCTGCAAAAGAATAAATGAGTACCTGACACGCTGCAGGAGCTGGTTTTCAGATACTTGGTATAGATGTGTCCTGACTAGTTACAGGAGCTGAGTCTGGAGCTTCAAACGGCGATGAATGAACCAGGGATGGTTATTGCCTTAGCGTGAATGATAAGAGAACCTTGGGTGACTTTAACTTCAACAACGCTCGTTGAGAAAAATCTTGGGTGTCTTCTACTGGGATAAGAATCAGGGAGATCTTAGGGTCGATCTGACTGAACCAGAGAAGGCCTTTGACTGGATAAGCATCAGGAAAATCTTAGGGTCGATTTAACTGAACCGGACAAGGTCTTGAAATATCTTCAACTGGATAAGCATCAGGGAGATCTTAGGGTCGATCTGACTGAACCAGAGAAGGCCTTTGACTGGTTAAGCATCAGGAAAATCTTAGGGTCGATTTAACTGAACCGGTCTAGGTCTTGAAATATCTTCAACTGGATAAGCATCAGGGAGATCTTAGGGTCGATCTGACTGAACCAGGAGAAGGCCTTTGACTGGATAAGCATCAGGAAAATCTTAGGGTTGATTTAACTGAACTGGTCTAGGTCTTGAAATGTCTTCAACTGGATAAGCATCAGGGAGATCTTAGGGTCGATCTGACTGAACCAGAGAAGGCCTTTGACTGGTTAAGCATCAGGAAAATCTTAGGGTCGATTTAACTGAACCGGTCTAGGTCTTGAAATATCTTCAACTGGATAAGCATCAGGGAGATCTTAGGGTCGATCTGACTGAACCAGGAGAAGGCCTTTGACTGGATAAGCATCAGGAAAATCTTAAGGTTGATTTAACTGAACCGGTCTAGGTCTTGAAATGTCTTCAACTGGATAAGCATCAGGGAGATCTTAGGGTCGATCTGACTGAACCAAGAGAAGGCCTTTGACTGGATAAGCATCAGGAAAATCTTAGGGCGATTTAACTGAACCGGTCTAGGTCTTGAAATATCTTCAACTGGATAAGCATCAGGGAGATCTTAGGGTCGATCTGACTGAACCAGAGAAGGCCTTTGACTGGATAAGCATTAGGAAAATCTTAGGGCGACTTAACTGAACCGGTCTAGGTCTTGGAATATCTTCGACTGGATAAGCATCAGGGAGATCTTAGGGTCGATCTGACTGAACCAGAGAAGGCCTTTGACTGGATAAGCATCAGGAAAATCTTAGGGCGACTTAACTGAACCGGTCTAAAGTCTTGAAATATAGTTGAGAATTTCAACTGCATCTTTCCTGAAAGGTAAATGTCAGTTATATGCAATGCATGATATGGATCAAGCAATGATGTTCTAAATATAAATGAGACTTGTATGATATGATGTGTCTATGCATGTTATAATGATGTATGTGATGTTTTATGTATGTTTTTATCTAGGAAAGTGAATCCTTGACGGGTGCCGGGAAGTCGTATCCTGGGCTGATGTTGAAGAGTAGATTTTGCTTCCGCTGGGGATGATAACTGCAAGAATACCGGTAGAAGATGACTTCGTTGTGGAATAAACTTGGCAAATGGAAGATTCTGCGGGGAGAAAAGATACTCTAGCGATCATGCTGGGAAGCAATACTCTGTGGGAAGAGGGATGCTTTGCTGAGTGTTGATAGTTACTTGCTGGGGATACCATTGTTGTGTTGGAAGTGTTGATGGACTTCGCTGGGGTAAGAAGACTTCGTCGACGACGCTCTTTCCGTGGCTTTTGGCTGAGGATAACCCAGTTATATCCTGTTAAGGAAATAACTCTTTAAATCAAGCCGGACGACGCGTTCGTGTTCTGCGAGGGGATAAGCTTCCAGAATCTACTGGGGATAAGCTTATTGCTTGGGGAGATAGATTCCAACTTTCCTGGGGAATCAGATTGGACTCTCCTGGGGAAATTTTGATATGCTGGGGAAGTGATTCCTTTGAATATTGATACGCCGCCGGGGAACAATCTTTAGACCAAGACTGCTGGGGATGCTTGTTAAGAATATACGTATGCTGCTGGGGAATGTTGATATCTGCTGGAGGATACCCAACTTCCTTGAGATTTGATAATTTTTCTTGGAGAAGAATGCGCTGTTTTACTGAACCACTCTCTGGGGAATTAAGGTATCTGGTTATGTTCTTTAGCTGAACTTACCTGGGTACCTTGGAAGACAGAACAACTAGATTTCTTAGACAACTCTTTTATTGCCCCTGTTTCTAGTGTCACCTGCAATTAATTCCTTTGTTTCGTATGCAAATATTTATGAGTTAGCAAATTATTATCAATGCATATATCACAAATTGAACCTTGGACGTTCTTCGCAAAACAAAACAGAAAAAGAAAAACACTTGGCACGTTTAACTGAAAATATATTTGTATTGATTTTTGAATGGCCTGTGAATAGGCGTTTTGTATACAAGAGGTTGACGTCCTAGTAAGAGAACGCCGCCGAACAAGAGAGTTTATACAAATTTCGTACAAAAGAAAATAAAACAGCTGTGTGAAATATGAATGATCCACTGGGTTTCAATTCTGCTATTGTCTTTATAACTCCGAGCGTCTCATCACTTGATGACCTTGGTTGAAGGTGAAGCTGACTGATCGATGCCGTCTGAACTTGGTGTAGATACCGGATTCTGGATGCAAAGTGATCCAATGAGACATAGTATTACGCTTTTATCCCTAACTTTTGCCTGGACTGCCCTTTCGGGTTTTCAGTCCACCGGGATACCCATTTTTGCCCAAGCCGCCTTTTCAGGTTTTCGACTTGCCGGGTGTACAGATTTTTTTCATTTTCATCCCTTCATTTTGCCCGAACCCTTTTGGTTCGACGGGAAGCCCTAATTTTTTCCTAGGCATGTCAGCCTAGCGGGTCTTTTTTCATGCGTAGTATTTTTTTACTATGTCTGCATTGGCGGGGTGAGGAAGGTCGTCACCATCCATATTGGTCAATATCATTGCTCCTCCTGAGAACACATGTTTAACCACAAATGGCCCTTCGTACGTAGGGATCCATTTGCCCCTTGGATCACTCTGAGGAAGGATGATTCTCTTGATAACCAGATCCCCGACTTGATATTCCTGTGGTCTGACTTTTTTGTTAAATGCCCTGATCATCCGTTTCTGATACGTCTGACCATGACAGATAGCAGCAAGTCTCTTTTCGTCAATGAGGTTGAGTTGATCAAGTCGTGTCTGGATCCAATCATCCTCGTTCAGATTGGCATCCTTCATTATCCGGAGAGAGGGTATCTGCACTTCAATCGGTAAGACTGCCTCCATACCATAAACCAAAGAGAAAGGAGTTGCCCCGGTTGACGTCCTAGCTGAGGTACGGTACCCATGTAGAGCGAACGGTAACATCTCGTGCCAATCTTTGTAAGTCACTGTCATCTTCTGCACGATTTTCTTGATGTTCTTATTTGCTGCTTCTACAGCCCCATTCATCTTCGGTCTGTAAGGAGAAGAATTGTGGTGCTGTATCTTGAACTGTTCGCAGAGCTCAGCGATCATCTTATTGTTTAGATTGGTACCGTTGTCTGTAATAATCCGCTCAGGGACGCCGTACCGACAGATCAGGTTATGCCGAATAAACCGTGCCACAACAGTCTTGGTTACTGTAGCATAGGACGCTGCCTCAACCCACTTCGTAAAATAATCAATCGCTACTAGGATGAAGCGATGCCCATTAGATGCCGTAGGTTTTATCTCGCCGATCATGTCTATGCCCCACATTGCAAACGGCCAAGGCGCAGTCAGAACATTCATGGGAACCGGAGGAACATGCACCTTATCTGCATAGATCTGGCACTTGTGGCATGTCCTGGAGTGTTGGTAGCAGTCAGCTTCCATTGTGGACCAATAATATCCTGCCCGTAGGATTTTCTTAGCCATAGTGTGTCCACTGGAATGTGTACCAAAGGTCCCTTCATGTAGCTCTTCCATGATCCTTTCTGCTTCCGTCTTATCCACACAACGCAGTAAGGTTGAATCATGGTTTCGCTTATACAAGATGCCATTGCTAAGGAAGAACTTGGCTGCAAACCTCCTCAGGAATTTCTTATCATTGACAGATGCACCTTCAGGGTATTCCTGAGTTTCCAGATATTTCTTCACCTCGTGGTACCAAGGCTTCTCAGTCACCAATTCAGTTTCGAGATCACAACAGTATACCGGTTCGTCCAGTTTCCAGATGATGATCCGGGGAGCCTCGTTATCCCATTTGACCTTGAACATTGAAGACATTGTAGCTAACGCGTCCGCTAACTGATTCTCTTCTCTTGGAAAGTGTTCAAAGGTTATCTCCGTGAAGTGGGGGATCAAAGTCAACACACATTCTCTGTAAGGAATCAGGTTCGGATGTTTCGTATCCCACTCTCCTTTGATCTGATTGATCACAAGAGCGGAATCTCCGAAGACACTCAGAAACTTGATCCTTAGGTCGATCGCAGCTTGAAGACCCATGATGCATGCCTCATACTCCGCCATGTTGTTGGTACAGTTGAAACATAGCCGGGCAGTGAGTGGAGTATGAGTACCTTGTGGGGATATGATTATGGCGCCGATACCGTTTCCCAAAGCGTTGGAGGCTCCGTCAAAGTGCATAGACCATCGGGATCCTGGTTCAGGTCCTTCATCCGGTCCAGGTACTTCACAATCAGTTATTATCATGATGCTTTCATCCGGAAACTCGAAATTCATTGATTGGTAGTCCTCTACAGCTTGATGTGCCAGGTGGTCTGCCAATACACTCCCCTTGATGGCTTTCTGGGTCGTGTACTGAATGTCGTATTCCGTCAAGATCATTTGCCATCTTGCAATTCTCCCAGACAGAGCAGGCTTTTCGAATATATATTTTATAGGATCCATTTTTGAGATTAACAAGGTAGTGTGAGTCAGCATATACTGTCTTAGCCGGCGAGCAGCCCATACCAAAGCGCAGCAAGTTTTCTCAAGCAGTGAGTATCGGGTCTCACAGTCGGTAAACTTTTTGCTAAGGTAATAAATGGCATGCTCTTTTCGGCCAGACTCGTCATGCTGCCCCAGCACACACCCCATTGAGTTGTCAAGCACTGTTAGATATAGGATCAGAGGTCTCCCTTCAACCGGTGGCATAAGGATAGGTGGTTCTTGGAGATACTCTTTGATTTTGTCAAAAGCAGCCTGACATTCATCGTTCCAACGTACTACCTGATCTTTCTTCAGCAGCTTGAAGATTGGCTCACAGGTAGCAGTCAGATGTGAGATGAAGCGAGCAATGTAATTCAGGCGTCCTAAAAAGCCTCTGACTTCCTTCTCTGTCTTAGGAACTGGCATCTCTTGAATAGCTTTGACCTTAGCAGGGTCCACTTGAATACCTTTGTCACTGACCACGAAGCCTAACAACTTCCCAGATCTTACCCCGAAGGTGCACTTGTTCGGGTTCAATCTTAGTTTGTACAGTTTCAACCGGTCAAACAACTTCTGCAGATGATCTAGGTGCTCTTCCTCAGTCTGGGACCTTGCGATCATGTCGTCAACATACACTTCTATCTCATGATGGATCATATCATGAAATAAAGCAACCATGGCACGTTGGTAGGTTGCCCCAGCGTTCTTCAACCCGAACGGCATGACCTTGTAACAGAAGGTGCCCCACTGAGTAACAAATGTAGTCTTTTCCATGTCTTCAGGTGCCATCTTGATCTGATTGTAACCTGAAAAGCTATCCATGAAAGAGAAAACTTTGTGCTGAGTTGTATTATCAACAAGGACATCAATGTGAGGTAAGGGGAAATCATCTTTGGGGCTGGCCCTGTTCAGATCCCTGTAATCGACACACATTCTGACCTTACCGTCCTTCTTAGGTACCGGCACCACATTAGCGACCCACTGAGGGTAAGAAGTCACTGCAAGGAACCCAGCATCAAACTGTTTCATGACCTCGGCTTTGATCTTCTCGGACATCTCTGGGCGCATCCGACGGTCCTTTTGCTTAACTGGAGGGCAGTCTTCCTTAGTTGGCAAATGATGGACCACAATATCGGTATCCAACCCGGGCATGTCTTCGTAGGACCAGGCAAAGATCTCCATATAATCATGCAGCATCTTGGTTAACCGTTGCTTCACGCTGAGCTCTAGGTTGGCACCAATCTTTACCTCTTTTCTGTCTGCCTCAGTACCCAAGTTTATGGTTTCCACTGGCTCTTCATGGGGTTGAATTGCCCTTTCTTCCTGAAGCAACAGTCTTGCAAGCTCGCCAGGTACTTCGCAATCATCTTCACCTTCGTCTTCGGCTAAGTTGATCGGATTTTCGATGTCATAATTGGCAGTAGCAGAGTTGTTATCAGTGAGATCCAGAGTGGATTGAAACCTGTATGAGTGAGTGTGTGTGTAAATACGGCTGTTTTGAAAATTATGTAAAGGAAAAGAAAGACAAAAGGAGCACAATATTTGCAATGCAAAAAACGTCCAAGATTTTCATTCATGGTATATGAAATGACAATTTGTATGCCCTCACAAATAGAACCACGGTGCCTCGGGTAAGACACCGGGCCATAGAGTTTATCATTGTTTATTACAAAATAACGAAACAAATTATTACTGCGTCACAAAGGTAACAGGAGTATGATCCTTAGCAATCCAGTTGTTCAATCCGCCTTCGGTCGTCGGATAGATCCAGCTATTAAATTCCGCTTCATCCACTTCGTTGTCTTCCCCGACCGCATTCACTCCTGAACTTTTAATAAATACCGGAGGTCTTCCGATCTTCGCTTTCCTCATAGCTCTCTGACCTTCTGTGGTAAAACCCAGCCCAAGTTTATCAGTCTTCTGAGTAAAGTCTGGAAGTCTGCCCCAGTCGGCACATTCACCCTTCTGAACCACAGCCCGGGCATCCTTCAGGGAAGCCATCTTCAAAGGACCACTTTCTTTTGTTGCTGTTTCTGCTGCAATTGGAAACACCTCCTCGAAATGCTGAAAGGGGGTTTCAATAAACTCCCCATCCATCTCAATGTACCTGAAGGAGTTCAGGTGGCTCACCATATATTCCTCCTCCCCCTGCACGGTGACGATCTTCCCTCTGACGGGGTACTTCAGCTTCTGATGCAAGGTAGAGGTCACTGCCCCAGCCTTATGTATCCAAGGTCGACCCAATAGACAAGAGTAAGATGGACGGATATCCATCACATAAAAAGTGGAGTCGAACACCTGAGAGCCCACACGAATCGGGATGTCAACCTCTCCATGGACCATCCTCTTTGAACCATCAAAGGCCCTGACGATGATGTTGCTGGGTTTCAATTCCAGGCCTTCACAATCTAGACGGTCCAAAGCCTTCTTAGGTAGCACATTCAAAGATGAACCCGTGTCCACCAACACATGTGCCAAGGTGGTGCCCCTGCATTCAATAGAGACATGCAGAGCATCATTATGGTCTCTCCCCTTTGTGGTCAAGTCAGCATCTGAGAAACCCAAGCCATTATCTGCCGTTAGACTTGCCACGCAATCAGTGAACTGGACTGCAGAGGTTTCGTGTGGCACATGGGCCGTCTTGAGGAATGAGATTAGGGCCTTAGCATGGGCCTCGGAGCACAGCAATAAAGAGAGCATGGAGATCTTGGAGGGCGTATGCCCCAGCTGTTCCACAACATTAAAATCGCTCTTCTTTATGATCTTCAGAATCTCCTCCATCTCTTGTGGGGAGGCCTCAGCAGCTATGGGTATGGGTGCCTCCATCTGGGCAGGCTCAACTTCAATTCCCTTGCCCCGAGCATTGGATGACTCGGCAGCAGGAGAAACAATCGGATCAGCAGCAGGAACAAGTATACTTGAAGGGGTTATGAGAAGCGGTCTTCGGGCAGCAGGCGGTGCAATGTCAGGCGAGAAGAGCCTGCCACTGCGAGTCACTTTGGCTGGGCCAGTGATGTCACAAATGCTGGCGCCAGCGTTGAGCTCTTGTTTAATCCCATTTACATATACGTCTGCCCCATAGTGCCAAGGGACAGCTTTATCAGATACATAAGGCAAGGGCCCTGGAACAGTGATAATAACAGGTGCAACGGTCATGATTTGAACGGGCTTCTTTGGGAGAGCCGGGATTGGATTATTGAAAATAGTCACCACAGAAACTTCTTCCACTGGAACCAACCGAATAGCAGACTTCTTGAATAGAATCTCCTTGCTATCCATTAAGCTTTGGATGCCTAACTTTAGCAAGGGACAACCAGATGGGGACACAGCACAGAACAGGCAACCCTCACTGCAACCCGGAAATAAACCGGCCTGCAGTAGGTTCTTCTTGACAATCTTTAGAGGAGTGGCTAGATCATCCACAGAAACATCATAAACGTCTTCATCAACAGCATTTACCCCATGTTGAGGCATAGGGGCAGTAACTACATTCGGCTTCGCAGGCACTTCGAACTGTATCTCCTTTGCATCGATAAGGTCTTGCACCTTATTCTTTAACGCCCAACAGTCATCGGTAGAATGCCCCGGGCTATCTGAATGGTAAGCACAACGAGCATTCGGGTTGTACTTGGGAGATGCAGTATTTGGAAACTTCGGCGCCTCCCTGACAGTCACTAAATTGGTTGAGAGCAACTGTGGTAGGATCTGCGACAAAGTCATGCTTAAACGGGTGAATTCTCTCCGGGGTCTTTCCACCTTCTGAGTATTGTTTGGCCGGGGAGCGGCAGCAGGCTTAGCAATCATTACCGCAATGACAGATTAGCGGTGCTCATGTCTCTCTGATCTCCTGGAACCATATACGGCGCTAGACTCCTTCTTGAATGGTTTCTTTTCCGAACTAGACGATGCACCCTTCGCAATCTTTCCAGACTTTAACCCGGCTTCAATCCTTTCTCCAGTCAGAATCAAATCAGTGAACCCAGCAGAAGAATTCCCAATGAGATGGTTGAAGAATGGCCCAGATAGGGTCCCCAAGAACATGTCTACCAGCTCCCGGTCAGTCAATGGTGGCTGCACCCTGCCAGCCAGGTCTCTCCACTTCTGAGCGTACTCCTTAAAACCTTCGCTTGCACCTAACGACATACCCTGGAGTTGGGTACGTGTGGGGGCAAGGTCGGCATTATATTGATACTGCTTGTAGAAAGCAGTAGCCAACTCCTCCCAGTTACGAACCTTGGTCCCATCCAGCTGATAGAACCATTCGAGATGAGTCCCTGAAAGACTCTCCTGGAAGAAGTGGATCCATAAATTCTTATCCGCAGAGTACGGCTGAATTTTCCGAACATAGGACCTTAAGTGCAGCTTGGGACAAGACGCCCTGTCATATTTAGAGAAGGATGGTGCTTTGAACTTATGAGGGATGATCACACCAGTCGACAAACCCAGATCTCCGAAATCCAGCCCAGGTACCTGTTGAACTTCCATAGCCTTCAACCTATCCTCCAGTTGCTTGTATCTGTCGTCTGCAGGAGGGTACTGCTCTTCATCAAAATCGATCTCGTTGTCGGAGACTACCGGACTAGGGACCTTCACTTCTGCCTGAGAAGGACTTTTGCCAACAGAAGAACCAGCCTCTTCATGCTGCAGAGTATTGCCAAACCTTCGGCCCGAGTTGAACAGAACAGTTCTTCTCTTCTTCTTCTTCTCCTTCTTCAGGAGCATAGCCTTCAGTTCTTCTTGGCCTTTAGCCAGACCCTTGATTAATTCTTGAAACTGCGCATTCTGCGCCTGAAGAGCCTTGATTGATGTCTCGGTTGATGCAGATTCGGGATTCATGATGCTGAAATAAACAGCGAAGAACTGTAAGCAACCTGAAAAGAGGAAAAACCTGCTATGCACATGATGTATGAAATGCGTATGCAATGCATTCAAGGGTTCGAAAGTTCAAATTTGTTGTAGACAAAAAGGAACACACGTTATCATTAAAGAAATCATTATTTAATACATCAAGGCCTCATGGGCAAAAGTACAAAAATCGAATCAATCCCAAAATACACTGCGCATCCTCTTTGGAGCTATGTAAGTATTGAGATTCCTCTCCTCATGCAACAGGCGGGTGAGCTCCAAGACCTTCTTTTCACTGGCATGTAGACTAGTCTCAAGAGAATTCCGTTCTTCCTTAAGCTGGATCCAACTCTTCTGCATCTCTTCCCAGGATGTGGGCATATCAGGGTGCTGAATAATGTGGGACACTTCTCCTTCCAAGACTGGTTCTTTGATTACCGGGAGCATATGAGGATAAGGCATCACTAACTTCTGGGAGCGGGCTCGTACCCACTTGAGATAAGGCTCCAATGGGATGGAATTCCTGTGCCCCAGTGTCTTGCTGTCTATCCTACTTGGCATCCTCCAGGCTCTGATAAATCTCTGGCGAAGTCCTTGAGTATCGTTGTCGAAGTCAAAAACTATGTCAGGAATTAACATGTCATGAGGACCATCCTTCCGAGCATAACCAAACTGTCTCCAAGCCAGGCATGGGCTGTAAGTAATGCCTCCTCTGATTCCAAGTAAAGGAACATTAGGGTACTCCCCGCAACGATCAATGATAGTGACATCTTCTCTGGTCCTAGGACACCAATGTATATCTGCATGTGTAAGGGTCATCAACCGTTGTGACCATCTCAAACCCCGCTCATTCTTCAGGACTGATTGGGGAAGGTGCGAAATAAACCACCTTCCCAGGAGAGGAGTGCAACACATAAGGACACCTCTTTTTCTCATGGTTCGAGTGTAACATGAGTGAAGGATGTCCCCCAGCAACGTAGGTATAGGATTCCTGGACATAAAGATCTGAACAGCACTGATATCAATAAGCTGATCTGGGTTAGGAAACAACACCAAACCATAGACAAGGAGGGCCACCACCTCTTCAAAAGCTTGCAAGTCAAGGGAGTTCCAACATTCGTGAGCCTTTTCAAACAGAAACCTGGCTAAGAACCCTTTGATACCACTTCTAACTTCCCAATGTCCTTTGAGGTCAGATGACTGTAGGTGCAAGGCTTTAGCAATCTCTTCAAGCTTAGGTTCTTTTTCTGTACCGTTGAAGGGTAGCTGATCAAGGATAGGGATCTTCAGGAGCCGGGAGAACTCCTCCAATGTAGGTACCAACTGATAGTCCAAGAAGGTGAAACAGTGATGCAAAGGGTCAAAGAATTGGAACAGGACCTTAATCATATCTTCCTCAATGTTGGTGTTGACCAAGCTGATGAGGCTTCCATGCCTTTCACTGAATGAAGAGTTCTCGGGAATCCTGGATATAAGCTCCTTAAGCTGAGGAGGGATCCTTACAAGACTGATTTGAATTGTCTTTCTACGAACGGTTTCCATGTCCTACAAAACAAGAACAAAGATGAAAATTCGAACCCCTGAAATGGTTAGTCAATGCATATGATGCTGGATGATGTCATGATGCTATGATTAAACACACCACAGATATGTACAAAGACAAACATGTAAGGCACACAAGGCACACAAGACAAGCCCTTAAGGTTTAAGGCCAGCATGGGGTTTAGGTAGTACCCTCTTGAAGTTGGTGGGTTTAACCTGTCCTAATCAAAGTAACCGGGTTCTAAGGTTCCCAATATCACGGGATTGCTTTCATTGTTCATCGTTTCGATTTAGCCACTGAACTGGCGACCGAAATATTCCAGGGAAGCAACCCTCCATTGAGTGTAGTATCGAGTATCAACCAACCTCGGACTGCACCAAAGTCAGTTATCTCACTACCCTAAAGAGGCCAAGATTGTTCAATTAAGGTTCCTAAGGTCTGTTGATGCTTCACGACACCACGCGGAGGCCCCGTACTCTCCTTGACTGAACTCAAGGGTTACCGGTACACACCAAAGTGCCACATCAACGTAGCAGACTGTTTCAACCATGTCGGTATACCCCGCACAGTTCCCTCACAGCCTTGTTGCTACTTTCTAAGAAGGTATCCCCCAGATCCGGGTTAGGATCTATAGAACTCCCAAGCAACCCACAATTTAAAGCACACAAAGCAATACAATTGAAAACATAGTTATGACCTAGCCCTAAGGTACACCTCACTTTATAAAGGGTCCCCAGCAGAGTCGCCAGTTCTGTGATCGGTGGATCTGGAACTGACTGTTTAACGCTGGTTCGCGAAATGTCGCGGAAGCAAGAGTCGCCACCGTCTTTTATTTTCTCCAAATGGAAAGGACAAAAGCACAGAAAAATTCCTTATAGAGATTGCTCTCGGTTCGGGAGGTAGATTATAGAAAGGGAAGGTGTTAGCACCCTTTATATCCATGGTTATCCATGGGCTCTTAGATACTTGCTCAATGTGTTTTCAAAAATGGTTTGTTTGCTTTTCAACTGTGGGTTTTAAAAAAGTTTCTTTGAAAATTTCAGATCGACTCTTGTGTCAGAGTGTTTGAAAAATTGTTTTGAAAGCTTTTGAAAAGTGTCGGTGTGAAAAGATTTTTGTTTGTTTTTGAAGAGAGCAAGTATCTACGAGAACCTACCTACCCTAAGGAATTCGTCTGTGTAAATGTCCTTTAAAGTAGTGCCATCCCACCATTGAGAGGTAGGTAGCACCACTATTGGAGGTGTTCGGGTCAATTCGAGTTTGTAGGGACATGGTGATCACCAGAGCAATGGGAAGACACCTTAGAAGCTACCCTCATGCCAGGTTCCTGGATCATGAGGACTTACTAAGACGTCCTCTACTCGACGATCACCTTTCGAGGCAAGGCAACAGTGAGGCGTACCCTAGGGGTGGTGTGTGCGATTCGTGTGTCGTTTTCATTTGTATTTGTCTTGTCATGTTAAAGTGATCTACGCTTGATTTTATTATGGCCATTCATTCTTGCATGCTTTGTTTAACAGTTAATATTTGCGGGAAAAGTAAATTCTAAACTATTACAAATGGCGCGGGTCCACATCGCCAAAATTAAACCGGACCCGATTTGACAGAAAAGTAAAGAATTAAAAGAATTTAAAAAGTGCGAGAAGTAATTGTTACAAAGCTTTGGGAGAGGTACATAATTATTTAAGCGGAAAAAGAAATAAGTATGCGAAGATTAAACAATTAAAAATATGGGCGTTGGACCCTTTCGCAAAAGAATTAAAATTAATAAGGAATTAAAATTAAAATTAAAAGAAAATGTTTTTGGTATTTTTATGTTTTTTTAAGATTTAATAGAACAAAAGAATTAACTAAAATAAAATGTTAAACCTAGTTCTAATTATTTTTTAAGTTATTAAGGAAAATATTGGAGTTTTTAACCTAAATTAACCCTAAATTATTTTCATGCAAATTTAATTATAAAAAAATAAATAAATAAACATTATTATTGTGAAAAAGAAATATTAAAAAAAGGAATAAAAATTAATTAAACCTAATTCTACATTTTTTAGATTTTATGAAAAGAATTAATATTAAAACCCTAATTTGACTAAATTTATTTATATGTATTATTTACAAGAAAATATGAAAATAAAAAATTTACTATTTCTTTTATCTTTTCTGATTTTTTTAGGCATTTTTTTTTATATTTGATAAAAATAATTAATTGAGTCAAAACAATAAAACAAGTAAAATAACAATCGAAAAAGGTGAAAAATATAGAGAAGGCAAACCAAGGGGGGGGTTCAGGCCCCAAAGTGGAGGTTTTGATCCAGTAATTTTGGCCCAATAGCATTCAGATCCATTGACTTTCCCAGGCAGCGTACAGCAAGGTTGACCTATGCCCATGGTGTGCTTCAGATATAGGCCTTTGGTTTGATCTCCAGGGGGCACGTGGACGTCTTGATTATGGAGGAACATGATGCGCTTCAATGTAAACGCTGTACAGGAGTTCACATGGAAAAATAATATTGGAAATTATACAGACCTGGGACTCGAACCCAGGTCTTGGACGTTAATGCAATGAGCGCTTGCCAGCTGAGCCATGTCAACGTATTTGTTATATAATAAGCAAACAAATAATATAAAAAGAAGCAACGCGTTAGTGACTGAAGCGCGCGAAATTCAAAAACAGCGTATCACCTGTTGCCACCACATCATCGTCCTCACCATCCCTGTAAAACAAAGAACAAAAGCAACGGTTTTTATGGCGTGGTCTAAGACATGCTATTAGAAAATAGCGATTAGGTCATGTGGCTTTATAAATTAGGTGCGAGTATGTTAATCTCTTCGTCCAAGCTTGCTGAGTACAATGGTGGTGGCCTTGAGTCCTGATTTTACTTCGTTTCAAAAGCCCCAAATTTGCAACCCTATAAACCCTAGAAATCGCGCATGGTACAATTGTATATATAGCATAATAATCAAATTAAACATCATGGTTAGCTTTAAAACATCACAATGAATATAAATCCACAATTAGAATGCCATGAGAATGCCTAGAATTAAAAATACGATCTTGACTTTTTCTCTGTACAGGGAAGGTTCTCATTACCAATTCTTGGGGTTTGAATCGATGTTAATGACTGGAATGTATTCAGGGAGACTTGAGGCAGCTAATGGGATGGTTTTTGTGCTGTGAATCGACCTGTAAAGGGGTTTACAGTTTTGAATTTTTTGGCCAAAATTTCAAGTTTTTTGAGAGCTTTTCTGCGCAGCTTTTAGTGTATGGGCATTAGGGTTGTGTTCAAGTATTTGTATGGAATGCATTAGGTTAAAAATATTGCTCAAAATCTCTTGAATTCATGAATTGGAGATTTGATTTGTTAAGGATCTTTTTTCAATCTTTTTCAAGTGTTCTTGTGCCAATTAGCATCCAATCAATCCAATTCTTTCCTAATTAGCATGTGCACGAAATCTTGATAGCAAAACATGTATAAAAAGATTTGTTAAGGCAAGTTAGATATTTTTCATGTATTTAAATAATTTAAATGAATTAATATAAATAATAATTCAAATAAATAAATAAAAATGAGAAAATACTTCCCTTTGGGCCAAGTGGTCGTGCATATGCTTGGAATGATGAATCATGGAAGAAAAATGGGCCCATTAGCATTTTTAGGTCATTTGGATCAAAGTTGACTTTTCAAAATATCCAAAAATTTCCCAACTTCCACAAGGCATAACTTGCTCAATTTTTAATCTTTTCTCATGTTCTTGGACATTTTGGAAAGGTCTTTGAGTCCTCTAACCAATGCCTTTGGTCCCATGTCATTTTGATTTACCAATCTCAAGTTATGGCCTTTGACTTAAAGTCCCTTTTTGTTGACTTTTGAAAATGACCTATAATGTTGAAATTGATAACTTTTTGTGAGAGCATTTCTTGGACTTGAAGTATGAAGATGAGTTGTAGGAAATGTCTTTCTCTTCAAAATGAGCTTTGGATGGAATTTTTCTGATAATCCATGTGAAAGTTATGCCCTGGTCAATTTCAGTTGACTTTTTCAGCTGTCCAAATAAGGAAACTTTTGCATCTTTGATGATTTCTGAGCCAAATTTTGAGAATCATGATCAAGCATTGATCAAATGATGTTTGTGGCTTCAAAATGATATGTTGACCAAAAATTTGAACTTTTGACTGTCAAATGACCATTTTGCCCCTACAGTTGACTGTAGTGCAATTAGGGTTTTGACTGTGCAATTTTGAGCTAAATGCCTTGAAACTTGATATGAGGATACTTGACCATATTTGTAGGCATATGAGACTTGATTGGGCCTTTGAAAACTTCATTCTCTTGATCAGAACACAAACCCTAGTTTTGACTGTATAGGAGACCTTTGCATTGTGCAACCCTTGGGGAATTTTGTGATTTGGCTTGGCAATTTCTTGAAGAATATGGGAGGGCAAATTTTGGGGTACAACAGGTTGCCTCGATAAAAAATGATCTAAGACATTAGGGTTACCGCTAAGGCGTCCTACTATTGCTTTGGTGACCACATGTCCCTATAATCGAATTGACCCGAAAAACTCAAACGACGGTGCTACCTACTTCTCAATAGTGGGATATTACTGTCTAAAGGACATTTACACAACTTAATTTCTTTTGAGTAGGTAGAGGTTCTCAGGTACTTGCTCTTTCAAAACAAAAATACTTTTCGCACTTACACTTTCAAACAAACACTTCATACACTCTTGAGGACAGATACAAGAGTTAAATCGAAGTTTTCAAACAAACTTTTTCAAAACCCACAAACACAAGAAAAGAAAACATTTTTGAAAACATAGTGAGCAAGTACCTAAGAGCCCGTGGATAACCACGGATAGAAAGGGTGCTAACACCTTCCCTTTTTATAATCTACCTCCCGAACCCGAGAAACATCTCGAAAAGGAATTTTGTTGTGCTTTCGTCCTTTCCTTGTTGGAGAAAATAAAAGACGGTGGAGACTCTTTCTTACCGCGACATTTTTCGAAACGCAAACGCGAACCAGCATTCCAAAACAGTCAGTTATATTTCCACCGATCACACAGAGGGACAATCCTAGCACACGTACTGGTAGACACTGGTTCGTCTTTGAACGTCTTACCGAAGAAAGCCTTGGATAGACTGGATTGTGAAGGCCTAACTCTGAAACCCAGCAATATCATTATGAGAGCTTTCGACGGCTCTAAAAGGATGGTCCATGGGGAGGTGGACATCCCGATTAAGGTGGGAACTGAAACCTTCAACTACAAATTCTATGTGATGGACATCCGTCCTTCTTATTCTTGTTTGTTGGGAAGACCTTGGATCCACCATGATGGAGCTGTCACTTCCACTCTGCATCAAATGCTCAAGTACCCTGTCCAGGGGAAAATCATAACTGTTCATGGCAAAGAGGAATACATGATCAGTCATCTGAATTCTTTCTGTTATGTAGAATTGGATGGCGAATTCATCGAAACTCCTTTCCAGCATTTTGAAGAGGTAGCTCGAGAGATAGCGGCGACCAAGACAGTTTCCTCTGTACCCACGATTACCAGACCTCCGCCTCAGATGTCATCTCTCAAGGATGCAAAATAAGTGGTTGAAGAGGGAGGAAGCACAATCTGGGGGCAACTTCCAGACTTTCCCTACAAATCAGATAAGTTCGGCTTGGGGTTCACCTCAACTGCTCAAAAGGCTGCGCGCCGCTCCCGTGCTGGAGGACCACCTGTAAAGATCAGTCACCAAGGGGTTAAAGCACTAGAGGACAATAAAGAAGAGGGCAACTTGGAAGACTGGATATTTCCTACTGTCGGCAGAGGATTGTGCAACTGAGAAGCAAAAGACTTTGTTCCGATTACTTTCATACCGCAGTAATTTATCTGTTCCATTTCTGTTGGATTTATAATAATTCATAAACAATTCGTACTTTTTAAACCTTGTGTCTTACCCGAGGCACAATGGTCCATTTGTAAGGGTTCTTATTTTATTTTCATATGTCATTTCAATGAATCATGGACGTTTTTCATACAAACTTTTGTGTTCATTGTCTTTCTTTCTACATTTTATTTGTTTTAAGATGGTTATACCCTTACACACACCCACACTCACAAATGTAGGTACCCTTCCATTCCGGATTCCATGGGTAACGATACTGCTATAGCCTTCAGTGACTCTGAAGATCTGATCTACCAAGCCGAATACAAAGGTGAGGAAGATTGTGAGGTGCCAGGGGAATTGGCTAGACTTCTACAACAAGAGGAAAGGGATATTCTGCCTCATGAAGAGCAGTTGGATACAATCAACTTGGGAACTGAGGATGTCAGAAAGGAAATCAGAGTGGGTGCCAATTTAGAGCCGAATATCAAGGAGTGCCTAATTCAGTTGTTGCATGAGTATGTTGAGATCTTTGCATGGTCATACAAAGACATGTCGGGACTTGATACAGACATTGTGGTACACCGTCTACCCACAAGAGAAGACTGTCCACCAGTGAAGCAAAAAGTCCGCCGCATGAGACCTGACATGTCAGAGAAGATCAAAGCAGAAGTTATAAAGCAGTTCAATGCTGGATTTCTGGCTGTTACTTCCTATCCTCAATGGGTTGCTAACATTGTGCCCGTGCCTAAGAAGGACATCAAAATGAGAATGTGAATGGATTATAGAGACTTAAACAGGGCCAGCCCTAAAGATGATTTTCCACTTCCACACATCGACATCCTGGTTGACAACACAGCTCAGCACAAAGTATTTTCTTTCATGGACGGATTCTCAGGATACAATCAGATCAAAATGGCACCTGAAGACATGGAGAAAACTACTTTTGTCACATAATGGGGTACGTTCTGCTACAAAGTGATGCCATTCGGACTGAAGAATGTCGGGGCAACCTATCAACTTGCCATGGTAGCTTTGTTTCATGACATGATACATCATGAGATAGAGGTCTACGTAGACGACATGATAGCCCGATCACAAACTGAAGAAGAACACCTTGATCACTTGCAAAATCTGTTTTTCAGGTTGAAGGAGTACAAGTTAAGATTGAATCCAAACAAGTGCACATTCGGAGTCCGGTCCGGTAAGCTCTTAGGTTTCATTGTTAGCAACAAAAGCATCAAGGTTGATCCTGCCAAAGTCAAAGCTATACAAGATATGCCTGCTCCTCGCACTGAGAAGGAGGTCAGAGGTTTCTTGGGACGCCTAAACTACATTGTTAGGTTCATTTCTCACCTAACATCTACTTGTGAACCAATCTTCAAGCTGTTGAAGAAAGATCACGTAGTTAGATGGAATGATGACTGTCAAATTGCTTTCGATAAAATCAAGGAGTATTTGCTAGAGCCTCCTATCTTTATGCCACCCGTCGTAGGAAGACCGCTAATCATGTATCTGACCGTCCTAGAGAATTCAATGGGGTGCGTACTGGGGCAGCATGACGAGTCTGGCCGAAAAGAGCATGCCATTTATCACCTTAGCAAAAAGTTTACCGACTGTGAAACCAGATATTCACTGCTCAAGAAAACTTGTTGCGCTTTGGTATGGGCTGCTCACCGGCTAAGGCAGTATATGTTGACTCATACCACTTTGCTGATATCTAAGATGGATCCGATAAAGTACATCTTTGAGAAGCCTGCTCTATCTGGAAGAATAGCTAGATGGCAGATGATCCTAACGGAATACGATATATAAAACACAACCCAAAAGCTATAAAGGGGAGTGTGCTAGCTGACCATCTGGCTCATCAAGCTGTTGAAGATTACCAATCCATGAAGTTTGACTTCCCTGACGAAGACATCATGACATTGGACAATGTTGAAGATTTCAGACCATATGACAGACCTGAACAAGGATCTCGATGGACCCTGTACTTTAATGGTGCCTCCAATTCACTTGGCAACGGTATCGGCGCTGTGCTCATATCTCAAGAAGGATGCCATACTCCTTTCACTGCCAGACTTTGCTTCAACTGTACGAACAACATGGCAGAGTATGAAGCATGCATCTTTGGACTCAAGGCTACCATAGACTTGGGAATCAAATATTTAGTTGTGTTTGGGGATTTAGCTTTGGTCATCAGTCAAATCAAAGGAGAATGGGATACTAAGCATCCAAACCTCATCCCTTACAAAGAACATGTCCTGACATTGTTACCACATTTCGAGCAGATTACCTTCGAGCACTTCCCGCGAGAAGAAAATCAGCTAGCAGATGCTCTAGCTACAACGTCATCCATGTTTAAACTTAATTGGGATAACAAGGCTCCCCAGATCACCATTGAACGGATGGACGAACCTGCACACTGTCACGAGATTAATACCGAAGAAGTAGTGGACCAGCCTTGGTTTCACAAAGTCAAAAGGTATCTCGAGGCTCAAGAATATCCTGAAGGAGCTTCAGTCAATGACAAAAAGTTCTTAAGGAGATTCTCATCTAAGTTCTTCCTAAGTAATGGCATCCTGTACAAGCGCAATCATGATTCTATTCTACTCCGTTGTGTGGACAAGATTGAAGCTGAAAGGATTATGGATAAATTGCATGAAGGTACCTTCGGCACTCACTCTAGCGGGCATACGATGGCAAAGAAGATTCTAAGGGTAGGCTACTACTGGTCTACCATGGAAGCAGACTGCTATCAACACTCTCGGACTTGTCATAAATGTCAAATCTATGCAGACAAGGTGCACGTGCCTCCTATTCCTCTAAATGTCTTAACAGCTCCTTGGCCCTTCGCTATGTGGGGAATCGAAATGATTGGAGAGATCAAGCCTACAACATCCAATGGACACCGCTTCATTCTGGTGGCCATTGATTACTTCACAAAGTGGGTCGAAGCAGCTTCCTTCGCATCCGTTACTAAGAATGTTGTTGCCCGCTTCATCAAGCAAAACTTTATTTGTCGGTACGGTATCCCCGAAAGGATCATCATTGATAACGGTACCAACCTTAACAATACTATGATCACCTCCTTGTGCGAACAGTTCAAAATTCAACATCACAATTCGTCTCCCTATCGGCCAAAGATGAATGGTGTTGTCGAAGCTGCAAACAAAAACATCAAAAAGATCATACAAAAAATGACAGTCACCTACAAGGACTGGCACGAGATGCTACCGTTTGCTCTCCACGGGTACCGTACCACGACTCACACTTCAACTGGGGCAACACCTTATTCTTTGGTATATGGCATTGAGGTTGTTCTACCTATTGAGGTTCAGATTCCCTCTTTGAGAATCATGAAGGATGCAAGTTTGAGTGAAGACGATTGGATCCAAACCCGATTTGATCAGTTGAACTTAATTGACGAGAAGAGACTTACTGTTGTTTGCCATGGTCAGACATATCAAAAGCGGATGATCAAGGCTTTCAACAAGAAAGTCAGACGCCAAGTGTATCAAGTTGGAGATCTTGTGATCAAGCGCATCATCTTGCCACAAAGTGATCCCAGGGGAAAATGGACTCCTACCTATAAAGGATGATTTGTAATCAAGAACATCTTTTCTGGTGGGGCAATGATTTTAACCACCATGGACGACAACGATCTGCCGCACCCTGCGAACACAGACATAGTCAAAAGATATTACGCATAAGAGACCTGCTAGGTTGACACACTTAGGCAAAACAAGGGCATCCCGGCAAACCAAAAGGTTCGAGCAAAAATCAGGGATAAAACAAAAAATCTATATACCCGACAAGTTGAAAACCCGAAAGGGCGACTTGGGAAAAAAAGGGTTTCCCGGTGGACTGAAAACCCGAAAGGGCGGTCCAGGAAAAAGTTAGGGAATTAAAGCGTATGACTATGTCTCGTCGGATCACTTTAAAGATAATCTCTTCATAGAAAAACCTGGAGCTTATGATCAATCCAATCATCTTTGAACAAAGCAACGAATGGACAAGATATTCGGAGTTACGAAGGCTATAGCAGAATGGGAACCCCATGGGATTTTTTTTTACACATAGCTATCTTTCTTTGTATAAAATTTTTCTCATTTTTATGACGCCATCCTCTTACTAGGATGTCTGTCTCCTTTGTACAAAATACTTATTCAAAGTAAATACAAAGATATCTCTTTCAAAGTACAGAAAACTATTTGTCTTTTTCTTTCTACACTTGTGTTTTATTTGCAAAAACGTCCAATGATTCATTAATGAACATATGCATTTAAACATAATTATTGTTTACAAATAAACAGGATGAAAAAAAAGGGTAATTACTGACAGGTAGAAATATTAGGAAAACGTCTTTAGGATATTCCATGAACAATCCCTACATCACGTCATTAAAATCCCCAGCGGAGCTGAGACTACCAACTACCAATCCCCAGTGGAGCCGAAACTTCAAACTATCAACCCACAGCGGAAATCATCCAGTTTCTCCAGGTTCCCCCAGCAAGTTTTCCTAAAGCCTGAAAATCAACCAGATAACGGTTAACTTTTGTTTCTCCCCAACCTAGGGTAACTCCCCAGTAGAGTGGCAGACGACCGAAGCTCCTAAACTTTTTCCAAACAGGAATAAGTTTTTCCCCACAGAGTTTTTATTACTCCTCGACAGAATGAAGACTCCCGTCAATAAATCCCCAGTAGAAGTCATTAAAATTCTCTGGATTCCCCAAGCAGATTCCTCAAGAAGTATATGGCATTACTCTCACAACGGAATCCTCAGCAGCAGTCATTTTCCTCAGCAGCAGTCATTTTCCTCAGCAATACAACAAATCAGCTTACATGCGCATACATTACATTCATATATCATAAACATGGATAAAACACATTTATTGCATCATACATTTCATGCAACATAACTTTGTGTTTCAGCTAACATTTTACCCTTTACAGGATGAGATTAACAGCTATCTTTAACAAATATTCAAAGATTTCAGATATAGTTTAGATACGCTCCAGACAAGGATGCCATTCTGACACTTATTCAAATTCCAGATACAGATACAGTGCAGATACACTCCAGACACGGAAGTCATTCTGTTACTCATTCAAATTTCGATTTCAAGATACAGTCCAAATACGCTCCAGACACGGAAGCCATTATGTCGCTTATTCAGTACAGATACACTCCAGACACGGAAGTTATTCTGTCACTCATTCAGATTTTAATTTCAAGATACAATACAGATACACTCCAGACATGGAAGTTATTCTATTACTCATTCGGAGTTCAATTTCAGATACAGTACATATACACTCCAGACGCGGAAGTCATTCTGTCACTCATTCAGATCTCAATTTCAAATACAGTTCAGATACGCTCCAGACAAGGATGTCATCCTGATACTTATTCAAACTCCAAGTATCGATACAGTACAGACACACTCCAGACACGGAAGTCATTCTGTTACTCATTCAGATTCAATTTCAAGATACAATACAGATACACTCTAGACACGAAAGTCATTATGTCGCTTATTCAGTTTCATCCTACAGATACGGTCCAGATACGCTCCAGACACGGAAGCCATTCTGTCGCTTATTCAGTTTCATCCTACAGATACGGTCCAGATACGCTCCAGACACGGAGGCCATTCTGTCGCTTATTCTGATTCAAGTACAGATACAGTTCAGATACGTTCCAAATACGGACACCATTCTGATGCTTATTCTTTTGATTTACAAACAAACATTCTTGGATGGCATCTACAAGCCCATCTCCAACAAGATTCTAACATCTCTCTAAATGGCATCTTTAAGCCCATTCCCTCAATTACACTATTGTCGAGTGCAAATTTATGGGCACTCTAGTGTCCAATCATCTTTTCCCTTCGAGTCACAAACGATAAAACTCGCCGATCTAACTCTTTAGGTTCAAGAAGATTGAACAGGGGCAGCTGTTGTACCCTAAAATTTTCCCTCCCATTTCTCATAGAAGACACAACCCTAGGGTTTCTCAGATATTCAAGTTGGCTCAGGAATCGATCAGACAAATTTTCTTCTGTGGCAATAAACCAGCAATTAGGGTTTTTTCTTGCATTCCTCAGAAGAAATTGAGTTCTCAGAAATTCAATTGGTTTTCACAAGTCTTCAGGCTTTCTCAAGTTTACTGAAAAGACAGTGTTTGTTCCCAGAACATGGTTTATTTGGGACAAGAGATTGAGACTGTCATTTGGGACGACTATGATTTTGATCCAGGTTAACCAGATGACTTGCGTCTTTTAAAACATTTGCTTGGTTAGGAAATGGAATACACAATGCGTGTTTGTTTGGAATACAGTTGCAAGATTACAGGATTATTGGAATTTAAGTTATCAGATTGGAGCGTTTTATTTCAATTGTCTTGATTGGGCATTCAAAAATCAAATAAGATGCAAAGAGAAAATTACAAGTTATTATTGATCAAAGATTTCAAGTAACACCAGAACATTTCATATGATTTTCTCCAATTTCAAACGTTGTTACAAAACAATTTATTATTTAAATACTTTAGGTTTTACAACTTATCATATTTGAAAATGAATTAGTACAACTATTGGATACAATACAAGAATGATTGTTCTAAAATACAAGGAAAATTAAAATGCTTGATTGGCCTAAGAGAACTAATCTATGCCTAAGTTTGACTGAAGTTCTTTTGCTATCTCCAAAGACCTTCCTTGCTTGCCCTATGGTTCTTGCCTCCATGCTTTGTCCTCTCCATTGTGCTCACATGAAAACGAAAGAAAGGGAATGTGATTAGTACAAAAATTATTTGGGCATAAGCAAGAATTTTCAAAAGAAAAAGTGTTATTCATCATTAAAGTTTGCAAATTGGAATCAGAAGGCCATTTTAATTCATCACAATTTTATTTCCTCTATTTTTGCAAATCACAAGAAGATTACTCTTCTTGGTTCACAAAAAGAAGCAAACTGTCCAAATGCCACAAAGCTATCCAAACAAGAACAAATGCAGCAAAACTGTCCAAATACCACAAAGCTATCCAAACAAGAACAAATGCAGCAAAACTGTCCAAATTGCCCAAACAGCATCACCAAACAGAAGGCGCAAACTGAGCCAAACAATACTGCCCAAACAACAAAACAAACAACAATATGGCAATACAAAATGCAAACTAGGAAACAACATAAGCTAGATAGCATCAACAAACAAAAGTATAGCAATATAATAAACTAAGTCAAACAAGCAAGAAACTTGTTCAAGAAGCCAATTCATCATTTTCCATTTTATTGCAAACTTTTCAGAAAAAGGCAAAAGAGCAATTGACTTTCTTAGTGTCATTGAGAGAGAAGAGAGGAAAGAAGTCATCTAGGTTATTGGGATGCACAACCCTGCTGCCTTGACTGTCACAAATTGCATAGAAGTTGCTAGAAAACAAAACTACAACAAAAAGGGCATAAGAACAATATGCCAAAATATTCAAAATTTGATGATTTTCCCACCATTTTGAATATAAATTCAACCAAAGCAACACCAATATAACAGTAAACAAAACTATGAAGCAAGAAAGGAGATAGAAAGATTTTATCAAACTCAAAAAGCTTGAAACAAGTCTCCACTTTTCAAAAACCTGTCAAAAACTTCAAAACCAAAAGTCCAAAACCTGTTAACAAACATACTAAGCCAAATATCCCAAGCCATCCTAAAACAACAAGAACCAAGCTTCAAGCTTATAAGGAACCAGCACACAGTAGCAAGTTTAAAAAAAAACCAACAGAAAAAACTCCAAAACCTCAAACCTTCAAACTGTCAACAAAACCAAACCAGTAACAAAACCTGCAACCAAACCATCTCAAAATATCATCAAACCCAAAAAACCAGAAAAAAGTCCCAACTGATAAACCAGCAACCAAATCAGTAACCTTCAAAAACCTGTCAAAATCCCCAACCAAATCAGTAACCTTCAAAAACCAGCAACCAACTCAAAACACCATTAAACAATCATCTCAAAACTGTTAACTATCAATCTAATAGAACCAAAAACATTCAAAGCAAAATAGCCAAAACCTGAGACAAGTTTCAAACAGAACAAAAAAAAAAGGCCAAACCCTCAGTAAGCCACAAAAAAAAACAACAACAAGTCTCAAACCCGAGACAAGTTTCGGACAATAACATCATCAAAAGCCAGTAAACCACTCAAACTGATAAAACAACATCCAACAATCACAAAAATCCCAAAATCCATCGAATAGCATCATCATCATCATTCAAAACACAGAGATAAGGAAAGAGTTACCAAAGAGTCAAAAGCACCGAGGCGTTATCTTCATCTCCCCCCCCCCCGTGCAGCTCCGGCCACCAAGGAGTGCCACCCTCAGTTTCACCATCCCTTTCCATTTCACAAAAGTCTCCAACAGGTATGAACTTTTCATCTTTCTCATAAATCCCTAAAAGCTATTTCCTGCATCTCAATAGATAACAAGTCTGATTAATAGAAAAGAACATGAACAAGACAAAAAAACAATGAACTCGTTTAAGCTTTAATAGGATAGAGATCAGATGATTCGGATTTCGTTCCCTTAGGGTTCAAATCCGAAATTAGGGTTTTCAAAAAGATACGAGCCATGGTGAGATAGAGACGACATGAGAAATTTTGTTCGCGAAATTGAGACAGGGATGGTTAGTGAGAGATTTAGAGATGAATAGAGATGAGAAGATGAACAGAGTTAGACAAAGAGATGAACAGCGCCGCTCTGAACGAAGGGGTTCCAAGAACCCTAATTCATTTTCCACCCTTAATCAGAAGCTAATACAAAGTTAGAGGTTTGGGCTTGTGTTGCCCTAAGGCCCACGCGTTTTACACCCCCTCATGGCTTATTTGATCACAGCAAAATAACAACATTTCCTTTGGGCCTTCTCCAAAATAGTCCTTTAAGGCCCATTGCATTTGTTTGTTTGTTAAATTGTTTTCTTTTACATTTATTTATTATTATGAAAAATTCTAAGAAAATTTAAATATTTTTTTCATTAAAATTGATTTAGGTTTTATAATTTAATTTTTTTATCATTTTTCTTTTCTTTAATAAATTTGTTTTAGATTTTAAATAATAAAATACCAAAAAGATATTACTAATTTAGTTTATTTGTTTTCTTTAGATTTTACATGATAAAACACAAAAAAATAATAAGGATTTAATCAATTATATTTTTAGATTAGGTTTTACCTTTCTTTTTTTTCATGTAAATACTTAGCATTTCATATTTTGTTAATATTATTTTCATGGATTATCATAGCTTTAATTAAATCGCACAAAAATTCGATTTGGTTGTATTGATTGATATTTGGACATTGCTATTTCATTTGATTCATCCCTATTTGTAACAATTGTACCCCCATTCCCGAACATTCTGTAATAGCTTAGAATTTCAATTCCCGCAATTTACTGTTTTCCATATACTGTATAGTAATTAGGCGTGTATGGCAAGATTCAAAAATCAATCACTAGATGACCTAATCAAAGAATGAAATAACTTGAAACCAACACACTTTCCCACACGCGCACCTCTAGGGTAACCTCGCTCGTTGCCTCGGAAATACAATCATGCCCCTCGAATATGGGACGCTCTAGCAATGGCCCTTCAATAAACAAAGATTGTAGTCCCTCGATGACCCTCGATGTTGCCTTCGATTAAAATGATCTCGTCCCTTACGAAAATTGCTAAAGCGTCTCACAAGTTACCTTCAATGATTATAAAATTGACCCGCGCCCGTCCCTTCACATCCAATGGTGGGGCTTCTTACCAAATTAAGGGTAAGATAGCACCATTAAAAGGAAGAAGAAAAGAACAACTTAAGACCTTTCGAGTAGATAGATTCGCTCTTAGTTACTCGCTTGCTCATGACAAAAAACTTTTACACCTACACTCCCATTTTAAAACATTTTCAAAAAGATAAAACGTTTTGTATACGTTCTTATAGAGACGAGAACCATTGCAAAACCTCTTTTCGAAACACTTTTCAAAACACGATTCACAAACACATCTTTGAACCACTTTTCGAAACAAAATTTTGTATACGTTCTTATAGAGACGAGAACCATTACAAAGAGATTTTCCAAAATACTTTCAAAGCCCACACCACAAGCACACAATCAAATGAAAGCAAGTGATCTAAACGAGTAACTAAGAGCCCATGGAAAACCATGGATGAAAAGGGTGCTAATACCTTCCCTTTTCATAATCTACCCCCCGAACCCGAGAAATAATCTCGAAAGGTCTTTCCTATGCTTTTTTACCTTTCCTTTTAGATAAAAGAAAAGTTAGTGGCGACTCTTGCTAACGGCACAAGTGCGAACGAAATGCAAAACTTCAAGTCAGTTCTCCCACCATATCACAGGTCTCTTGTAGAAATTGCAAGAACGATTCTTAGTGATTCAAATCTTCCAAAATATTTTTGAGTGGATGCGGTGAGCACGACATGTTTTGTTTGCAATAGAGTTAACATAAGACCGATCTTGAAGAAAACTCCATATGAACTCTTAAAAGGGAGGAAACCAAACATTGATGTCTTTCACATTTTCGGATGTAAATGCTTTGTCTTAAACAACGACAAAGATAACCTTGCTAAGTTTGATGAAAAATTCGATGGAGGTATTTTTCTTGGCTACACTCTTTCTAGTAAGGCATATAGAATCTATAACAAAAGAACTTTAACAATTGAAGAATCAATGCATGTATCTTTTGATGAAACAAACCCCTCCAAGGAGGATAATATTGTTTGTAATGATGATGATGATGAAATATTAGAAGGACCTCAAGAAAATACTTCAAAAGATCAACCAATTCAACATGAAGAGTCATCCCAACAAGAATCAAATGTTAATGATCTACCAAAAGAATGGAGAACTCATAGATATCATCCTATCAATAAAGTAATTGGTGATATAAGTCAAGGTGTGACAACAGGACTAAATCTCAAAGATGTTTGCCTAAACATGGCGTTTGTCTCTCAAATTGAACTTTCCAAAGTTGATGAAGCCTTAGGCGATGACCAATGGATTATCGCTATGCAAGAAGAATTAAATCAATTTGAAAGGAATCAAGTTTGGGAACTTATCCCTAGGCCAAGCAACAAACACATTATTGGAACAAGATGGGTGTTTAAAAACAGACTTGACGAAAATGGAATAATTGTTCGGAACAAAGCAAGGTTGGTAGCACAAGGCTACAATCAAGAAGGAATAGATTTTGAAGAAACTTTCGCTCCGGTTGCAAGGTTAGAAGCTATTCGTCTCTTACTTGCCTATGCTTGCTCATTAAATTTTCAGCTTTTCCAAATGGATATCAAAAGCGCATTCTTGAATGGATATATCAATGAAGAAGTGTACGTTAAGCAACCCCCGAGGTTCGAAGATTTCAAGAATCTATCTCATGTATTTAAATTTAGAAAATCTCTCTATGGATTGAAACAAGCACCAAGGGCATGGTATGATCGGTTAAGCAACTTCTTATGCGAAAAAGGTTTTGAAAAGGGTAAAGTTGGCAAGACTTTGTTTATCAAGAAAATCAAAGATGACACTTTTATAGCTCAAGTCTATGTTGACGATATCATTTTCGGATCTTCAAACCAAGAAATGTGTGAAGAATTTTCAGCAATGATGCAAGGAGAATTTGAGATGTCCATGATGAATACAATGAATTATTTTCTTGGACTTCAAATCAAACAATTAAAAGATGGCATCTTTATCAACCAATCCAAGTATTGCAAGGAACTCTTGAAAAGATTTGACACAGATAACTATAAGGAAATGTCTACACCAATGGGTTCCGGTATATATGTTGATCAAGATGAATCAGGTGTTTCCATCGACATTACAAAGTATCAAGGTATGATTGGCTCCTTATTATATTTGACGGCAAGCCATCCTGGCATAATATTTAGTGTTTGTCTATGTGCTCGCTTTCAAGCAAATCCAAAGGAATCTCATCTCATGGCGGTGAAACGGATCATGAAGTATCTCAAAGGAATAACAAATGTCGGATTATGGTATCCTAAAGGTAGTGTTTGCAACTTAGTTGGTTATTTTGACGCGGATTATGCAGGTTGTAAAACTGATATAAAAAGCACAAGTGGTACTTGTCACATCCTTGGAAATGCATTAGTATCATGGGCCTGCAAGAAACAAGCACGCGTTGCTCTTAGCACGGTCGAAGCATAATATATTGCAGCGGGTAGTAGTTGCACTCAAATTTTATGGCTCAAACAATAACTTCGTGACTACGGACTCGATCTAGGATGCATTCTTCTACGGTGCGACAATACAAGTGCAATAAACATTAAAAATAAACCAGTCATGCATTCAAGAACCAAACACATAGATATACGACATCATTTCCTTCGTGATCATGTACTTCAAGGAGATGTCGAGGTGACATTTATAGATACTCATAATCAACTTGTCGATATATTAACTAAACCTTTGGCAAGAGAACCGTTTTATAAGATTCAACGAGAGCTTGGAATTCTTGATGAACACGACATATAAGGTGCTTTCTATCCTTGTTATGATTTTATATATTTGTTTTAACCTTTCTATATTTGAATATATATGTTAAGTGGTGTTTAAGTTTAAGAAAAATATGTTTTTGGTCATTTTTGGATGATGCAAATCGATTGCACAATAGTGTAAATCGATTGCTCACTGAGTGTTTTTAATTTTGTCCTTTCTGTTTCAATGCAAATTGATTGCACCATAAGTGCAGATCGATTGCACTCTGTGCGTTTCAGTTTTATTTTGCTTCTGTTTTACGTGCAAATTGATTACATCTGTATGCAAATCGATTGCACCCACTGTAACGTTCTTTTATGACATAAATATTTGTTGGTCAGAATTCCTCTCTCTCTCTCTCTCTCATATTCCCAAGCTCATCTATATTATTAAAAAGCCAATTAAACTTCATTAAATATAATACAACCCACTCATTTCTATCTACTCACAAATCATATCCAAGCTTCAGCTCATCAAACATCCTTCTCTCAAAAAACCTAAAACCTTCAAAACCCTATAAACACCATACCCATGGCTTCGAGGCAAAAATGAAAGGTATCAGCTTCAGAGAAAGGGAAGAAAAAGGTTGGTTCATCCTCTGAGAATCCATTAATTTCATCTCACCGAAGAACAAGAAGCAAGATTCACAAAGTATTTTCAAAGAAAGATAGTGTCCAATCCTAAATATGGTATGCTATCATCCTTTCCCCAGGAATGTTTCTCTTTCCAAAATGATTTAACTGCTTATGGACTAGAACCATTAATTTCATCATTTGGTCCATATTATCTGGATCTGGTAAGAGTGTTTTTCAGCAATTTAACTCCTCACAAAGGCAAGATGGTGACATATGTGTTGGGTACTCGAATCTCTCTGACCCCTGAGATTGTTGGTGAGATTCTACATATTCCCTACACTAGAAGCTCTTTGTACGACCCTGAAAATGAGGCATGGGATAACTACAGGAAAAAGGAATTTTACTACAGTATTGGGAGATTATGCGAAGCTGGATTCCGTGCCAAAATGATTCGTGGTCTAGGCGAAGTGTCCCTCTAGAGACTCATGGAGTGCAGGTAACTTTTATATAGACGATCAACTATTTCATTATTTTATGGTCTATATTATGTTTCCACGGGCTGGAAACCACTGCACCGTGACTGACCTTGAAATGCAGCTGATCTATGCAAGAAAGAAAGGAATAAGTGTTAATTTGGCAAGGCTCATAATGGTTCATATGCTGAGAGTTGATGCTAAATCGAAATTTCTACCATATGCTTACTTTGTTACATTAATTATGGAAGAATTTGGAGTTGATTTTGCTGGGTTTGAGAAAGTTAATATGGATCCAAATCTGCATAAGATTTCAATCAAGAATGTTGACTCAAGAATGGGTGTTCATTATAATCCGGAATTAAAAACTATAACTTACATTGGTGAAGATGTGGTCGGTGATGAAGGGAACGATCAAGAAGTTGAAGGTGGTGAAGCTGTACCTCATCCACCTACTACTCCCTCTGGTCCAAGCAATCAAGATCTTATGGATTTCATGTCTCAACAATTTGCGTCTATGAATAACAACATCAACAACCAATGGAATGCTATCAAAGATTCTATAACAACCCGGATTAAGGACTTCCGCGCAGATATGAATCAACAATTTTCTTACCTTTACTCTCATCTTCACATTCTACCATATGACCCAAATAATCCAGCTGCACCTCCACAACATTACACAGAACTTCCTCTACAACCACAATTTCCAAATCAAGGATCTTGGTTCTATAACAACCAGGACAGGAATCAACCATAAAGTTCTGTCCAGCATTATTGTGTCTACTGTTTTCTGTTATATCCTTGTTCAGTTATGCTACGTTTTGTTTGTTATTAAATTTATTTGTAATCGTTATGTTACTATGTCTATGACTATTTGTGATGCATGATTAATTAATTTTTCTCTTCAATATTGCTTTATTACTGTCCATTTTGTTTTTGCATCTTTCCATTCTTTTTGATAATGTCAAAGGGGGAGAAGGATGTGGTACTTTATGCTTGTATATTTCCTTGTCTTAAATTTTTAAGGTACTCTTCAACCAAGATGAACAAATTCAAAGGATTCCATCCTTCTCATACAAAGGGGGAGTTATGCATCTTATGGGAGAGAAGCTCTTTCCGGAAATTACAACGCATCAAGCAATATCGTTTGTCATCATCAAAAAGGGGGAGAATGTAAAATCAAGCTTCTCAAATACACTTTTGTTTTGATGAAGACAAACCATCATTAACAAAGAAGACAAAGATTATTGATCAAGCTAAAAGCATCTATGGGTAAAGTCTTCAGTTCAAGCTCTTAACAAATTTCAAGGCATAATGATAATACTTACGTTGAACTTAAGACATAGATGCTCAATGGTCAAAAGAAATATTTTATTTTGTCCAAATCTTTACTCAAGTTTTTCTAAGCTAAATATTTTTTTTACTTTAGTGCAATCGATTTGCATATTAGTGCAATCGATTGCATGCTTCATTTTTTCAAATCTTTTGCTACTGTTTCTAAGTGTAATCGATTTGCATGTTTATGCAATCGATTGCACTCAATTAATTTTTGCTACTGACTTCACATGCAATTGATTTACACTCTTGTTCAATCGATTGCACACTCAAAATATTTGAAATTCTAGCTGTTGAAACCTCGTGCAATCGATTTACATAAAGGGTACAATCGATTGCATGCTTCACGATTTTGAAAAACAGCAGCTTTGCACATGCTTGTTCATAACACCATTTCATGGAAACCTTTCACTCAATATTGGAAATTGTTCATGATTCATCTCCAGAACTTTATGTTGTTTCAAAAGGGCGCTATGAACATATAAATACTCATTTTCAAAATCATTTCAACACCTCTTCAAAATATATTTTCTGAATTTTCAAAAAACAAACTCAAGTTGTTATACATTTTCATACACAAGTTTTCTGCACACTTTCACACATTGTTAACCAGAAAACTTTGAGCATTATATATATTGATTCAATGTATACTATTATCATTGGAAGAGAAGATCAATTCATTGATTAAATCACTCAAAGTGATCATTGCTACTCAAACTCACTCAAATCAAATATTGATATATACTTGCTTATTTTTCAGGATTGTTGGAAATAAGTTTAAGTGGTTTTATAAATCTTGTTTTTCCAGGATTGTTGGATATAAGTGAAGTCACTTTGAGAGGATTGCTCTCATTATTGACATAGTTAAAATCCAAGAGGATTGTTCTTGGTTTTGGGTAGTTCTTGTTTAAGTTTGCCACAATAAGGAAATCTCTTTCATGATGAAAGGGGACTGGAGTACTCTCGGACTGTAAGGGGAACTAGGATATATCGCTTGTGTCTCTTTATTTTTCTGCACTTTACTCTTTCATAAACTCACAATAAACCAGAAAAATAATATCCATCATCACTAAAACCTGAATTTTTTTAAAGTACCTAATTCACCCCCCCCCCCCCCTCTCTTAGGCGCACTTTGTACTTACACTGTTGAAGCTCCCTTTTAAAGACTGGCATGAGATGCTCCCTTTTGCTTTGCATGAGTATCGAAAATTTGTACGCACTTCAACAGAGGCAATCCCATTCTCCCTTGTATATGGAATGGAAGCAATTCTCCCCATTGAAGTTGAAATTCCCTCTTTGCATGTAATAATGGAAGTCAAGCTATCAGAGGATGAATGGGTCCAGAACAAGTTTGACCAACTGAATTTAATAGAAGAGAAAAGAATGATGGCCTTATGTCGTGGTCAATTATACCAAAAGATAATGAAGAAAGATTTTGATAAGAAGGTTAAACCTCGTGAATTTAGAGAAGGCGACCTCGTGCTCAGGAAGATCATGTCTTTCAACATTGATTCTAGGGGCAAGCGGACTCCCAATTTTGAAGGCCCATATGTTGTCAATAAAGCCTTCTCTGGAGGTGCGTTGATTCTTGAAACAATGGATGGCGAGGAGTTTCTTTGTCCTGTGAATGCTGATGCTGTCAAGAAATACTTCACTTATAAAAATAAAAGAACAACTCGCTAAGACGAAAACTCGAAAGGGCGGCTTAGGTAAAACGGAGCGTCTCAGTAGGCCGAAAACCCGAAAGGGAGGTCTAGGTAAAATTTAGAGACATAAACAGAATAAATGATTCCCGGTAGGTTGAAAACCCGTGAGGGCAACCTAGGCAAAAGTTAGGGATTTTTTGGCAAGTAACTGCATCATACAAGACTTGATCAATGGAGAAACAATCTGCTTGGATCTTGTTACTCTTCAACCAAAGTTTCGGCTCAGCAATTAAAAGTTGCTAGAAATAATGGTGGTCATTGTAATTCAATGTATCTTTTCCAATATATATTACCATGTTCCAAACTTTGTAATCATCCATGGAGTCTTGCCATTTGCAGGCTACCATTCTATTAATAAAATTTGAGCCTTTTATCTAATTCTTTGCAATTCCTATTTTATTCAGCTTATAAAGATTTCATTTATTATTGATAGTAATGATCAAAGCAAATAGATTAAAATAAAAAAATCATTTTTGAAAAGAATTTTCGAATTACTTTAAATTTTGTGATACATGGGGGACAAAATTAGTGATCCCAGGTACAGATAAACTGAAGAGGTTTGCATGATATGAAGACTCTATACAAGATTCCCCAATAAAGGCTTCAATCATTTATTAAAAGTATTTTCTCCCCGTGCATGCTGAGTTGGACTCATTTGTGAAGCATCTCCTTTCGGCAGTACTAGCATTTTGTTTGATTGCCCGATAGTCTGGCAAGGGTAGTGTTTTATTGAAGAAGTGTCGAGATGGTTATCAACTTTTTGGGTTTTCTCTCGCCGTGCTGGATTGTATTTAAAATCCCCAGAAGTTTTTCTTGCTGTAGTATTTGAAATTCCCCAAGTGACGCTGAGACGAGATGCTTTTTTGAAATTGTTTCCTCGTGAGGTTTTCGTACTCTCTCCCCTGAGAAGTTGATGCAATTGTCACTCTTTGAAGATGTATCTTGAAGTATTCTTCGCCAATATAGTATTATCCTCCCCATTGAATTTAGAATGCTACCCCAACTGATGACTCAACGAGATGATTTTGGTCTTCTCTAGCGAAGTCAACCCTGACAGAAATTTGAACTTCAAACTCTCTTTTGGTGTCCAGTTTGTTTGGTTTCCAGTTAAAGCTCAGAGGAAGATGTTACATTGCTGTTTAATTTGATATTGTTCTTCCCAGTAAAGTTAAGGTATGAAATAGGAATTTATTCCTCAGTTGGTGCTTACTTTTCTTATGGAAATTCCATCCTAATTATGATTTAGCCGAGTATTGATTATACCCATTTATGGCCTTGCCTAGTTATCCCCCAGTGTTCCGTGTCTACTTTCTCAGCATACATGGTGACATTCATAAATTCACACATACATCTGCATGTTCGAATTTAGAAGATCATTGCTTATTTGCATTCTGTTGTACCCCAATTTTCCACCTAAGACCCCTTCATCATACCATATTGATTCAATCATAACAAGATCACATTATGGCTTCTGGTTCTCCTCTCTATCTTTAGCTTTAATCTTTGAGGAATCACCAAGCACCTTGAATTGTTTATATTTTGTGATCATGCATGTTTTGTTTTGACTTTCCCTTTTAATTAATAAAATTCAATGTTGGTTTGTATTACTTGTTAATAATGTAGGTAAAGGCAATGTGGCTTAGCAAGTTGATCCATGGGTTCATGAGTTTATTTCCATGCCATAGTCAATAAAGCTTGAGAAATTAAAACCTCACCATTGAAGTTTTGTTGGAAGAAATGTTATGGAAAGATTTATTTTGGCTCACCATATTTCAAAGTTATCAAGATTGATTCAAAAGTACAAGGGGTTGATTGAAGAAGTTGTCATGGTTGGACAAGGCCTTATTTCCATTGGTCAAAAGTGCATATTTCTCTCAATTCTCAAGATATGGAAGTGGTTTTGGTTGCTATTAGTTCTCATTATCATCCCCCAACAACTTCTATCTACAAAGAAAAAGTGTTGGTACAAGAAGGTTGTTCAAAATTGTCAAAGTTCCTCAAAGCATTTTCTTGATCCAGAAGCTAGGGTTTTGAACTTCAAAGAAGTATATCTTGCTCATATTTTGGTATTTTTGAGTGATTCCAAAAACATCATTCTCTTTAAATGGTTATTAACAAATCACTTCAAAGGTTTCAATGAGTTTTCATGTGGAAGAAACTTTTTGATGAAGAAAGATTACAAGTCCTCCAAATGAACCCCTAATTTCCCATGTGTGACTTCAAATGATAATAACTTAGTCAATTTTTATCACCTTGATCCCACTCTTTTTCCACAATAATCTTGAGGATGTGAAATTTATTCCTTATTTTATGTGCAAAGTGATAAAATGGATGGAAGATTCCTTAAGGATACAAACGATTATAGGTCATTTAATGATTTTTTGCCAACTTCAACAATTCATAACGCTCTCAATTTTTGGAGATTTTGAATGGTTCAAGTTTCAAAATGTCATTCAAGAGGTCTATTTCGTTCAATATTTTTTGGTCAAGAGCAAATTCCAAGTGGAAGGCCATGTTTGGATGCAAAACATTATAGGTCACTTTTGAAGAAAAACTTGAAATATTTCTAAGTATGGATAGTCAACTTCTTTTTCCCAACTTTGACTCATTGCAACTTTTAGCTCAAACATCCATTTGATTACATTCTTTTCCCATTTCAAAGCTTGTAATCTCATCTTTATAAAGCATCAAGAATCATGCCCTAAGACCCCTTGAGCTGAGAATGCCATTGATTTGAATTTGGTAACTTGAAACTGAAGTTTCTTCAAAAGTCAGAATTTGAAATCCTTGATTTAGCTTCTAAATACATTTTTATGAGTGTTTTTGCTTCTAAACATGTTTAGTGAACTTCCAAAAGTGACTAGCATAGCAAAACGCGCGTTTTGGATGAGTTTTGATCAAAATAGAAGTCACACTTTTCTTGTTTGCAACTTCACAAGATTTCCCTCCAAACTTTATCATTTTACACGCTTGAACATTCCATTTGATTCCATATAAATAAAGGGTCATCCCTCATTCATTTCCTCAAGCTTGAACAACCAAAATCACCCTGCCAAACTTGCTCTATAACTTATTTTTCTGCAACTTCGAAATCAGTGTTCAAGCCTTTTTCAATCCATCTTTTCTATCAATTCACCTTCCTTGATCTTCCCTGAAGCTAACCATACAATTACCTTCAAGAATCGTGACCTATATTGATCCATAGAAGTCCAGTTTTAGAGCTCTACAACTCAACTTAAATAGGTAGATTTCTCCATCAATTCTTTCAAACTTTGATATCATTGTGAAGCTCTCATTGCCCTGGTTCTAGTTGCAACATTTGTTTTTAACTGGAAGCACGTTTTGACCATGAAATTTCAAATCCCTTTTCAAAACTTCTCTTCCAGATTGCTTGTGCTACAGTTTATAAAAAAAAATTGCGAAGGTTTGGTTGTCTTCGTCTTGATGAGACGAAGCGAATGACTTAAGTCTGAGCTTCTGATTTTACAGTTTGAGAGACCCGTAATTCACATTGGCTGGAGGTTGAAGATGACCAACATGTCATCTTCCAACCAATGATGGCGTGCCATTTGTTTTTTTTTTAAATCTGATTTTACATTTGTTTCAGTGCTTTATTCACTAAAGTCCATAACATGCACAGCGCGCCAGGTCCACTTGATCTGTTTACTAACGCGTTTAGACAATGATCAGAAGGCCCATGCTTTTTTGGTTTGATATTTTATTTTTTCATTTTCATTTTAATTGTTTTAAACTTCAAAAAATCATAGAAATTTCATTTTTAGTCCAAAAATTATAAAAAATATTTTTGATTTCTCTTTCTGATTTTTATTTTTTTTACAATTTTATTTTGTGTTTTGATATTTTTTATAAATTTTCACTTTATTTAAATTATTTTAAATGTTTAAAAATACTTTTATGCATTTTTAAATTCTGAAAAAAATATGGAATGATCCAATGATATTGTGACAAATATTGGTGACCTCATTTATTTTTTATTTTTGACTTTGTTATTTTTTACTATTTTTGATTTATTTTACTCATTTCATTTAATTTTAAAAATAGTTTCTGACTTTAAAAAATTACCAAAAAATTTATGAAAATATTTTAGTCCATTTCTGATTTTTCTATGGTCTTACTTAAAATTTCTTGATTAATTTGAACATAATTAATATTTTTCTCTCTTATTTCTATTTTAAAACCTTTTTTAATGTATATATTAAATGCAATATTATTTTGTGATTATTTTCTGGCTGATCTTGGGTTGAATTTTTGATCATGAACTTTGTTAACATCATTGGATCCATTGTGTTGAGTCTAACTCCATAAAAATGGATGAATGATTTTAATAATAGTTTGATTAAATTTTAATTCAAATGTTGTTTGTATATTCTTTCTCATCCCTCTTCATATCATCCCTTTCTTATTGCACTAAGTGTTATTGGAGCATGATCTCTATATCATGTCTCAAAACAAATGGTGCATAGATTGTTATTGACCGACCTCAAAATAGGTGCGACTTCTATATAAGTCCACTTACGATTGCTTAACATAACGCTAAATTTTGTCCCGATTCGAATAAATGATCATTTGTGGCCCAAACCTATGATTGCAAGCCCAAGTATGTTAATTTGATCTCTTTGATCCAATAACCTTGAGATTCATTGTGTGGATGCTTTGGTTCTACCAATTCTCTAATGGATCTACATCACTTTTGGTCAACGCGGATCACTTAAACATCGTTGATCATTAAAGGGTACTTTTGAGAATTCTAAAATGGATGATATACTTGACAAAAAGCAAATACAACTTGTTGTGTGGAGGCTTTGGTTCTACCAATCCTCTAATAAGTTCCAAATACAAGTTTCAAGATGGTCATCCAACTAACCACTAATTATTAACAATTAACTTTACTTTATGCTTTTATTTTTATGCTTTATGTAGCATTTACTTTAAGCATTACATTTCATGCTATTTTTCATCTTTGCTCACTTGAGCCCCTTTTTATTCTTGTCATTTTTATTTTGCTCACTTGAGCTTTTCTTTTATTTTTGAAGACACCTAATAATCAACATGAACCATAAAAGCTTTAACGATACTTGGACTATTTAGTTATTATCCTTGGCATTATGGAGTATTGGACTTCTTGGACTTAGGATTAGAAACCTTGGCCTATGTTGGAGACCTTGTGACCTTAATTGATATTTTGTCTCGAGTTCTTGAGGTTTACCTCAAGACATTGGGTTGTTTGTTTGTTTTGTGTGCAGGTCATTGTGATTACATACTTTGTTTGTAATCTGGAATTCACCTGTATACAGCCGTTACTCTGCCCAATTTTTGTGAAGACTTAATACATTTGAAGTTTGGTTTTCTCAAGAGGTCTAGTATCTTTGCTTGCTTGGTTTCAATCCAAAGAATGGGAATTCTATCTTGACTCATAATGTCAAGGATTGACTTCTTGTTGGTTAGATGGTTCTTCTCCCTAGCTTTCTACCTTATGCTTTAGGGTAGCCTCTTCTTCTCCTCCCATCTTCTTTAATTTCAAAAAAATATCCTCCCTCCTTTTGAAAAACCTTCTTGTTTCTAAACTTGAACCACTTTCATAATAAACTTGGACTTATGTCCATGCACTTTCATAATATTTTCATGAATAAACTCTAATCAACTTAATAATACCTTGACATTTTTTGTGAGAAGATTAAAAGTCAATCAATCTCATTTCAAACCATTTTTCCACTTTGTCTTTTTATTTTAAAACTTTTATCAAAATATTAGACTCATGTTAATCCTTGTAGTGATACAAACAACTATACTTCTACAATATGTAGTGAAGAGACATATTTTCCACTTGGGTGTTGAGTGAGGCATTATTGATTTTTAAATCCAAGCCATATCCTCCACTTTGAGATGATGCAAATTCTCCTTTCTCATGATTGTGGGTAGTAAGTATGTTTTTCCACACGGACAATGGCGATGATGCCTTATCTCATAAAATTAACCAACACACTTGTGTTTTAAAATTTTTAAAAGAGGAAGTACGTGTACCCTAATCCCCTATTGCACGGAAGGTGGTACATAGGCACTAAAGGTTCGCAACCACGGCGTGTGCAAAAATAATAAAAGAATACTTCTTTTCTCACCTCCACCATCTATTTTTCATACAACATTTTATAGCCAAAATATACAGAATTTTACAAAGAGGTTCCTACGGAGTACCGTAGATGTTTAGGGTGTTAATACCTTCCCTTTACATAACCAAACCCCTTACCTTGAATCTTTCCCCCTCTATTTGGGTTACTCGCTCTTTTCCCATTCCTTTGGAAACAATACAGCACGGTGGCAATTTTTATCTTGATCTGTATAAGTCTAGTCAATCCAATGGCTTAGTCTTAAACATTTCTACCGCTACAGAAAAAAATAGCGACTTCACTGGGGAAAGATTGACCTCTTGCTGGTCCATCCCTAAGTGGGTCAAACCTATCTTTGTTTATATCTGTATATGTGCTATTGTTTGTTATATGTTATATGTTGTATATATGTTTGTCTGAATTTTCCTGGTTTTCAGGGTGCTTAGTGATTACTTATAAGTCCTATACCCGAACTTGGGCAAAATTTAAGATAGGACGGGCGGTATAGTCATGTTAACTTTGAGGGAGTAATCCCAACAATGGAGGCATGAGATCCCCCCACTCAGTGGAGGCCCCTTTAACTGTAGTGTTATTTATCGAGTAATCGGGAAGACATACTGCTTTCGACCTGGGAGCCTGCTGAAGCTGAGGATCGTAGAATACCTAACCCATCTTGGCCATTTAGGTGTAATGCGAAGCTTTGACAGAGTAATCCGGAAATATTTGTCACGCGATACTACGCTCGGACAAGTTTTTCTTGAGAATATTACTAATTACCGAGTTAATCAGGAAGTTGGTAATATCTGAAGGAAGGATGTAGACTCTGGGAACCTCTAGAACCTTGTTCGGCAGGTGATAACTTTTAGACCATACCTTATGGGTAGTACCTTCGACCTCATGCTCGTGACGTTGAACCTATGAACTCTATGTTTATGATCTTGTGTGTGATTGTTGCATCATGCATCCATGCACTCATAAGCATCTTTTGAAGAAATTTTATTTCTAGGGACTTGAAAGTTGACCATTTGTGAATATCTTAGGTACCTTTTGACCATGGATTCTGGAAAAAGAAAGACCAGAAAATGCAGTTTCAAAGATCCCAAGATAGATGAGTTGATAAGTCTAATTCCCGAGATTGAGTGTTCTGCAGATTTTTGAAAGAAGTATGAATCCACCATTCCTCTCATGAAGCTTAGGATAAAGGAGGGTATTCTCTCGACCTTGGTCCAATTCTATGATCTGATGTATCATTGCTTTACTTTCCTTGACTATCAGTTGATGCCTACTGTTGTACCCCAAAATTTGCCCTCCCATATTCTTCAAGATTTGGCAAAATCAAGCTTCAAAATCTCTCAAGGGTTGCACAGTCCAATTGCCTCCTAACATAGTCAAAATCAGGGTTTTGGTTCTTGCAAAGAAATTGAGGTTTCCAAGGGTCCAATCAAGTCCCATGTGCCCATATACATTGTCAAGCATCCATATGGCAAGTTTCAAGACTCACAGCATCAGATTGCACAGTAAAAAACCCTAAATGCTTCACAGTCAATTGCAGGGGCAAAATGGTCATTTGACAGTCAAAAGTCAAAATTTTTGGTCAACATCTTATTTTGAAGCCACAAACATCATTTGATCAATTCTTGATCATGATTTCTCAAAGCATGGCTCAAAAAGTCTCAAGATGCAAAAGTTTCTATTTTTGGACAGTTGAAAAGTCAACTGCAAATTGACCAAGGCATAACTTCTTAATGGTTCATCAGAAAAATCCCATCAAAAGCTCATTTTGAAGGGGATGACATTTCCTACAACTCATCTTCACACTTCAAGTCCAAGAAATGCTCTCACAAAAAGTTATCAATTTCAACATTATAGGTCATTTTCAAAAGTCAACAAAAAGGCACTTTAAGTCAAAGACCATAACTTGAGATTGGTAAATCAAAATTACATGGGACCAAAGACATTGGTTAGAGGACTTCAAGACCTTTCCAAAATGTCCAAGAACATGTTCATAGCTTCAAAATTGAGCAAGATATGCATTGGAGAAGTTGGGAAATATTTGGGAACTTTCAAAAGTCAACTTTGCCTAAAACACTTCAAAATTGCTAATGGGACTCAAATTCTTCCTTGAATCATTACCCAAAGCCTATGCACGACCCATTGAGCTCAAAGGGATTTATTTTCTTATTTTTAATTAATTAATTGAATTTTTATTCTTATTAATTCATTTAATTAGTTTTAATTGTAGAAAAAAAAATCAAATAATGCTTTTTCAAATCTTTTTGTGCAGCAAATCATACTAGGGCAAGCTGGCAAGTCGTTTCACATTCAAAAAGGGAAGATTTTCCATGATTGGCAAAAGTTTCAATGGAAAAAGATTAGAAAATATATGATTGGCAATCAAAGATTCAAGTCATCAATTCATGGATCCATGGGCTTGTTTTTGACCTAATTTGTATCACATACAAAGGCATAAGGAAACCCTGAAGCCACATACACGAAAAAGCTGCTAAAGCCATAGAACAAAGTTGCAACTTTTCATCAAAAACATGGAAACTGATTTCGTATTTGCATGGCGATTCAAGACCTAAAAGCTTTTCCATTGTATTACTGACGTTGCTAGGAGTCTATTGCAATCAAGAACAAGTCCCCATACTCCAAGAATCGGTAGAACAGAATCACGCTTGTCACAAAAATGTCCATAATCGATTTTTAATTTTCACGCATCATTCATGTGTTTTGATTATTGATTTATGCTACTAACATCTTTCTGAAGCGATTGGTAACATTTAATTGGACTAACACTGCCTGTAGCCAAATCCACCATTGATGAAACCTAGGGTTTCAGAAGCTTCAAAATAGGGCTTTCCTTGTATGGAAAAATTGGACCTTGAGACCTATGCAGTTGAATTTAGGAGTTCCATACGAATTGAATGATGACCTCGCACTCAATTTATGTTAACGCATCTTCTATTCGCTATTTTTCGTGGATATGCTTAGTGGGGGTTTAAAACCCCCGCTACTTGTTTAGTATTTTACAGGAAGATGAAGAAGAAGGCTAGCGTGTCAGCACATGGTTGGATAATTCAAACCTTGGCGCGGTTTTTCAACGTTTCAGCATAATTATCTTTTTTCATATATTTTGATTCTTTGTTATATTATTTACAAACGCGCACAACAGCTCACTTGGCAAGGGACACGCTTGGTAAACGCTGGGACCTGGGTTCGATTCCCAGGTCCCCCACTTAATTCTTAATTTTTGTTTCAATGTATTCACATGCAGCACATTCTCAAGGGTTCACCATACGTCCTCATGCATTGGCTAGCCAGATGACCTTGACCCACAATCTGAAGGCCACAAAAGGGGGTCTATCATGTACCTCAGTCAACCAAGGCACACTCAAGCATGGAAAGTCAAACGAGCTGGTGTTGATGGGCCTGAATTACTTCCAATTAACCTCCATTCTGGGCCTGATACCCCCCTGGTTTGCATTATTTTTTCAATTATATTTATAATTCTTTTTAATTGTTTTTTAATTGTTTTCATTAATTCACCTAAATTTTCTTTTCATAATAAAAAATCAGAAACCAAAAAAATACAAATATGTTTAATTATATTTAATTTCACCATTAAAATATTTTTGTAAATAAACTCTAACAATTAACTTAGTTTAATTTAGGTCTTAAACTTTAATCTTTTCTTAATAAATAAAATATGTAGAATTAGGTTTTTTTGACATTTTCATCTTTTTCTTAATTAAATTATTTTCCTCATTATTTATTATTATTGTTAATTACTATTTATTTTTGTAAATAAACATGTACATTAATTAATTAGTAAATTAGGTTAACTTTAATATTTTCTTAAATAACTAAAAATAATCTAGAATTAGGGTTTCCTTGTGAATTTTTTTCTTTATTTCAAAAAAAAAAAACATAAAAAACACTTTTCTTTAATTAAATAATTAATTAGACTTTAATTTAATTTAATTTCAAGCAAAGGGTCAAAACCCTCAGACGTTCAATTTTAAGTTCTATTTCGCGCATTATTTTTCTTGTTGATTATTATGTAACTGCTTTCTGGATGTAATAGTAATTAGGTCTTTTTACTTTCCGCATTTTTATCAAACGGGTCTTTGTATTTTGGCGATGTATAGACCCGCGCCTTGTAATAGTGTAGCTTTTATCTTTCCGCATTTAAATTTCCGCACTCTTAAATTCTAATTTGCATGAAATAATGTATGGCTAATTTAAAAACAAGCGTAGCTCACAATGATGCATGATCAAAGATAAATTTGACATGAAAATAACACACAAATTCACACACCACTTCTAGGGTACGCCTCACCTGTTGCCTTACCTTCGAAACGTGGTCGTCAAGTATAGGACGTTTTAGTAAGTCCTTATGTCCATGATCCAGTTGCCTCGAAACAGTTGCCTCGGAATAGTTGCCTCGAAACGGTTGCCTCGGAATAAAAAAGGATCAAGGACATAAGGGTAGCTTCTAAGGTGTCCTACTGTTGCTTCGGTGACCACACTGTCCCTACACTCGAATTGACCCGAACACCTCCAACGGTGGTGCTACCTACCTCTCAATGGTGGGATGGCACTACCTTAAGGACTTTTACACAGCTTAATTCCTTAGGGTAGGTAGATGACTCATAGATACTTGCTCTTTTTAGAAACAAATCAAAAACCTTTTTACACCGACACTTTTAAAAAAGCTTTCAAAACAATTTTTCAAACACTCTTGAGGACAGATACAAGAGTCATTCTGAAATCTTTCAAAGAAACTTTTTCAAACCCACTCACAATTGAAAAGCAAACACTTTGAAAACATAGTGAGCAAGTATCTAAGAGCCCATGGATAACCATGGATAGAAAGGGTGCTAACACCTTCCCTTTCTATAAATCTACCTCCCGAACCGAGAGACAATCTCATAAGGAATTTTGTTGTGCTTTTGTCCTGTCCATGTTGGAGAAAATAAAAGACGGTGGCGACTCTTGCTTCCGCGACATTTCGCGAACCAGCATTAAACAGTCAGTTCTAAATCCATCGATCACAGAACTGGCGACTCTGCTGGGGAGATTATAAAAGTGAGGTGTACCTTAGGACTAAGATAACTTGTGTTTTCAATTGTCTGAATTGTTTGCTTTATTATTGTAGGTACTGTTTTGGGAGTTCTATAGATCCTAACCCGGATCTGGGGATACCTTCTTAGAAAGTAGCAACAAGACTGTGAGGGAACTGTGCGGGGTATACCGACATGGTTGAAGCAGTCTGCTATGTTGATGTGGCACTTTGGTGAGTACCGGTAACCCTTGAGTCCAGTCAAGGAGAGTACGGGGCCGCCGCGTGGTGTCGTGAAGCATCAACTGACCTTAGGAACCTTAATTGAACCATCTTGGCCTCTTTAGGGTAGTGAGATAACTGACTTTGGTGCAGTCCGAGGTTGGTTGATACTCGATACTACACTCAATTGAGGGTTGTTTTCTTGGAATATTTCAGTCGCCAGTTCAGTGGCTAAATCGAAACGATGAACACAGAAAACAATCCAATGATATTGGGACCCTTAGAACCCGGTTACTTCTGATAGGACAGGTTTTGAGCCCACTAACTTCAAGAGGGTAATACCTAGACCCCATGCTGGCCTGAACTCTAAGGGCTGTCTTGTGTGACTTGTGTGCCTTACCATGTTTGCTTTTTGTGAATACTTGTGGTGTGTTTTTATCATAGCATCATAACATCATACAGCATCATATGCATTGACTAACCATTTCAGGGGTTCGAATCTTCATCTTTGTTCTTGTTTTGTAGGAAATGGAAACTATCCCCAGAAAGACAATTCAGATCAGCCTTGTAAGGGTCCCTCCTCAGCTTAAGGAACTTATATCCAGGATTCCTGAGAGCTCTTCTTTCAGTGAGAGGCATGGAAGACTCATCAGCTTGGTCAACACCAACATTGAGGAAGATATAATAAAGGTCCTCTTCCAGTTCTTTGATCCTCTGGACCATTGTTTTACTTTCCTGGATTATCAACTGGTGCCTACATTGGAAGAGTTCTCCCGGCTTCTGAAGATCCATATCCTTAGTCAACTACCCTACAACGGTACGGAAAAGGAACCCAAACTTGAAGAGATTGCCAAAGCATTACGCCTACAACCATCTGACATCAAGGGACATTGGGAAGTTAGAAGTGGTATCAAAGGGTTCTTGGCCAGGTTTCTGTTTGAGAAGGACCAAGAATGTTGGAACTCCCTTGACCTACAAGCCTTTGAAGAAGTTGTGGCCCTCCTTGTCTATGGGTTGGTGTTATTCCCGAATCCCGATCAGCTTATAGATATCAATGCTGTCAAGATCTTCATGTCCAGGAATCCTATACCTACGTTGCTTGGGGACATCCTTCACTCATGTTACACTCGAACCATGAGAAAAAAGAGGTGTTCTTATGTGCTGCACTCCTCTCCTGGGAAGGTGGTTTATTTCGCACCTTCCATAATTAGTGTTCACAACGGTTAATGACTCTTACGCATGCAGATATACATTGGTGTTCTCGGTCCAGAGAAGACGTCACTATCATTGATCGTTGCGGGGAGTTTCCTAATGTTCCTTTACTTGGAATCAGAGGAGGTATTACTTACAACCCGTGTCTGGCTTGGAGACAGTTTGGTTATGCTCGGAGGGACGACCCTCATGACATGTTAATTCCTGACATAGTTTTTGACTTTGACAACGATGCACAAGGACTTCGCCAGAGATTTATCAGAGCTTGGAGGATGCCCAGTAAGATAGACAGCAAGACACTGGGGCACAGGAAATCCATCCCGTTGGAGCCTTATGTCAAGTGGGTACGAGCCCGCTCCCAGAAGTTAGTGATGCCATATCCTCATGTTCTCCCTGTGATCAAAGAGCCAGTCTTGGAAGGAGAGGTCTCATACACTATTCAACATCCTGACATGCCCACATCCTGGGAGGAAATGCAGAAGAGCTGGATCCAGCTTAAGGAAGAATGGAATTCTCTTGAGTCCAGTCTACATGCCAGTGAGAAGAAGGTCTTGGAACTCACCCGCTTACTGCACGAGGAAAAGACTCTCAACACTTACATAGCTCCAAAGAGGATGCGCAGTGTCTTTTGGGATTGATTTACTTTGTAATGTTTGCCCATGAGGCCTTGATGTACTGAACAATTATTTCTTAATGATAACGTGTGTTCCTTTTTGTCTACAACGAATTTGAACTTTCGAACCCTTGAATGCATTGCATAAACACATATCATGCATCATGTGTGTGATCGGTGGATCTGGAACTGACTGTTTAACGCTGGTTCGCGAAATGTCGCGGAAGCAAGAGTCGCCACCGTCTTTTATTTTCTCCAACATGGAAAGGACAAAAGCACAGAAAAATTCCTTATTGAGATTAGTTCTCGGTTCGGGAGGTAGATTTATAGAAAGGGAAGGTGTTAGCACCCTTTCTATTCATGGTTATCCATGGGCTCTTAGATACTTGCTCATTTGTGTTTTCAAAATGTTTGTTTGCTTTTCATAGTGAGTGGGTTTGAAAAAGTTTCTTTGAAAGTTTCAGATCGACTCTTGTATCAGTCCTCAAGAGTGTTTGAAAAGTTGTTTTTTGAAAGCTTTTTTGCAAAGTGTTGGTGTGAAAAGAAGTTTTTGATTTGTTTTGAATTCGAGCATGTATCTACGAGTCATCTACCTACCCTAAGGAATTAGTCTGTGTAAATGTCCTTAAGATAGTGCCATCCCACCATTGAGAGATAGGTAGCACCATCGTTGGAGGTGTTCAGGTCAATTCGAGGATTAGGGACAGTGTGGTCACCAGAGCAATAGGAGGACACCTTAGAAGCTACCCCCATGCCATGTTCATGGACATGAGGACTTACTAAAACGTCCTCTACTCGACGACCACGTTTCGAGGGGCAAGGCAACAGTGAGGCGTACCCTAGGAGTGGTGTGTGATTTGTGTGTCATTTTCAGTTATTATTGTCTTGATCATGCATTGAGTGTTCTACGCATTGTTTTTATTTGGGCATACATTCTTTCATGTGATAGTTAACAGTTAAAAGGTGCGGGAATATAAAGTACGGAAAATAAAAGTCCTACGCTATTACAAGGCGCGGGTCTACATCGCCAAATTAAACAAAGACCCGATTTGAAATAATAAAATGCGGAAAGTAAATGTCCTAATTATCGATTACAATGCTTTGGGGCAAATACATTACATTCATAAAAGAAATAAAAATAAATTGGCGCGAAAAGAAATAAGAGTCGAGTGCGAGGGCGTTGGACCCTTTTAAAGAAATTTAATTGAAATTATAAATTAATTAAATTAAATAAAGGAAAGAACTTGTTTTTTGATGTTTTTTGTATTTATGAAATTAAAGAAAATTAAATGGAATTAAAACCCTAATTCTAAGCATTTTAAATTATTAAAGAAATAAATTCAAGTTTGACCTAATTTACTAATTATTTAATTATAAGTTATTTACAAAAATAATTAATAATTAATAGTGATAAGAAAAAAAAAAGATTATTTATTAAGAAAAAGAATAAAAAATGCTAAAAGACTTGTTTTTTATATTTTTTAATTATCTAAGAAAAAGCATTAAAGTTAAAAACTTAAAATTAAAACTAAATTGATTGTTATGTTTATTTACAAAATAAAATATTTAGTGAATTAAATAATAAAAATATTTTATTTTTGACTTTTTGATTTTTTTGTATTTTTAGGTTATAAAAAATTAATTTGTGGAATTAAATAAACAATTAATATAATTAAAATAAATAAAAGAAAAGAAAAAAAAGAAGAGAAGAAAGTGCAAACATGGGGGGTTTTCTGACCCAATTAGGAGGTTGATTTGCAGTAATTTGGCCCAAGAATTCAGGCCTTGTTTGACCTTTCAGTGGTCACGTGTGCATGGTTGACTAGGGTGTATGGTGATCTGCAAGTTCTGACCCCTGGATTGGGATTGCTGGACATGTGGCAAGCTTGAGCGTAGGGTGCATGGTAGATCATTGAAGGGCAAAGGTACCTGAACATGTTACAAAGAAAAATATAGGGAAATATGGGGGACCTGGGTATCGAACCCAGGTCCCAATACCTACCTGCCAGCATGTTTACCAACTGTGCTAGTGCGTTTGTTTGTTAAGTTAATGGACACTGAACAATATATGCCAAACGTGCAATTATTCTGGAACCAACGAAAAGCGCGCCAATGATTTGAACGCACCACTCACATTCCTCCACGCATCATCTTCTTCAATTCTTATTTGTTTTGTCTGAAAAAAATAAACTAGATAGCGGGGGTTTTAAACCCCCACAATCTGAAACAACAAAAAATAGCGAATAGAAATTGAACAATCATAAAAAAGGCGCGATGAGTGTTTTGGATTCGTTGGAATGTCACGAATTCAATGGTCCTAGTTTCATGGCCTAATTTTTCCTCAAGCATAAAGCCCCAAATTTAGAGCTTTGAAACCCTAAAACGCTTCCATGGCAACTTTCCATACGTGCAAGCATTCTTCAATTAAATGACACCAAAAGCTTCAGCATGATCATGTTAGTGTAAAACAATAATGAAAATGCATTGATATGGCATGTAAATTGGAATTCGTTTATCAAATTTTTCAAGAAAAGTGGAACACGGTTATACCAATTCTTGAGGTTAGGGGACTTGAACCGTATTGAGTCACGTTCAGGAAGGCTCCAGCAATCTTTTGGGATACTTTTTAGGCCTTGAAAAACACTCTAGCTATCAAAACAGTTTTCAATTTTCTAAGAAAAAATGCAAAGTGTTCTTGAGGTCTGAGGCGCAGCTTGCTCGTTGTTGTGATTAGGTTTAGCTTTGTGCATATATGAGGAGTGATTTAGGTCAACAATCCAAGCCCAAAGCTTTGTCTTTAATGATTTTCAAAATTTGATTTTCATGAATCTTTTTCAATCTTTTCATCATGAAGAACATGCCAATTTGCATAGAATCTTTCCTTTTTTGAGGTGCACGAGATCTTGAGTGAATAATGAGGGCATATGCTGCATAAAAAGATTCAAAAACATTTGTTTAGTATTTTTCTCATATTTAATTTTAATTAAATGAATTAATGGATTTAAAAATTCAATTAATAAATTAAAAATAAGAAGATAACTCCCCTTTGGGTCAATGGGTCGTGCATAGCTTTTGGGTGATGATTCTTGGAAGAAATTGAGGCCCATTAGCAATTTTGAGGCATTTGAAGCAAAGTTGACTTTTCAAAATTCCCAAAAATTTCCCAACTTCGTCAAGGCATATCTTGCTCAATTTTTAAGCTTTGATCATGTTCTTGGACATTTTGGAAAGGTCTTGAAGTCCTCTAACCAATGACTTTGGTCCCATGTCATGTTGATTTACCAATCTCAAGTTATGGTCTTTGACTTAAAGTGCCTTTTTGTTGACTTTTGAAAATGACCTATAATGTTGAGATTGATAACTTTTTGTGAGAGCATTTCTTGGACTTGAAGTGTGAAGATGAGTTGTAGGAAATGTCATTCTATTCAAAATGAGCTTTGGATGGAATTTTTCTGATAAACCATGTGGAAGTTATGCCTTGGTCAAGTTACAGTTGACTTTTTCAGCTGTCCAAAAATAGAAACTTTTGCATCTTGAGACTTTTTGAGCCATGCTTTGAGAATCATGATCAAGAATTGATCAAATGATGTTTGTGGCTTCAAAATAAGATGTTGACAAAAAAATTTCACTTTTGACTGTCAAATGACCATTTTGTCCCTGCAGTTGACTGTTGAGCAATTAAGGTTTTTGACTGTGCAATTTTGTGCTGTGAGTCTTGAAACTTGATATGAGGATGCTTGACAATGTTTATAGGCATGTGGGACTTGTTTGGACCCTTGGAAACTTCAATTTCTTTGCCAGAACCAAAACCCTAATTTTTGACTGTTAGGAGGTCCTTGAACTGTGCAACCCTTGGGAGGTTTTGAAGCATGCTCTCTGCAAATCTTGAAGAATATGGGAGGGCAAATTTTGTGGTACAACAGTTGCCCCTGTTCAATCTTCTTAAACCTGACGATGTAGATTGGCTGGCGTGCGTTTCGTAGTCCGAAGGTGGAAGATGATTGAACACTAGAGTGCCCAGAAATTTTTGCTCACATAGTAGTGTGATGGTGGGAATGGGCTTATAGATGCCATTTGGAGATTGATGGATAGGATGATAGGCTTATAGATGCCATGCTGAGAGGTGATGGATAGGTGGATGGTCTTATAGATTCCATCTGGGTGTCGATCGCGTAAGAGTTTCCTTAGCGAGAACTTGCGTACCTGAAAAAAGAAAGATGATTACCTGACCTGTTGTAGGCGTTGATCTTCAAACTTTTGTGTAGATGCGCCCTGTTTGGTTACAGGAATCGAATTTGGAATTTCAAAAGGTGATGAATGAATCAGGGATGGTTACCACCTCAACGGGACGGTGAGAGAACCTTGGATGATTACTACCTCAACAGTAACGATGAGAGAATCTGGGGCGACTACTACTTCAACAGTAACGATGAGAGAATCTGGGGCGATTACTACCTCAATAGTAACGATGAGAGAACCTTGGGCGACTTCAACCTCAACAGTAACGATGAGAGAATCTGGGGCGATTACTACCTCAACAGTAACGATGAGAGAATCCGGGGCGATTTCTACCTCAACAGTAACGATGAGAGAACCTGGGGTGATTACTACCTCAACAGTAACGATGAGAGAATCTGGGGCGATTACTACCTCAACAGTAACGATGAGAGAATCTGGGGCGATTTCTACCTCAACAGTAACGATGAGAGAACCTGGGGCGATTACTACCTCAACAGTAACGATGAGATAATCTGGGGCGATTACTACCTCAACAGTAACGATGAGAGAATCCGGGGCGATTTCTACCTCAACAGTAACGATGAGAGAACCTGGGGTGATTACTACCTCAACAGTAACGATGAGAGAATCTGGGGCGATTACTACCTCAACAGTAACGATGATAGAATCTGGGGCGATTACTACCTCAACAGTAACGATGAGAGAACCTGGGGTGATTACTACCTCAACAGTAACGATGAGAGAATCTGGGGCAATTACTACCTCAACAGTAACGATGAGAGAATCTGGGGCGATTACTACCTCAACAGTAACGATGAGAGAATCTGGGATGTCTTCTACTGAGTCTTCTTTAGGAAAATCTTTAGAAATCGATTTAACTGGACTAGAGAAATCCTTTGACTGGATAAGAATCAGGAAAATCTTAGGGTCGATTTAACTGAACCAAGAAAGGTCTTGGAATAACTTCAACTGGATAAGAATCAGGGAGATCTTAGGGTCGATTTAACTGAACCAAGCAAGGTCTTGGAATAACTTCAACTGGATAAGAATCAGGGAGATCTTAGAGTCGATCTGACTGAACCAGAGAAGGCCTTTGACTGGATAAGAATCAGAAAAATCTTTAGGAGTGATTTAACTGAACCAAGCAAGGTCTTGGAATAACTTCAACTGGATAAGAATCAGGGAGATCTTAGGGTCGATCTGACTGAACCAGAGAAGGCCTTTGACTGGATAAGAATCATAAAAATCTTAGGGTCGATTTAACTGAACCAAGCAAGGTCTTGGAATAACTTCAACTGGATAAGAATCAGAGAGATCTTAGGGTCGATCTGACTGAACCAGAGAAGGCCTTTGACTGGATAAGAATCAGAAAAATCTTTAGGAGTGATTTAACTGAACCAAGCAAGGTCTTGGAATAACTTCAACTGGATAAGAATCAGGGAGATCTTAGGGTCGATCTGACTGAACCAGAGAAGGCCTTTGACTGGATAAGAATCAGAAAAATCTTAGGGTCGATTTAACTGAACCAAGCAAGGTCTTGGAATAACTTCAACTGGATAAGAATCAGGGAGATCTTAGGATCGATCTGACTGAACCAGAGAAGGCCTTTGACTGGATAAGAATCAGAAAAATCTTAGGGTCGATTTAGCTGAACCAAGCAAGGTCTTGGAATAACTTTAACTGGATAAGAATCAGGGAGATCTTAGGGTCGATCTGACTGAACCAGAGAAGGCCTTTGACTGGATAAGAATCAGAAAAATCTTAGGGTTGATTTAACTGAACCGGACAAGGTCTTGGAATAACTTCAACTGGATAAGAATCAGGGAGATCTTAGGGTCGATCTGACTGAACCAGAGAAGGCCTTTGACTGGATAAGAATCAGAAAAATCTTAGGGTAGATTTAACTGAACCAAGCAAGGTCTTGGAATAACTTCGACTGGATAAGAATCAGGGAGATCTTAGGGTCGATCTGACTGAACCAGAGAAGGCCTTTGACTGGATAAGAATCAGAAAAATCTTAAGGTCGATTTAACTGAACCAAGCAAGGTCTTGAAATCTTCAACTGGATAAGAATCAGGGAGATCTTAGGGTCGATCTGACTGAACCAGAGAAGGCCTTTGACTTAGCTGAGAACTTGACTGGATCTTCCCTGAAAGGTAAAGGTTAGTCATATGTGATGCATGATATGGATCAAGCCATGATGTTCTCAACATAAATGAGATTGTATGTTCATGATGCATATATGCATGCTATAATGTATTGAAATGCGATGTTTATGAATGTATGTTTTTCGTCTAGGACAGTAAATCCTTGACGGGTTCCGGGAAGTCACATCCTGGGCTGATGTTGGAGAATAGTGCTTTGTTGTTTCCGCTGGGGATGATAGTTGCAAGAATACCGGTAGGAGAAGATAACTCCGTTGGGGAGTAAACTTGGCGAATGGATTATTCTGCGGGGGGAAAAGTACTCTAGCCACCTTGCTGGGGAACAGTACTTTGTGGGGAGAGAGGTATGCTGTTGAGATGTTGATGATAACTTCGCTGGGGATACCGTTGTTATGTTGGAAGCTTTAATAGACTCCGCTGGGGGTAAGAAGACTTCGCCGAGGACGATCTTTCCGTGGCTTTTGGCTGAGGATAACCCAGTTATATCCTGGTAGGGAAATAACCTTTGAATAAATCCGGGAGACGCATTCGTGCTCTGTAGGGGATAAGCTTCCTGTCGGGGAGATGATTCAAACTTTCCTGGGGAAATCTTGATTGGACTCTCCTGGGAAATTTTTTTTGAGATGTATTGGGGAAGTGGCTCCGCTGAATGTTTGATAAACCGCCGGGGAATAATCTTAGATCAAGACTGCCGGGGATGCTTGTTAAGAATGTCCGTATATTATGCTGGGGGATGTTGAGATCTGCGGGGGATACCCAACTTCCTTAAGGCTGATTGCACAGCTTTGCTTGGGGAGAGTGCATTGACTTGCTGACTCACTCTTTGGGGAATTAAGATATACTGGTTGCGTTCTTCAGCTGAACTTACCTTGGTACCCTGGTGGACAGAGCAATTAGGTCATTTGGACAACTCATTATTGCCCCTGTTTCTGTGGGAGAGGAAGGCCTGTGAGGTGCTGATAGTTGTTGATGGACAAACTTTCTTCTGGTAAGCAGGTGACAAGATGACAGGACATAGTCGTACGCTTTGATCCCTAACTTTTGATTGGACCGCCCTTTCGGGTTTTCAGTCCACCGGGATACCCATTTTTGCCCGAGCCGCCTTTTCAGGTTTTCGACTTGCCGGGTGTACAGGTTTTTTTTCATTTCATCCCTTCATTTTGCCCGAACCCTTTTGGTTCGCCGGGAAGCCCTAATTTTTTCCTAGGTATGTCAACCTAGCGGGTCTTTGATTATGCGTAGTATTTTTTCGACTATGTCCACACTCTCCGGATGTAGGGAGTTTCCCCTGTTAGAAGTGTTTTGTCATGCCCCAAAATATGTTTAATCAGGCAAGATTCATCGTTGGAGTGCCCCAAGTGACTCAGGAGGAGATTTGCCCCAAGTTATTTGGCCTTTGAGAGATTCTCTGAATCTTGATTGGACTGCCCCAGATGATGGACAATGATCATGTCTGCCCCTTGATTGGGAGTGCTTCTTCCATTTGAGTTTTTGTTGAGAAGATTTTGTTCACTGGATATTCGTCGTGCGAATTTCTCTGTTGTTCAAACAAGAAGTCATATGCAAACACTGTTATATCAAAATGCAAAGCTTATGTCTGTCTTGAAGATTTTGAAAATGCATTCTTTTTCATAAAAACAAGTGAATTTTTTTTGTAAACAGTGATGTCAACTCGTTATTTTACCGCAAGCCTTAAGGAGTCAGGATACCTTTTGTAACAGTATGCTTTCGAACTAACCCATGCTTCAGCTAGGACTTTTAAGGGTTGTAGCGTGGCCTGGTTTATAGTTTAAGAAACAAAGGATAAAGGCTCAAATTATTTGTACCCACCCACTCTTCATGATATTCTTCAAACCTAAGCTCAGTTGATCGTGCGTTAGACCTTGTTTGAGTCTTTGTCCTGGCGTTCCAATGATGGTTCAGATATTGATGATTTATTCTGAATAGGCAGTCATTTTTGTTTTTGTTGAGGGTTTGTATGACCTCTTTCTTTTTTATTTCACTATCCCTAAATTTTGCCTGAACTGTCTCTTTTGTGATTACAGTCAGCGGGATGCCCCAGTTTTGTAAGTCTCTTTCATAGGTTTTGACTTATTGGGCTTTAGTTTTTTTTTTGTTTTGGTAATGACTGCCTGTCTTTATGATTATAGGGAACCATCATTGTCTTTTGTTTCAGAAGGACTTCTCTTGATGCCATTCATTATGCACTTTGGATCAACTGAGAGAACTACCCTGCCCCAGGTTATGATTAAGGGTTTTAATTTTCGAAAAGAAAAACTCCTACTTCTTTGGCTCAAAGGGGTTGACGAGGGATTATCTTCCTTATAACTCCAGTGTTTAGGAATTGAAACAATGCCTGTACCTCATCAGCGGGGTCTGTTCAAAAGCATACTGTAAAGATAGCGGTATCGTTTTTCGTCATCCTCCCTCAAGAGGCCTAGAATTATTAATTGAGAGTTGACATCAAAAAATGAAAGCAATTTTGAAAATAGCGGATGCGAATATATTGATTCAAAACAGACATATGCGATGCATTAATGGAATAACAACGTTTAACATGAATAAATGTTTAAACAATCAAAGAACAACACAACTTGAACATTCGAATGAACAAAAGTTTTCTAGTCTCAGGGCTTGTCACTTAAAATGGTGAGTCTTGGAGGGATGGTAGAAAAACTCAGCCTGACCATCTTGTGTGAACTCCAATGCTCCTTCATCAATCAGGTCCTGGATCTTGTACTTCAGAGCCCAACACTCATTTGTATCATGTCCTGGACTGGCAGAGTGGTAGGCACACCTTTTATTGGGATGATAGGTAGGAGATGATGTGTTGGGGTTCCGGGGATGAGCCCTTAATGTGATCAGATTCAATCTCAACAGGCGTTGTAAAGCTTGAAACAGCGACATATTGAGCTGGATGAATTGCCTCATGGGCTTGTCTGGCTGAAGCTGGTGAGGTTGATGCTGAATTTGTGACCCTGAAGCCATTTGAAGAGCTCCCCCTTATCTCCTTGTCTCAAAGGTGGTTGAATGATGATTGGCTCTTTACCCTTAGATGTTTTCCCCAGTTGGTTATCCCGAAACAGTTGGTTGACGAGAACCCCGAGCTCTTCTTGTCTTTGAGCTAAGCCTTGAATGATAGTCGCCTGCCCCAGCATTTGGACTTTCATTGCATCCACTTCCGCTTGCAGATGTTTCAGCCGTTCATCCTCAGCATTGTTCCTGACCAAAGTCCCCATGAGAAGTGTTCTCAGCTCTTCCTGTCCCTTGGATAGATTCAGGAGGATTTCCCCGAACCGAGTCTCTTGAGCATGGAAGTCCTGGTTGTATTGTTGAGAAGCCATTGCTGAAATAAACAGCGGAGATGGTAAGTGACCTGTAAAGAAAGATACCTGTAATGCAATGATGTATATATGTGCATGCCATGTTTTCAAGGATCTCGCGGGGTAGACAAGAAAAATTGTTAGAATTGGGATCCGGTAGCTTGATTGAAGGAACTTCATGTTGTTGAGAGTCCTTCTTCAAGGGTCAAAGGCTCACCATATCCAGTGGGTCATAGCCCCTGACAACCTTGGCTAGAGGAAAATAAATCCCCTTTGCCCCTTGCTGGACCGTTGGTTCATCATGACCTGCATCACAAGCCCTTGAGATCCTTGAAATGGATTAGTCTTTATGCAAGATGTATGCAATGGTATGATGGTATGTTATGCATGGGGTAATATAGGTAAACCCTGTTATGAGTCCTAATTAAGGACTGTAAACAAAACCTGCAAGAAACTCAAGTGTCAGATAACAAGCATGCAAATAGTCAAGTTGGAAGGCACACAAGTCACACAAGAGAAGCCCTTAGAGTTTAGGCCAGCATGGGGTCTAGGTATTACCCTCTTTCAGTTTGTTGGTTAAGACCTGTCCTATCAGAAGTAACCGGGTTCTAGAGGATCCCAATATCACTGACTACCCTCAATCGGTCATAACTCCAGCTTTGCAATCTTTTCTTGCGGCCAGAACCATCACGAGAGTTTAGCCTCAATGGGCGTAGCATACTGCTACTGTTCTATTGGCCAAGTTGGGTCATTTAAGGTTCTAAGGTCGGTTGGTGCTTAATGACTCCTCAGAAGACCCATATTCTCCTCGTTGTGACACAAGAGATATCGGTACAGACCAAGGTGCCACACCAACATAACCACTGTTTCACCCGTGTCGGTCTACGCCGGACAGGTCCCTCACAGCTTATACTACCTAACAGGGTATCCCCAGATTCGGGTTAGGATCTATGTAACTCCGATGCAGCCCACAATAATAAAGCAAACAAACACAACAATTGAAAACACAAGTGATCTTAGTCCTAAGGTACACCTCACTTTATAAGTTTCTCCCTAGCAGAGTCTCCAGTTCTGTGATCGGTGGATCTGGAACTGACTGTTTAACGCTAGTTCGCGAAATGTCGCGGAAGCAAGAGTCGCCACCGTCTTTTATTTTCTCCAACATGGAAAGGACAAAAGCACAGAAAAATTCCTTATTGAGATTAGTTCTCGGTTCGGGAGGTAGATTTATAGAAAGGAAAGGTGTTAGCACCCTTTCTATCCATGGTTATCCATGGGCTCTTAGATACTTGCTCATTTGTGTTTTCAAAATGTTTGTTTGCTTTTCATAGTGAGTGGGTTTGAAAAAGTTTCTTTGAAAGTTTCAGATCGACTCTTGTATCAGTCCTCAAGAGTGTTTGAAAAGTTGTTTTTTGAAAGCTTTTTTGCAAAGTGTCGGTGTGAAAAGAAGTTTTTGATTTGTTTTGAATTCGAGCATGTATCTACGAGTCATCTACCTACCCTAAGGAATTAGTCTGTGTAAATGTCCTTAAGATAGTGCCATCCCACCATTGAGAGATAGGTAGCACCACCGTTGGAGGTGTTCGGGTCAATTCGAGGATTAGGGACAGTGTGGTCACCAGAGCAATAGGAGGACACCTTAGAAGCTACCCCCATGCCATGTTCATGGACATGAGGACTTACTAAAACGTCCTCTACTCGACGACCACGTTTCGAGGGGCAAGGCAACAGTGCGGCGTACCCTAGGAGTGGTGTGTGATTTGTGTGTCATTTTCAGTTATTATTGTCTTGATCATGCATTGAGTGTTCTACGCATTGTTTTTATTTGGGCATACATTCTTTCATGTGATAGTTAACAGTTAAAAGGTGCGGGAATATAAAGTGCGGAAAATAAAAGTCCTACGCTATTACAAGGCGCGGGTCTACATCGCCAAATTAAACAAAGACCCGATTTGAAATAATAAAATGCGGAAAGTAAATGTCCTAATTATCGATTACAAGGCTTTGGGGCAAATACATTACATTCATAAAAGAAATAAAAATAAATTGGCGCGAAAAGAAATAAGAGTCGAGTGCGAGGGCGTTGGACCCTTTTAAAGAAATTTAATTGGAATTATAAATTAATTAAATTAAATAAAGGAAAGAACTTATTTTTTGATGTTTTTTGTATTTATGAAATTAAAGAAAATTAAATGGAATTAAAACCATAATTCTAAGCATTTTAAATTATTAAAGAAATAAATTTAAGTTTGACCTAATTTACTAATTATTTAATTATAAGTTATTTACAAAAATAATTAATAATTAATAGTGATAAGAAAAAAAAAGATTATTTATTAAGAAAAAGAATAAAAAATGCTAAAAGACTTGTTTTTTATATTTTTTAATTATCTAAGAAAAAGCATTAAACTTAAAAACTTAAAATTAAAACTAAATTGATTGTTATGTTTATTTACAAAATAAAATATTTAGTGAATTAAATAATAAAAATATTTTATTTTTGACTTTCTGATTTTTTTGTATTTTTAGGTTATAAAAAATTAATTTGTGGAATTAAATAAACAATTAATATAATTAAAATAAATAAAAGAAAAGAAAAAAAGAAGAGAAGAAAGTGCAAACATGGGGGGTTTTCTGACCCAATTAGGAGGTTGATTTGCAGTAATTTGGCCCAAGAATTCAGGCCTTGTTTGACCTTTCAGTGGTCACGTGTGCATGGTTGACTAGGGTCTATGGTGATCTGCAAGTTCTGTTTACCAACTGTGCTAGTGCGTTTGTTTGTTAAGTTAATGGACACTGAACAATATATGCCAAACGTGCAATTATTCTGGAACCAACGAAAAGCGCGCCAATGATTTGAACGCACCACTCACATTCCTCCACGCATCATCTTCTTCAATTCTTATTTGTTTTGTCTGAAAAAAATAAACTAGATAGCGGGGGTTTTAAACCCCCACAATCTGAAACAACAAAAAATAGCGAATAGAAATTGAACAATCATAAAAAAGGCGCGATGAGTGTTTTGGATTCGTTGGAATGTCACGAATTCAATGGTCCTAGTTTCATGGCCTAATTTTTCCTCAAGCATAAAGCCCCAAATTTAGAGCTTTGAAACCCTAAAACGCTTCCATGGCAACTTTCCATACGTGCAAGCATTCTTCAATTAAATGACACCAAAAGCTTCAGCATGATCATGTTAGTGTAAAACAATAATGAAAATGCATTGATATGGCATGTAAATTGGAATTCGTTTATCAAATTTTTCAAGAAAAGTGGAACACGGTTATACCAATTCTTGAGGTTAGGGGACTTGAACCGTATTGAGTCACGTTCAGGAAGGCTCCAGGAATCTTTTGGGATACTTTTTAGGCCTTGAAAAACACTCTAGCTATCAAAACAGTTTTCAGTTTTCTAAGAAAAAATGCAAAGTGTTCTTGAGGTCTGAGGCGCAGCTTGCTCGTTGTTGTGATTAGGTTTAGCTTTGTGCATATATGAGGAGTGATTTAGGTCAACAATCCAAGCCCAAAGCTTTGTCTTTAATGATTTTCAAAATTTGATTTTCATGAATCTTTTTCAATCTTTTCATCATGAAGAACATGCCAATTTGCATAGAATCTTTCCTTTTTTGAGGTGCACGAGATCTTGAGTGAATAATGAGGGCATATGCTGCATAAAAAGATTCAAAAACATTTGTTTAGTATTTTTCTCATATTTAATTTTAATTAAATGAATTAATGGATTTAAAAATTCAATTAATAAATTAAAAATAAGAAAATAACTCCCCTTTGGGTAAATGGGTCGTGCATAGCTTTTGGGTGATGATTCTTGGAAGAAATTGAGGCCCATTAGCAATTTTGAGGCATTTGAAGCAAAGTTGACTTTTCAAAATTCCCAAAAAATTTCCAACTTCCACAAGGCATAGCTTGCTCAATTTTTAAGCTTTGATCATGTTCTTGGACAGTTTGGAAAGGTCTTGAAGTCCTCTAACCAATGACTTTGGTCCCATGTCATTTTGATTTACCAATCTCAAGTTATGGTCTTTGACTTAAAGTGCCTTTTTGTTGACTTTTGAAATGACCTATAATGTTGAGATTGATAACTTTTTGTGAGAGCATTTCTTGGACTTGAAGTGTGAAGATGAGTTGTAGGAAATGTCATTATATTCAAAATGAGCTTTTGATGGAATTTTTCTGATAAACCATGTGGAAGTTATGCCTTGGTCAAGTTATAGTTGACTTTTTCACCTGTCCAAAAATATAAACTTTTGCATCTTGAGACTTTTTGAGCCATGCTTTGAGAATCATGATCAAGAATTGATCAAATGATGTTTGTGGCTTCAAAATAAGATGTTGACCAAAAATTTTGACTTTTGACTGTCAAATGACCATTTTGTCCCTGCAGTTGACTGTTGAGCAATTAGGGTTTTTGACTGTGCAATTTTGTGCTGTGAGTCTTGAAACTTGATATGAGGATGCTTGACAATGTTTATAGGCATGTGGGACTTGTTTGGACCCTTGGAAACTTCAATTTCTTTGCCAGAACCAAAACCTTAATTTTTGACTGTTAGGAGGTCCTTGAACTGTGCAACCCTTGGGAGGTTTTGAAGCATGCTCTCTGCAAATCTTGAAGAATATGGGAGGGCAAATTTTGGGGTACAACAATGTGCATAGCAGGTACTCTTCTTTTCAGGTTGCTTAATCTTCTTCGCTATTTATTTCAGCTCGCCATCATGAATCCTGAATCATCTACTGAGCAATCCATCAAGGCCCTCCAGGCTCAGAACGCCCAGTTCCAAGAGCTGATTATGAGTTTAGCCCAAGGTCAAGAGGAATTGAAGGCTTTGCTAGTCAAGAAGAAGAAGAAGAGAACTGTACTATTCAACACGGGCCGGAGGTTTGGTAACACACTGCAGAATGAGGTTGATCAAGTTGGTTCTTCTGTAGGGAAAGGCAGTCCCCAAGGGGGAAGGGTTCCTAGTCCAATGGTCTCTGACAACGAGACTGATTTTAATGAGGAGCAGTATCCTCCAGCTGAAGACAAGTACAAGCAGTTAGAGGATCGTCTGAATGCCATGGAAATTCAACAAGTGCCTGGTTTATATTTCGGAGACTTGGGTTTATCTTCTGGGGTGGTAATCCCACATAAGTTCAAAGCACCATCTTTCGCAAAGTATGACGGGGCGTCCTGCCCTAAGCTACATCTCAGATCTTATGTGCGGAAGATTCAGCCGTATACTATGGACAAGAACTTATGGATCCATTTCTTCCAGGAGAGTCTTTCAGGGACTCATCTCGAATGGTTCTATCAGCTGGATGGAACCAAGGTTCATAACTGGGAGGAATTGGCTACTGCTTTTTACAAGCAGTATCAGTATAATGCCGACCTCGCTCCTACACGTACCCAACTCCAGGGTATGTCGCTAGGATCGGGAGAAGGTTTTAAAGAGTATGCACAGAAGTGGAGGGACCTGGCTGGCAGGGTGCAGCCACCGTTAACCGACCGTGAACTTGTGGACATGTTCTTGGGGACCCTATCCGGGCCGTTCTTCAATCATCTCATTGGTAATTCGTCTGCAGGGTTTATAGACCTCATTCTGACTGGGGAAAGGATCGAAGCTGGAATGAAATCAGGGAAGATACAGAAAGGTGCGTCCTCAAGTTCTGAGAAGAAGCCTTTCAAGAAGGAAGCCAGTGCTGTGTATGGGCCTAGAAGGCAAAACAAACCAGAATGCTGCCAAGCTGTCAACGCGGTGGTGATTGCAAAGCCTGCTGCCGCTCCTCGGCAACCTAACCAACCAAGGGGTGAGAGACCCAGAAGAGAATATACTCGGCTTAGTATGACCTTGTCGCAGATCTTGCCGCAACTGCTATCGACCAACTTAGTAACCGTCAGAGAAGCTCCGAAGGTGGTGAACACAACCTCTCCGAAGTATAATCCCAACGCCCGCTGTGCTTATCACTCTGATAGCCCGGGGCATTCTACTGATGATTGCTGTGCCCTAAGAAATAAGGTTCAAGACCTTATCGATGCCAAGGAAATACAATTTGAGGCGCCCGAAAGGCCAAACGTTGTGACTGCTCCTATGCCCCAGCATGGAGTAAATGCTATTGAGGAAGACCTGTATGCCGTTTCTGTGGAGGATGTTGCTACCCCTCTATTGACTGTCAAGAGGAACCTGTTGCTGGCCGGTTTATTTCCGGGTTGTAGCAAGGGTTGCCTTCTGTGTGCAGTTTCCCCTGCTGGTTGTCCGTTGTTGAAGTCAGGCGTCCAAAACCTGATGGATAGCAAAGAAATCTTGTTCAAGAAGACCGTTGTTCCTTTTGTTCCCACTGAAGAAGTATCTGTTGTCACCATCTTCAACAATCCTACCAAGGCTCCCCCGAGGAAGCCAGTCAAAATCACGTCTGTTGCACCTATTATCATTACTGTTCTGGGGCCCATCCCCTATAAATCTGACAAGGCTGTCCCATGGCACTATAGGGCAGATGTGTATGTGCTTGGAGTGAAGCAGGAGTTCGACACTAATACCGGTATCAGTAACATCACCGGTCCCGCTAAAGTTACTCCCAGTGGCAGGCTCTTCTCGCTTGACATTGCGCCACCAGTTATCCGAAGACCTCTTATCATCACGCCTACGAGTGCACCTGTTTCCCCTCCTGATCAAGTTTCTACCCTTGCTGCCGAGTCATCTGACACTCGGGGCAAAGGGATTGCTGATGTGCCTGCCCAGATGGAGGCACCGAAGACCGTTAATGTTGAAGCCTCCCAGCAAGAGATGGAGGAAATCCTTAAGATCATTAAGAAGAGCGATTTCAACATCGTTGAGCAGCTGGGGCATACCCCCTCTAAAATCTCTATGCTATCATTGTTGTTATGCTCAGAGGCCCATGCCAAGGCCCTGATTTCATTTCTGAAGACGGCTCATGTGCCACAAGAGACGTCCGCTGATCAATTCATTGACTGTGTGGCCAATTTGACCGCTGAAAATGGTTTGGGTTTCTCGGATGCTGATCTGACCGCTAAGGGAAAGAACCACAATGATGCCTTGCATGTCTCCATAGAATGCAGGGGCACTACTCTCGCACACGTGTTAGTGGACACCGGTTCTTCGTTGAATGTATTGCCCAAGAAGGCCTTGGACAGGTTGGATTGTGAGGGTCTGGAGTTGAAGCCTAGTAACATCGTGGTCCGAGCCTTTGACGGGTCGAAGAGGATGGTGCATGGTGAAGTGGATATTCCGATTCGGGTTGGTTCTCAAGTCTTTGACTCAATGTTCTATGTGATGGACATCCGTCCATCCTATTCTTGTTTGTTGGGTCGTCCTTGGATTCACAAGGCTGGGGCTGTGACCTCCACTCTACACCAAAAGCTCAAATACCCTGTCAGAGGGAAGATTGTTACAGTGCAAGGGGAGGAAGAATACATGGTTAGTTATCTGAACTCGTTCCGGTATATAGAGATGGACGGGGAGTTTATTGAAACCCCCTTTCAACATTTTGAAGAGGTACCTCCAACATTGGTGTCAGCAGAGACAGTGATTGAAGAAGACTTTCCTTTGAAGATGGCTTCCTTGAAGGAAGCCCGGGCTGTAATTGAGAAAGGTGAATGTGCTAACTGGGGCAGGCTCCCTGATTTTACTCCTAAGACTGACAAGTTTGGGCTGGGTTGTACTGCAGAGGCTCAGAGGGCTGTACGCAAAGCAAGGATCGGAAGACCTCCCGTGTTCATCACCAACCCGGGAGTGAACGCTATTGAAGGCGATGCGGAGGAATCAGAGTTTGATAGCTGGATCTACCCGACGACCGATGGTGGACTGAACAATTGGACTGCAAAAGACCACATACCTGTTACTGTTGTTACGCAGTAATGAATTCCTTTATTTTTAATTTGTAATGAACAATAAATTGAAACTTTATGGCCCGGTGTCTTACCCGGGGCACCGTTGGCTTCATTTGTGAGGGCTTATTACTTGTCATTTCCATATATCATGAATAAAGACATTGGATGTTTTTCGCATTTCAAATCTTGTGCTCCCTTTCTTTCTTTCTTTCTTTATATATGGCAAAACAGCTATATTTACAGACACTCACCCATACAGGTTTCAATCCACTCTGGATCTCACTGGTAACGACTCTGCTACTGCCAGTTATGACTTCGAAAATCCGATCAACTTAGCCGAAGACGAAGGTGAAGATGATTGCGAAGTGCCTGGTGAGCTTGCAAGACTGTTACTCCAGGAAGAGAGGGCCATTCAGCCACATGAAGAGTCAGTAGAAACGGTAAATCTGGGTACTGAGACGGACATAAGGGAAGTTAAGATTGGTGCCAATCTGAAGCTCAGCGTGAAACAACGGTTGGTTCAGATGTTACATGATTATGTGGAAATCTTCACCTGGTCCTACGAAGACATGCCTGGGTTGGATACCGACATTGTGGTCCATCACTTGCCTACCAAGGAAGACTGCCCTCCGGTTAAGCAAAAGGTCCGCCGTATGCGTCCAGAGATGTCCGAAAAGATCAAAGCTGAGGTTATGAAGCAATTTGATGCTGAGTTTCTAGCAGTGACTTCTTACCCTCAGTGGGTTGCCAATGTGGTGCCGGTACCGAAGAAGGATGGTAAGGTCTGAATGTGTGTTGACTACAGGGATCTGAATAGGGCAAGCCCCAAGGATGACTTCCCCCTGCCTCACATCGACGTTTTGGTTGACAATACTGCTCAGCATAAGGTGTTCTCCTTCATGGATGGTTTTTCAGGTTATAATCAGATCAAGATGGCTCCTGAAGATATGGAAAAGACTACCTTTGTTACTCAGTGGGGCACCTTCTGCTACAAGGTCATGCCCTTCGGGTTGAAAAATGCTGGGGCAACCTACCAACGTGCCATGGTTGCTTTATTTCATGACATGATCCATCATGAGATAGAAGTATACGTTGACGATATGATTGCAAGGTCCCAAACTGAGGAGGAACACCTTGACCATCTGCAGAAGCTGTTTGACCGTCTGAAGTTGTACAAACTAAGGTTGAATTCGAATAAGTGCACATTTGGGGTAAGATCTGGAAAGTTGCTAGGCTTCGTCGTAAGTGACAAAGGTATTCAAGTGGACCCTGCCAAGGTTAAAGCCATACAAGAGATGCCAGTTCCCAAGACAGAGAAAGAAGTCAGAGGCTTTCTAGGATGTCTGAATTACATTGCTCGATTCATCTCGCACCTAACTACTACCTGTGAACCAATCTTCAAGTTGCTGAAGAAAGATCAGGTAGTACGTTGGAATGATGAATGTCAGGCCTCTTTCGACAGAATCAAAGAGTATCTCCAAGAACCACCCATTCTTATGCCACCAGTTGAAGGGAGACCTCTAATACTATACTTGACAGTACTTGACAGCTCAATGGGGTGTGTGCTGGGGCAGCATGACGAGTCTGGCCGAAAAGAGCACGCCATTTATTACCTTAGCAAAAAGTTTACCGACTGTGAGACCCGATACTCACTGCTCGAGAAAACTTGCTGCGCTTTGGTATGGGCTGCTCGCCGGCTGAGACAGTATATGTTGACTCACACTACTCTGTTGATTTCAAAAATGGATCCAATAAAGAACATATTCGAAAAGCCTGCTCTGTCTGGAAGAATAGCAAGATGGCAAATGATCTTGACAGAATACGACATCCAGTACACGACTCAGAAAGCTATCAAAGGAAGTGTATTGGCAGACCATTTGGCACACCAGGCAGTGGACGACTACCAGTCAATGAACTTTGAATTTCCTGACGAGAGCATCATGGTGGTGACTGATTGTGAAGTACCTGGACCAGATGAAGGACCTGAGGAAGGATCCCAATGGTCTATGCACTTTGATGGAGCCTCCAACGCCTTGGGTAATGGTATCGGCGCTGTGATCATATCCCCAAAAGGCACTCATACTCCACTTACTGCCCGGCTATGTTTCAACTGCACCAACAACATGGCGGAGTATGAGGCATGCATCATGGGTCTTCAAGCTGTGATTGACTTAAGGATCAAGTTTCTGAGTGTCTTCGGAGATTCCGCTCTCGTGATCAATCAGATCAAAGGCGAGTGGGATACGAAACACCCAAACCTTATTCCTTACAAAGAATGTGTGTTGACATTGATCCCCCATTTCACAGAGATAACCTTTGAACATTTCCCAAGAGAGGAGAATCAGTTGGCGGACGCGTTAGCTACGATGTCTTCTATGTTCAAAGTCAAATGGGATAACGAGGCTCCCCGGATCATTATCTGGAAGTTGGAAGAACCTGCATATTGTTGTGATCTCGAGGCTGAGACAATAACTGAGAAACCCTGGTATCATGAGGTGAAAAGGTATTTGGAAGCTCAAGAATACCCTGAAGGTGCATCCATCAATGACAAAAAGTTTCTAAGGAGGTTCGCAGCAAAGTTCTTCCTCAGCAATGGCATTCTATACAAGCGAAACCATGATTCGACCTTACTGCGTTGTGTGGATAAAACTGAAGCAGAAAGGATCATGGCAGAGTTGCATGAAGGTACCTTCGGAACGCACTCCAGTGGACACACCATGGCAAAGAAAATCCTTCGGGCAGGATATTTCTGGTCCACAATGGAAGCCGACTGTTACCAACATTCTCGGACATGTCATAAGTGCCAGATTTATGCTGATAAGGTGCACGTTCCTCCAGTTCCTCTGAATGTCCTGACTGCACCTTGGCCTTTTGCAATGTGGGGCATTGATATGATCGGCGAGATTAAACCTACGGCATCCAATGGGCATCGCTTCATCCTGGTGGCGATCGATTACTTTACAAAGTGGGTTGAAGCAGCTTCCTATGCTACAGTAACAAAGAATGTCGTGGCACGGTTCATTCGGCATAACCTGATCTGTCGATACGGTGTACCTGAGAGGATCATTACAGACAACGGTACCAATCTCAATAACAAGATGATCACTGAGCTCTGCGAGCAATTCAAGATACAGCATCACAACTCTTCTCCTTACCGGCCGAAGATGAATGGGGCTGTAGAAGCAGCTAACAAGAATATCAAAAAGATTGTGCAGAGGATGACAGTGACCTATAAAGATTGGCACGAGATGTTACCGTTTGCTCTTCATGGGTACCGTACCTCAGCAAGAACGTCAATCGGGGCAACTCCCTTTTCTTTAGTCTACGGCATGGAGGCAGTCTTACCGATTGAAGTGCAGATACCCTCTCTCCGGATAATGAAGGATGCAGACTTGAGCGAAGATGACTGGATCCAAACTCGACTTGATCAATTAAACCTAATCGACGAAAAGAGACTCACTGCTATTTGTCATGGTCAGACGTACCAAAAACGGATGATCAGGGCATTTAACAAGAAAGTCAGACCACAAGAGTATCAAGTTGGGGATCTGGTAATCAAACGCATCATTCTTCCTCAAAGTGATCCCAGGGGCAAATGGACCCCTACGTACGAAGGGCCATTTGTGGTTAAACATGTGTTCTCAGGAGGAGCCATGATCCTAACCACCATGGATGGTGACGACCTTCCTCACCCCGCCAATGCAGACATAGTAAAAAGATACTGCGCGTGATAAAAGACCCGCTAGGTTGACATACCTAGGCAAAAATAAGGGCTTCCCGGCGAACCAAAAGGGTTCGGGCAAAATGAGGGATGAAATGCAAAAAATCTGTACACCCGACAAGTCGAAAACCTGAAAAGTCGGCTTGGGCAAAAATGGGTATCCCGGTGGACTGAAAACCCGAAAGGGAGGTCCAGGAAAAAGTTAGGGATAAGCGTAATACTATGTCTCATTGGATCACCTTGCATCCAGAATCCGGTATCAACATCAAGTTCAGACGGCATCGATCAATTAGCTTCATCTTCAACTGAGCAGCAAAGTGATGAGACGCTCGAAGATATAAAGGCGATAGCAGAGTTGGAACCCAGTGGGATTATTCTTTTCACACAGTTGTTTTGTTCTCTTTGTACAAATTGTATAAACTCTGTTGTTCGGTGGCGTTCTCTTACTAGGACGTCAGCCTCTTGTACATAAACGCCTATTTACAGGCAAATTCAAAAATCAATACAAAGTCACTTTTCAGACCAATCTCCAATTGTTTTTTTTTCCTTTCTCTGTTTTGTTTTGCGAAGAACGTCCAATGTTCGATTGTGATATATGCATTTGACACTAATTGCTAACTCATAAATATTTGCATGCGAAACAAAGGATTAATTACGGGTAATATCAGAAACAGGGGCAATAATGAGTTGTCTAAAGCGATCTAATGGCTCTGTCCACCAAGGTACCAAGGTAAGTTCGGCTGAAGAATGTAACCAAGATGCCTTAATTCCCCAGAGAGTGAGCCAAGGTTCAGCAATACTCTCCCCCAAGCAGAATTGGATTCCCATAAGCCCTACAAGGTACAATACCTCCAGCAAGTCCGCAACACTCTCCCCAAGCAGAGTTAGTCTATGGTCGGCCTTAAGGAAGTTGGATTATCCCCCGAAGATCTCAATATTCCCCAACGGAGTATACAAACACTTCTAACAAGCATCCCCGGCAGTCTTGATCTAAGATTGTTCCCCGGCGGTATACCGAACATCCAGTGAAGCCACTTCCTCCAGTGCAATTTCAAAAGTTTCCCCAGGAAAGTGGAATCCATATCCCCAGCAGGTCTTGAAGCTTATCCCCAGTAGATTCTGGAAGCTTATCCCCTGCAGAGCACGAACGCTCACCCGGCTTTATTCAAAGGTTATTTCCCCACCAGGATATAACTGGGTTATCCTCAGCCAAAAACCACGGAAAGATCGTCCCCGGCGAAGTCTTCCTATCCCCAGCGAAGTTCATCAAATCTTCCAACAGAGCTCAACAATGGTATCCCCAGCGGATTTATCATAAACCTCAGCAAAGTACCTCTCCTTCCCCATAGAGCATTCCCCGCAGAGTAATCTAGTCGCCAAGTTTATTCCCCAACGAAGTCATCTTCGCCCACCGGTATTTTTGCAATCATCATCCCCAGCGGAAACAAAAAGCTCTATTCTTCAACATCAGCCCAGGAGTTAATTTCCCAGCACCCGTCAAGGATTTACTTTCCTAGACAAACATACATTCATAGAAATCACATCTTCACACATTATAGAATGCACATACGCATCACGAACATACAATCTCATTTATTTTGAGAACATCACGCATCTCATACATCATGACACCACATACAACTAACGTTTTGTCTTTTCAAGACAAAGGTCAGTACAAAGATGATTACTATCAACTGTCGCAACTAAAGATCTGATTCCTATATCTTGCCAGGGTGTATCTTTTGACGACTAATTCCAGACTTGATTCCTGTATCTTGCCAGGGCACGTCTGAAGAGTTTGAAGAACCGATTCCTGTATCTTGCCAGGGTGTATCTGTTGACGACTATATTCCAGACTCGATTCCTGTATCCTGCCAGGGCACGTTTGAAGAGTTCGAAGATCCGATTCCTGTATCTTGCCAGGGTGTATCTGCTGACGACTATATTCCAGACTCGATTCCTGTATCTTGCCAGGGCACGTCTGAAGAGTTCGAAGATCCGATTCCTGTATCTTGCCAGGGTGTATCTGTTGACGACTAATTCGAGACTCAATTCCTGTATCTTGCCAGGGCACGTCTGAAGAGTTTGAAGATCCGATTCTTGTATCTTGCCAGGGCACGTTTGAAGAGTTTGAAGATCCGATTCCTGTATCTTGCCAGGGTGTATCTGTTGACGACTATATTCCAGACTCGATTCCTGTACCCTGCCAGGGCACGTCTGAAGAGTTTGAAGATCCGATTCCTGTATCTTTCCAGGGTGTATCTGTTGACGACATATTCCAGACTCGATTCCTGTATCTCTCCAGGGCACGTCTGAAGAGTTCGAAGATCCGATTCTTGTATCTTGCCAGGGTGTATCTGTTGACGACTAATTCCAGACTCGATTCCTGTATTTTTCCAGGGCACGTCTGAAGAGTTCAAAGATCCGATTCCTGTATCTTGCCAGGGTGTATCTGTTGACGATTAATTCCAGACTCGATTCCTGTATCTTGCCAGGGCACGTCTGAAGAGTTCGAAGATCCGATTCCTGTATCTTGCCAAGGTGTATCTATTAACGACTAATTCCAGACTCGATTCCTGTATCTTGCCAGGGCACGTCTGAAGAGTTTGAAGATCCGAATCCTGTATCCTGCCAGGGTGTATCTGTTGACGACTAATTCTAGACTCGATTCCTGTATCCTGCCAGGGCACGTCTGAAGAGATTGAAGATCTGATTCCTGTATCCTGCCAGGGTTTATCTGTTGACGACTAATTCCAGACTCGATTCCTGTATCCTGCCAGGGCACGTCTGAAGAGTTTGAAGATCTGATTCCTGTATCCTGCCAGGGTGTATCTGTTGATGACTAATTCCAGACTCGATTCCTGTATCTTTCCAGGGCACGTCTGAAGAGTTCGAAGATCCGATTCCTGTATCTTGCCAGGGTGTATCTGTTGACGACTAATTCCAGACTCGATTCCTGTATCCTTCCAGGGCACGTCTGAAGAGTTCGAAGATCTGATTCCTGTATCTTGCTAGGGTGTATCTGTTGACGACATATTCCAGACTCGATTCCTGTATCTTGCCAGGGCACGTCTGAAGAGTTTGAAGATCCGATTCCTGTATCTTGCCAGGGTGTATCTGTTGACGACTATATTCCAGACTCGATTCCTGTATCCTGCCAGGGCAAGTCTGAAGAGTTTGAAGATCCGATTCCTGTATCTTGCCAGGGTGTATCTGTTGACGACATATTCCAGACTCGATTCCTGTATCTCTCCAGGGCACGTCTGAAGAGTTCGAAGATCCGATTCATGTATCTTGCCAGGGTGTATCTGTTGACGACTAATTCCAGACTCGATTCCTGTATTTTGCCAGGGCACGTCTGAAGAGTTCGAAGATCCGATTCCTGTATCTTGCCAGGGTGTATCTGTTGACGACTAATTCCATACTCGATTCCTGTATCCTGCCAGGGCACGTCTGAAGAGTTCGAAGATCTGATTCCTGTATCTTGCCAGGGTGTATCTGTTGACGACATATTCCAGACTCGATTCCTGTATCTTGCCAGGGCACGTCTGAAGAGTTTGAAGATCCGATTCCTGTATCTTGCCAGGGTGTATCTGTTGACGACTATATTCCAGACTTGATTCCTGTATCCTGCCAGGGCACGTCTGAAGAGTTTGAAGATCCGATTCTTGTATCTTGCCAGGGTGTATCTGTTGACGACATATTCCAGACTCGATTCCTGTATCTCTCCAGGGCACGTCTGAAGAGTTCGAAGATCCGATTCCTGTATCTTGCCAGGGTGTATCTGTTGACGACTAATTCCAGACTCGATTCCTGTATTTTGCCAGGGCACGTCTGAAGAGTTCGAAGATCCGATTCCTGTATCTTGCCAGGGTGTATCTGTTGACGACTAATTCCAGACTCGATTCCTGTATCTTGCCAGGGCACGTCTGAAGAGTTCGAAGATCCGATTCCTGTATCTTGCCAGGGTGTATCTGTTGACGACTAATTCCAGACTCGATTCCTGTATCTTGCCAGGGCACGTCTGAAGAGTTTGAAGATCCGATTCCTGTATCCTGCTAGGGTGTATCTGTTGACGACTAATTCCAGACTCGATTCATGTATCCTGCCAGGGCACGTCTGAAGAGTTTGAAGATCTGATTCCTGTATCCTTCCAGGGTTTATCTGTTGACGACTAATTCCAGACTCGATTCCTGTATCCTGCCAGGGCACGTCTGAAGAGTTTGAAGATCCGATTCCTGTATCCTGCCAGGGTGTATCTGTTGATGACTAATTCCAGACTCGATTCCTTTATCTTGCCAGGGAACGTTTGAAGATCCGATTCCTGTATCCTGCCAGGGTTTATCTGTTGACGACTAATTCCAGACTCGATTCCTGTATCCTGCCAGGGCACGTCTGAAGAGTTTGAAGATCTGATTCCTGTATCCTTCCAGGGTTTATCTGTTGACGACTAATTCCAGACTCGATTCCTGTATCCTTCCAGGGCACGTCTGAAGAGTTTGAAGATCCGATTCCTGTATCCTGCCAGGGTGTATCTGTTGATGACTAATTCCAGACTCGATTCCTGTATCTTGCCAGGGCACGTCTGAAGAGTTCGAAGATCTGATTCCTGTATCTTGCCAGGGTGTATCTGTTGACGACTAATTCCAGACTCGATTCCTGTATCTTGCCAGGGCACGTCTGAAGAGTTTGAAGATCCGATTCCTGTATCCTGCCAGGGTGTATCTGTTGACGACTAATTCCAGACTCGATTCCTGTATCCTGCCAGGGCACGTCTGAAGAGTTTGAAGATCCGATTCCTGTATCCTGCCAGGGTGTATCTGTTGATGACTAATTCCAGACTCGATTCCTGTATCTTGCCAGGGCACGTCTGAAGAGTTCGAAGATCCGATTCCTGTATCTTGCCAGGGTGTATCTGTTGACGACTAATTCCAGACTCGATTCCTGTATCCTGTCAGGGCACGTCTGAAGAGTTCGAAGATCCGATTCTTGTATCTTGCCAGGGTGTATCTGTTGACGACATATTCCAGACTCGATTCCTGTATCTTGCCAGGGCACGTCTGAAGAGTTTGAAGATCTGATTCCTGTATCTTTCCAGGGTGTATCTGTTGACGACTAATTCCAGACTCGATTCCTGTATCTTGCCAGGGAACGTTTGAAGATCCGATTCCTGTATCTTGCCAGGGTGTATCTGTTGACGACTATATTCCAGACTCGATTCCTGTATCATGCCAGGGCACGTCTAAAGAGTTCGAAGATCTGATTCCTGTATCTCGCCAGGGTATATCTGTTGACGACTATATTCCAGACTCGATTCCTGTATCTTTCCAGGGCATGTCTGAAGAGTTCGAAGATCCGATTCCTTTATCTTGCCAGGGTGTATCTATTGACGACTATTCTCCATACTCGATTCCTGTATCTTGCCAGGGCACGTCTGAAGAGTTTAAAGATTCGATTCCTGTATCCATCCAGGGCACATCTACATGAAGAGTTTGAAGATCAATCCCTGTAAAAGGCCAGGTAATTATCTTTCTTTCTCAGGTACGTAAGTTCTCGCTAAGGAATCTCTTACGCGATCGACAACCTCCCAATGGCATCTATAAGCCCATCTCCACAACTATCCATTACGCTTCCAAATGGCATCTATAAGCCCATTCCCGACAAGGTCCTGTCACATCCAGATGGCATTTATAAGCCCATCCTCCTATCCATCAGTCTCCAAACGGCATCTGTAAGCCCATTCCCACCATCACACTGCTGACATTCTACTATGTGAGTGCAAATTTCTGGGCACTCTAGTGTTCAATCATCTTCCACCTTCAGATTACGAAAGGCACGCCAGCCAATCTACATCCTCAGGTCTAAGAAGATTGAACAGAGGCAACTGTTGTACCCCAAAATTTGCCCTCCCATATTCTTCAAGATTTGGCAAAATCAAGCTTCAAAATCTCTCAAGGGTTGCACAGTCCAATTGCCTCCTAACACAGTCAAAATCAGGGTTTTGGTTCTTGCAAAGAAATTGAGGTTTCCAAGGGTCCAATCAAGTCCCATGTGCCCATATACATTGTCAAGCATCCATATGGCAAGTTTCAAGACTCACAGCATCAAATTGCACAGTCAAAAACCCTAAATGCTTCACAGTCAATTGCAGGGGCAAAATGGTCATTTGACAGTCAAAAGTCAAAAATTTTGGTCAACATCTTATTTTGAAGCCACAAACATCATTTGATCAATTCTTGATCATGATTTCTCAAAGCATGGCTCAAAAAGTCTCAAGATGCAAAAGTTTCTATTTTTGGACAACTGAAAAGTCAACTGCAAATTGACCAAGGCATAACTTCTTCATGGTTCATCAGAAAAATCCCATCCAAAGCTCATTTTGAAGGGGATGACATTTCCTACAACTCATATTCACACTTCAAGTCCAAGAAATACTCTCACAAAAAGTTATCAATTTCAACATTATAGGTCATTTTCAAAAGTCAACAAAAAGGCACTTTAAGTCAAAGACCATAACTTGAGATTGGTAAATCAAAATGACATGGGACCAAAGACATTGGTTAGAGGACTTCAAGACCTTTCCAAAATGTCCAAGAACATGTTCATATCTTCAAAATTGAGCAAGATATGCATTGGAGAAGTTGGGAAATTTTTGGGAACTTTCAAAAGTCAACTTTGCCTAAAACACTTCAAAATTGCTAATGGGCCTCAAATTCTTCCTTGAATCATTACCCAAAGCCTATGCACGACCCATTGAGCTCAAAGGGATTTATTTTCTTATTTTTAATTAATTAATTGAATTTTTATTCTTATTAATTCATTTAATTAGTTTTAATTGTAGAAAAAAAATTAAATAATGCTTTTTCAAATCTTTTTGTGCAGCAAATCATACTAGGGCAAGCTGGCAAGTCGTTTCACATTCAAAAAGGGAAGATTTTCCATGATTGGCAAAAGTTTCAATGGAAAAAGATTAGAAAATATATGATTGGCAATCAAAGATTCAAGTCATCAATTCATGGATCCATGGGCTTGTTTTTGACCTAATTTGTATCACATACAAAGGCATAAGGAAACCCTGAAGCCACATACACGAAAAAGCTGCTAAAGCCATAGAACAAAGTTGCAACTTTTCATCAAAAACTTGGAAACTGATTTCGTATTTGCAGGGCGATTCAAGACCTAAAAGCTTTTCCATTGTATTACTGACGTTGCTAGGAGTCTATTGCAATCAAGAACAAGTCCCCATACTCCAAGAATCGGTAGAACAGAATCACGCTTGTCACAAAAATGTCCATAATCGATTTTTAATTTTCACGCATCATTCATGTGTTTTGATTATTGATTTATGCTACTAACATCTTTCTGAAGCGATTGGTAACATTTAATTGGACTAACACTGCTTGTAGCCAAATCCACCATTGATGAAACCTATGGTTTCAGAAGCTTCAAAATAGGGCTTTCCTTGTATGGAAAAATTGGACCTTGAGACCTATGCAGTTGAATTCAGGAGCTCCATACAAATTGAATGATGACCTCGCGCTCAATTTATGTTAACGCATCTTCTATTCGCTATTTTTCGTGGATATGCTTAGTGGGGGTTTAAAACCCCCGCTACTTGTTTTGTATTTTACAGGAAGATGAAGAAGAAGGCTAGCGTGTCAGCACATGGTTGGATAATTCAAACCTTGGCGCGGTTTTTCAACGTTTCAGCATAATTATCTTTTTTCATATATTATGATTCTTTGTTATATTATTTACAAACGCGCACAACAGCTCACTTGGCAAGGGACACGCTTGGTAAATGCTGGGACCTGGGTTCGATTCCCAGGTCCCCCACTTAATTCTTAATTTTTGTTTCAATGTATTCACATGCAGCACATTCTCAAGGGTTCACCATACGTCCTCATGCATTGGCTAGCCAGATGGCCTTGACCCACAATCTGAAGGCCACAAAAGGGGGTCTATCATGTAACTCAGTCAACCAAGGCACACTCAAGCATGGAAAGTCAAACGAGCTGGTGTTGATGGGCCTGAATTACTTCCAATTAACCTCCATTCTGGGCCTGATACCCCCCTAGTTTGCATTATTTTTTCAATTATATTTATAATTCTTTTTAATTGTTTTTTAATTGTTTTCATTAATTCACCTAAATTTTCTTTTCATAATAAAAAATCAGAAACCAAAAAAATACAAATATGTTTAATTATATTTAATTTCACCATTAAAATATTTTTGTAAATAAACTCTAACAATTAACTTAGTTTAATTTAGGTCTTAAACTTTAATCTTTTCTTAATAAATAAAATATGTAGAATTAGGTTTTTTTGACATTTTCATCTTTTTCTTAATTAAATTATTTTCCTCATTATTTATTATTATTGTTAATTACTATTTATTTTTGTAAATAAACATGTACATTAATTAATTAGTAAATTAGGTTAACTTTAATATTTTCTTAAATAACTAAAAATAATCTAGAATTAGGGTTTCCTTGTGAATTTTTTTCTTTATTTAAAAAAAAAACATAAAAAACACTTTTCTTTAATTAAATAATTAATTAGACTTTAATTTAATTTAATTTCAAGCAAAGGGTCAAAACCCTCGGACGTTCAATTTTAAGTTCTATTTCGCGCATTATTTTTCTTGTTGATTATTATGTAACTGCTTTCTGGATGTAATAGTAATTAGGTCTTTTTACTTTCCGCATTTTTATCAAACGGGTCTTTGTATTTTGGCGATGTATAGACCCGCGCCTTGTAATAGTGTAGCTATTATCTTTCCACATTTAAATTTCCGCACTCTTAAATTCTAATTTGCATGAAAGAATGTATGGCTAATTTAAAAACAAGCGTAGCTCACAATGATGCATGATCAAAGATAAATTTGACATGAAAATAACACACAAATTCACACACCACTTCTAGGGTACGCCTCACCTGTTGCCTTACCTTCGAAACGTGGTCGTCAAGTATAGGACGTTTTAGTAAGTCCTTATGTCCATGATCCAGTTGCCTCGAAACAGTTGCCTCAGAATAGTTGCCTCGAAACGGTTGCCTCGGAATAAAAAAGGATCAAGGACATAAGGGTAGCTTCTAAGGTGTCCTACTGTTGCTTCGGTGACCACACTGTCCCTACACTCGAATTGACCCGAACACCTCCAACGGTGGTGCTACCTACCTCTCAATGGTGGGATGACACTACCTTAAGGACTTTTACACAGCTTAATTCCTTAGGGTAGGTAGATGACTCATAGATACTTGCTCTTTTTAAAAATAAATCAAAAACCTTTTTACACCGACACTTTCAAAAAAGCTTTCAAAACAATTTTTCAAACACTCTTGAGGACAGATACAAGAGTCATTCTGAAATCTTTCAAAGAAACTTTTTCAAACCCACTCACAATTGAAAAGCAAACACTTTGAAAACATAGTGAGCAAGTATCTAAGAGCCCATGGATAACCATGGATAGAAAGGGTGCTAACACCTTCCCTTTCTATAAATCTACCTCCCGAACCGAGAGACAATCTCATAAGGAATTTTGCTGTGCTTTTGTCCTGTCCATGTTGGAGAAAATAAAATACGGTGGCGACTCTTGCTTCCGCGACATTTCGCGAACCAGCGTTAAACAGTCAGTTCTAAATCCACCGATCACACCTACACTAGAGGAGTATTCTTATATGTTGGATTTACCTGTTACTGATCGTGTTCCTTTTACTGGTTTGGAGGGTGAACCAAAACCACACGAGATTGATGCTTTGATCCATCTGGGTAAGTATGAGGTTGGAGCCCATATGACTACTAAAGGAGGGATTAGAGGATTACCAGCTCAGTTCTTATGGATAAAGCTCGTCGCTTTCCCAGGATGAAGAGTACGTTCACTTTCGAGGCCATCTTTGCTCTACTTGCTTACGGGTTATTTTCATTTCCTAATGTGGATAAGTTTGTTGACGTTAATGCTATCAGGATCTTCATGATATGGAACCCAGTTCCTACATTGTTGGGTGATGCTTATTACTTTATTCATCTTCAGAATTCTTATCATGGGGGGATGATTGTCTGTTGCACGCCTCTGTTGTACCGATGGTTTATTTCTCATATGCCTCAGTATGATGCTTTCTAGGATGTCGGGAAGGAACCCCGTTGGGCTCCTAAGTTCATGGCACTTACTCACTTGGATATTGATTGGTACCATCGGGCTTACCATGATATAGAGATTGTCAACAGTTGTGGTAGTTTCCCCAATGTACCTCTTCTTTGTACAAAGGGAGGAATTAACTATAACCATGTTCTTGCACGACGACAACTTGGTTATCCGATGAGGGATAAACCAAACAGTATTCATTTGATTAGTTTCTTCCTGAAAGAGGGAGAAGATCATAAGGAAGCTAGGGAGTAGATTGCGAAGGCCTGGAGTCACATTCATAGGAAGAGTTGGAAAGACTCGGGACCTAGGGGGGCTGTTTCTTTGGAGCCTTATCTTCAGTGGGTCCAAACAAGAGCTATTCAGTTAAAGATGACGTATTCTCGGGAAGCACCTATGCATGATTTGTTTGTGAAGACCACTCATCCCCTATTGTATGATGTGGAAGAGCTACAACTTACTTTGGTCAGGATGCACCAGGAAAAGGATGCTTGAAAGAACAAGTGCCAAACTTTAGAGATTTCCTATAGAGAAGACTTGAAGGAGAAAGACGACTTGATTGAGATTCTTGAGAGTCGGGTTGTAGAGATGATGGAGAGGCAAGGGGATTTATTTTCTCCTAATCCTCAGTCAGATGCCAGTTGCTCGCTTCCTGATTCAGGTGATTGGAAGGAGGTTACCACCAGATATGCGGAAGAGAACCAGAGGTTGAGGGCTCAGATTTCCAGGCTTACAGGAAAGCGCCAGTGTATAGAGTGATCTCCATCATCTTTACTTCTTAGGATTTTAGACTTTATATTCATCTTGTAATTGGGATTATTGAAACTTTTAATCCATTTTGAAGTTATTATAATAAAAAAAATTAGTATTTCGAATGTGTTATTATTTTGATATTTGCAATGTGTCTACAAATCTTTAAGTCCCTTGAAATATTGATAAAATAAATCATGTGCATTGCATATCATGCATTATATTGCACATGTTTCTTGCATTTGTTATGCATATCCAGTTGTATTACCAAGCTTCTTTACTTCGTTCAGCAAGCTGTCTCACCACTACAATACTCGAGCTAATTTCAGAAGGAAGATGGAAAACTTAGAACAAGAGAATCACGAACTGCGCGAGGAAGTTTCTGCTCTGAAGGCCGACATGGACAATCTCACTGCTCTGATGGAATCTCTGGTGGCTGCTCAGAATCAGCCACCGAGTGTTCAACCTCAACAGACAAGGGTTACTACTGAAGCTCTGACTGTTCTTGTGTCTGCTACTCCAGCTGTTGTTCAGAATCGCATGCCTCAAGGTTATCCATGGGGAATGCCAGAGAACTTTGTGCCTGAAGGTTTCAATCTTGGTCCTCAAGATACTCCAGTTGTTCAGACTACTGTTACTCCTGCACCTCTTGTGGTGCATGTTGCTCCTGTTGCACCTCCTTTGGTGAATATGGTCCCATTTGCTAATGATGATATGTATCGTCCTTTTCCTCCACCGAGTGAAGGCTTGGGTCTCTATGATAGAATGGATGATTTTCAAGATTAATTTGACAAGGTGCATAGGGAGATGAAGGCCCTTAGGGGAAAGGAATTGTTCGGGAAGAATGTGAATGATTTATGCTTGGTCCCGAATGTCAAGATACCTACGAAGTTTAAGGTCCCAGAATTCAAGAAGTACAAGGGCAACACTTGTCCTCGTGCTCATATTGTGATGTATGTAAGAATGCCTACCCACACTAATGATCAGCATCTATTGATTCACTTTTTTCAGGATAGTTTGACTGGTGCTGCGTTGAAGTGGTATATGAGTTTGGACAGTGCCAATATCCATACTTTCAATGGCTTGGGAGAAGCATTTATCAGGAAGTACAAATACAACATGGACATGGCGCTTGACCGTGATCAACTCAGGGCCATGGTCCAGAAGGACAGGGAATCATTCAAAGAATATGCACAGAGATGGTATGAGGTAGCCGCCCAAGTGATTCCTCCCATGGAAGAGAATGAGATGACTAAGATTTTCCTGAAGACTCTGGGTGCTTTCTACTACGAGAGGATGGTGGCGAGTGCGCCAAGTGACTTTACTGAAATGGTGGGAATGGGTATCCGCTTAGAAGAGGCTGTAAGAGAGGGCCGTTTAACAAAAAGTGAAAGTTCCAGAAGTACAAAGAAGCCATCCTATGGGATTGCCAAAAAGAAGGAAGGAGATACAAATGTTGTTATGCAAGAGAGGAGGGTTAATCCTCCTAGAAGAAATTATCAGCGTTATCAACAAGTCGCATCAGTAACTCAAGGGTATAATCAGAGAAGGGAGAGTTATGACCCTATCCCTATGAGTTATACATAATTACTCCCAGAGTTAATTCAGAAGAAGTTGGTTCAGACCAGACCACCTCCCGTTATACCATCACCATTGCCTTGGTATTACAAGGCAGATCAAACATATGCTTTTCATCAGGGAGCACCAGGGCACAATGTTGAGAACTGCTATCCTTTGAAAAACGAAGTACAAAAATTGTTGAAGTCTGGTATCTTGTCCTTCAAGGATGATGTCCCTAATGTGAAAGATAATCCTTTTCCCAAGCATGGAGGAGAAAATGTTGTTAACATGGTTTCCGGTTGTCCAGGCGACTTCTAGATTTTTGATATTAAATTGTTTAGAGGAGATTTGGTAAAAATGCATGCAAACCTCTGTGAATTTAGCTATTATACGCATGACCATGCCGGTTGTGCTATTTGCAGTATGGATATACAGGGTTGTGACAAGATAAAGGTTGATTTGTAAGAGATAATGGATGAGGGCCTCATCCATATAATTAGGCTTAGGGCAGAGTATGAAGAGGAAGTAAACATGGTTTCTGGATGTCCTGGAGAGTTCAGAATCTTTGATGTGGAATATATGAATGAGGATCTTGTACAATTGCATGCTACTTTCTGCCACATGGCTGGTCAGGTAGAACATCAGTATGGATCTTGCCGAATTTGCTGTCGGGACTCCCGAGGATATTTGATTGTAAATAAAGGTGTTCAGTTGTTGTTGGATAATGGAACTATCAAGGTTACAGGCCAAAGGGATGATTACCATGAGATTAATGAGATTGAAGTTTGTTTGGCTGAAGAAGAGTCAGATGATGAGTATGCCTCTGCAGATGAGTTCTTCTCCTCAAATGAAGATATGTTTTCCAGAGATGACTCTGAAATGAATGAATGTGTTGAAGAGGGATTAAATATTTTGTGCCTTGTTTTGGTGTACCCACCCATTTTGAAGTTGAATATCATAGCAAGCCAGCTACTACTCCATTGGTGATTAGTTTGTCGGGTCCAGTCCCCTACAAGTCAGATAAGGTTTTACCCTACAAATATAATGCTACCATTTTAGAGGATGGTGTGGAAGTTCCCATCCAGCCAATGCCTAATGTTGGAAATATTGCTGAGACTAGCAGAGTGACCCGCAGTGGTCGTGTATTTGCATCAGTTGTTCGTGGGGATGTTAGTACTGGAAAGAAAATTATTGAAAATGTTGAACCCAAGAAGGCTACGGGTGAATCTAGTGGGGCTATGCTAGAAAAGGAAGTGGATGATATTTTAAAGATAATCAAGATGAGCGACTACAGAATTGTAGATCAGATATTGAAGACTCCTTCAAAAATATCTATCTTGGCTTTATTGATGAACTCCTCTGCTCACAGAGAATCTTTGATGAGGGTATTGGACCAAGCTTTCGTGGAAAGTGATATGCCTGTAGACCAATTCAGCAGTGTGGTAGAGAATATTACATCATGTAATAACTTGAGTTTCTATGATGATGAACTTCCCGATGAAGGAAGGAATCACAATCTGGCCCTCCACATCTCTATGAACTGCAAGAATGATTCATTATCCAATGTGCTAATTGATAATGGATCCGCATTGAGCATTATACCAAGGAGCATGCTTATGAAGTTAAAATATCAAGGAATGCCCATACGCTCAAGTGGCATTATTGTGAAAGCGTTTGATGGGTCAAAGAAATCTGTTATTGGTGAAGTGGACTTGCCTATTCATATAGGCCCACATTTGTTTCAGATTACTTTCCAGGTCATAGATATTGTACCCGCTTATAGCTTTTTGTTAGGACGGTCGTGGATACATGAGGCATGGGCTGTCACTTCGACTTTACACCAGAAGTTGAAGTTTGTACGTGAAGGAAAAGTGGTAATTATAAATGGAGAACAAGCATTATTGATATCTCATTTGTCCTCTTTCAGTATTGTGGAGGCGGATGAAGCTGCTGTTGGAACCCATTTCTAAGCTTTATCCATTGATAATATAAGAGGAAATGAGAATTCTATGGTTTCTCTTAAGGATGCTCAGCAGGTTGTGTGTAATGGCCATAGTGAAGTATGGGGATAAATTCTTGATCCACCTGTAAACAAGAATAGAGCTGGCTTGGGGTTCTCTGCGAAGAGTGATAAAGGTAAGAGCATGAAGCCGAAGTCAGATGCAAGCAAGTATCAAGACATCTTTCGTAGTGGGGGTTATCTTCATCCAACTGTTTCCTGGATTAATGCCATTGTAGAAGATGAAGCAGAGCCAGAAATGCCAAATTATGTAACGCACGGAGTTAGGGTTCAGAACTAGATCATTATTGATGTTCCCTCTTGCATACATATTTCAAAGTAATTTGTTTTTGTTAATATTTTTGAAAAGCTTTCACTCTGCCCAAGGTGAAAGTATTGATATTGTTTGGGCTCATCGTTTGCTTTGATTTTTAAAATCAATAATAAAAGTTGTCTTTGTTTCCTAAATTGTGTTTTTATTTTTTTCTTTTTCTTGGAAAATGGTAATCAGAAAAAACCTTTCAAAATAAATAATGGTCGAAATTCAATCTGCATGATCACTTGTTATATGTGTCAGTTTCTAAAAGCAATCATAAATCATATGTACAGATTAATTAAAAAACTCGTTGAATACAATGACCCTGCACCCTCTCCCAACTTTGATTGTCCTGTGTATGGGGCCGAAGAAGAAGACTATGATGAGATTCCTGAAGAGGTCTCATGGTTGCTTGAGCGCGAGGAGAATGCCATTCATCCATATAAAGAGCCATTGGAAGTAGTCAATTTGGGTTCAGAAGAAGATCCGAAGGAAGTTAAGATTGGATCATTATTGCATCCTGATGTGAAGAGTAGGTTGATTGAGATGTTGAAAGAGTATGTGGATATTTTTGCTTGGTCTTACCAAGATACTCCTGGTCTAGATACAAATATTATAGAGCACCATTTACCGTTGAAGCCAGAGTGCCCGCCAATCAAACAGAAGTTGCGAAGAACTCACCCAGATATGGCAGTGAAGATCAAAGAAGAAGTTCTAAAGCAGATTAATGTCAGTTTTCTTGTGACATCAGTGTACCCTCAGTGGATTTCCAATATTGTCCCAGTGTCGAAGAAAGACACAAAAGTTCGCATGTGCGTGGATTACAGAGATCTAAATAAAGCTAGTCCAAAAGATGATTTTCCATTGCCACACATTGATATGTTAGTGGATAGCACAACAAAATTCAAAGTTTTCTTGTTCATGGACGGATTTTCCGGATATAATCAAATAAGAATGGCTCTTGAAGATATGGAAAAAACAACGTTTATCACACCCTGGGTAACATTCTGTTACAGAGTGATGCCCTTCGGGTTGAAGAATGCTGGTGCAACATACTAGAGGGCTATGACAACCCTAGTCCATGATCTGATGCACAAGGAAATTGAGGTATATGTTGATGATATGATTTCTAAATCCCAGATTGAAGAAGGGAATGTAGAAGATTTATTGAAGCTGTTTCAGTGTTTGAGGAAGTATCGTCTCCGCTTGAATCCAAATAAATGTACCTTCGGTGTTCGATCAAGGAAATTATTGGGTTTCATTTTCAGCCAGAGAGGGATTGAAGTTGACCTTGATAAATTCAAATCAATACAAGAAATGCCAGTGCCGAGAACTGAAAAGCAAGTCAGAGGGTTCCTCGGGCGTTTGAATTATATTTCCATATTCATTTCCCACATGATTGTAACGTGTGAACCGATCTTTAAGTTGTTAAAGAAAGATCAAGGTTGTGTGTGGACAGATGACTGCCAAAGGGTATTTGAAATTATTAAAGAATATATGCTTGAACCTCCTATCTTGCTCCCTCCTGTTGAAGGAAGACCGTTGATTATGTATCTAACAGTGTTAGATAATTCCATGGGCTGTATTCTAGGACAACAAGATGAAATAGGTAAGAAAGAGTATGCCATTTATTATCTCAGTAAAAAGTTTATTGATTGTGAATCGCGGCATTCCATGCTGGAATAGAGTATGCCCCACTTAGACTGTCTTGGAAACAATGAATCATCAGTTTCTGATCATGTGCATGGGCATGCATCTTTCTGCAGTACAAGGTGATTCCTCGGACAAGTAAGACCTTTATATTTGATAAAGTCAGGTACTTTGAATTTTGCTGGTGTCACCACATCAGGGACTAAACCCATTTCCAGAGCGTCTACTTCGAAGGCGTCAAAGCCCTCCACAGCCTTCAGTCTTTCTTCTAAGGCTTTGTAATGATTCATTACCAGTGGGTTGTCCGCAGCCTGAGCACTGGTTTTCTTCAAGGGTGCCTGGGGAGCATCCTCTGGGTCATGATCGTCGTATTATAAGTCCAATTAATTATCAGCGTTATTAGTTGGAATTTGCAGGGTGTGTGATGCCCCTACTTTTGACGGTGGTGGGATGAATCCTTCAGTATCGACCTGTTGCTGGGCCATGGCGTACTTTTGGGCTCCTGCTTCCGGCTCCTTCCTCAGTTGGTGACCGCTTGATGCACCAACGGTTTAGGCTACCTCTTCGAAGGCTACCTTGGGGATTTGATCCAGCCTGTCAATAATGTTCTTCAAAGCTAGAAGAACCTGGCTCAAATCTCCTTTCATTGAGCTTACGTCACCCTTCACCTGATCAAGATCCTCTTTGAACACAACTTGAGTCTCCTCGATTTGTTCCATTGTTTTTTGTTGATGGGCCCTTGTTTGATATGGGGGCCAAGAGGAGGAGGTCTTCTTTTACCAATGGCTTAACTGGAGAGATTTTCAAAGCGAATGAGTTTTTTCTTAAAAATGACATGCAAATGTTTTATAAAAGCATGCGCGCATATGAGGATGTATGATTATGAAATGATTTTTGTTTTAGCTGTCTTATTCATTAGGATACGCATTTGTATCCACTTATTATTTTATTTGGTGGCCAGCTTAAAAACAGATATGCCTTCGAGATAGGGAAACAAAACTCCTTTATTAAGAGTAACATAATCCAGATATTGAAAACTATTACAAACTGAAATCGAAACTGTTTGCGTAAACATAATAAAAAAGAACTAAATCTCCTAAGCGCGCCTGCGAATGTGTGCTCTGAAACCATCAACCATTTCCCGACAAAGTTGTAGGAAGTCTTCGACGTCCTTCAGGAGAGGAACCATTACATTCTCTGCATCTTTAAAACTTATAGGGATGTCCTTGATGAGATTGTTGGCTAAGAAGACTAGCTTTTCATGTTTGTCTTTGTAGTGCCTGTATTCCTGGTAAAGATGCGGGATTATTTTGTGGTTATCCCTCCCCGCCTAGGCGATCTTAGTGTATTGCTCTTCCTAATACATTTTTTCACCCCTCATTTATGTGTAAAGTCTCCGTTGGATGAGAAAGTCCTTTTGAAGACCCTGCAGTTCTAAACATACATGTTCATATTCTCGAGCCCTCTGAGTCAATAGTTTCTCTGCTTCTATCCTCTCGAGGTGTGCCTTGACCTCTGATTCGTGGTTGTCTTAGAGTTCAGTGGTGAGGTATTTAATTTTCTCCTCTTGATCTAAGGAAACCTGTGCCAGACTTTGAATTTGGGCTCTCAAACTTTCCTCTAGCACCTTTTTGTCATGTGTCGCCTTTTCATACCACCTAGTCAACCTCCCGATTTCAGCGGCGACCTCTTCTAGCCTTTGGTTATGGGAATCTAGGTTGAAAGTTGCACTTAACAGCCCTTCAGTTGTACGCTTTCGTTTGAGACTTTCTTTCTCTAGTTCCTTTTGACTTTTATCAATTTGCTCGTCCTTTGACTCAAGTATGAGCTGCATCTGTTTCTTTTCTTTGGTTAGATTGAGGAGGTCGACTTCCAATGCTTCTTTCTATTTTTGAGCTTGCTTTAAGGCATTTTTTAGATTGTCGACTTCTTCCAAAGACATAGGTGTTACCTCTGGGACCTCTGACTTATACTCTAGATCCTTCTCGAATGGCAGCTTGATAGTTCGTGCCCTATCCTGGACCCATTTGGTGTAGGTTTCTCTTGCTATGGCATTCTTTCTTTCAGCCTTCCATTTGTTAACCCTATTCCAAGCCCGAATAGCCTTGTTGAGCAACCATTGATCTTCTATACCCATATTATAGATGATAAATGGTCAGAGTTATTCGTCCGAAGGTTTGTCCTCCAAAGGATACCCTAGTTGTCGTAGGGCTAGAGTAGGGTTGTAGTTAATACAGCCTCGCGATCCAATCAAAGGGACGTTAGGAAAATCCCCACAGCTAATAGTGATGTCACCAATATCCAACTTTCTTGCATACCATAATATTGAATTCGCAGTGAGAGACCTTAATTTATGTGGCCACTCACATCTGGTCAGTTCTAGGATCATATAGTCTTCCTTGTAGATGTGAGTCATGAACCAAGTATATAGAAGCGGGATAAAACAACTTAGCGTACCTTTTCTTTTTTCATACATCATATGCAAAGTGTAATAAATGTCGGCAAGCAAGGTGGGAGTAGAATCCGTATTAAAGACTTTTGCTCCCCAAAATATGCTAATGGCTACGGGGTCAATATAGTCCATAGTCCAAGGAAATAAGATTACACCGAATACCAACAGCCCTAAACAGTCAACACAAGATTCCCACTCCTTATAATTAGAAAAATCTAGTGCCTTAGCTTCCAGGTATATCCTTTTGATTCCTTGTATCAGACCTTCTCTTCGGTAATTCTGCATCAACTCAGGATAAGGAATCCCTAGGCCTTTTTCCAAAGCTTTGACTTCAATAGTTTGCCCAATACTCACATAGGCCTTTTCTTTGGAGAAATTCTTGATTCTGTCAATTTCTTCCAGAGCCGGTGCTAGTTGGAAGTCTTGGAAAGTGAAACATCTTAGTGGAGGGTCATAAAACTGAATTAGGGAGGAGACTGCATCCATCTGTACTTCTACTTTAGTCAAATCAAGGGTATCCCCATAATGGCGAGTGTACATCTTCAGAGCTCTTTCAGACAGTTTACCTTTTATCGTTTTGATTTTAGAAAGGTCAGGCTGTTGGTGTAAGCCCTAGAGGCCAATACTTTTGGTACTTGTATCGAATTATTTATTAATAATAAAAGGCATTTCTTTATTATGTTTTCTTTCCAAAATAATAAAGTCCCTAGAATGGTTTATTGGTTTAATGAAATGTTAAGTGTGACTTAATCATGAGATCCCATTAAACATAAGACAATATTCTTAAAGTATCCGTAGTCAAGCTTTAATGTGAAGTGGGATAACATTAAAGCATTAAGATTATTATGAAGATAGATTGATGATCACATTTCATGGATCATAGATAAGGAGTTATCAAGTCTTGACATAGGTATGAATATTATGAGTAATATTTATACTGGATTGACCCGCTATGAGAATACTACATAGAATGTTATGCAAAGTGTCATAAGTTATTCTCATGATGATAATGGTGTATACCACCCTTCGACCTGAAACCACTATGGACCCTAGATGTAGAGTCAAGTACTTTATTGCTGATCAAACGTCATCCGTAACTGGATGACTATAAAGACGGTTGATGGGTACTTCACAAAGCATGCTAAGGGACATGAGTGACCTAGATGGAATTTGCTCATCCTGCATAATAGGATAAATGTCTAAGGGCCCAATATTGAACTGGACAAGGGTGACACAGTGTATACCTTGTGTTCAATATAGACATGAGGGCAAAAGGGTAATTGTACAACACAAATATTATCACGGAAAAGGTTTGGTCAGATCACATGACATTTTCGTGACTTGGGTAACAATGATGTGTTGCTAGATACCGCTCACTATTTATTATATTAAATGTGTGATTTAGTATAATTGCCAACGTCGCGAAAACCTACAGGGTCACACACATAAGGACAGGTTGATGAGAGATAGAATAAATAAGGAACACCGTAAGGTACGGTGCACTTAAGTGTAATACGGAAAGTGGTAAGGTACCACGTGGATAAGTGATATATGGTACATCATAAGGTATGATGTCCATAAGCTTAATTGGGCTTTTAGCTTATAGCCTTAATTGGGCTTTTAGCTTGTAGCCCACACGAGTGATTCTATAAATAGATCCCTTGTGATGAAGCAATTTCACTTGATGCAATTTCGTTTTTGATTCTCTCTCTTACTCAAGGTTTCCGTTCGTGATCAGCTAGTACTGTGACCGGAAGCGATCTGTTCGTATGGACTGAGTAGAGGCGTTGTTCTTCATCAACGCTCGTGATCACAGCATCAAAGGTCTGAATCGCCACAAGAGGTAAATATTTCTATCACTGACCATGCTCATTCGTAAGGATCGCTAAAGGAAAATTTTAAATTCAGCTGCGCTTTTGATCGCAATTTTCCTTCACAGGCTTGCAAGCATTGACGCGAACAAGTTGTTTCCCTTTGGCATCCATTTTTAAGACAGTCACCAAAAATATTGATTTTGTTATCTTTTATTTTGTACCCTGTGAATAAGACAGATAAAAGGAACGAATGATGAACATGAGATATACATGCATGCAATAAATGTATAGGTGAGTAACGGAATTTTGTGATAAGTTCCCTTAGAAGGTAGGTTCCTTAATTTTGACATGTGGTTAGTCTACCTTCCTAGAAGGTGGTTTCCTTAAGGGTATCATGAATAATACCAGAGGGACAAGGCACAAGAGCCTCCCTTAGGTAGAGCCTCTTTACGGACTAAAACTTTCGTCTCCAAGTCGTGAAAGGTCTCGTCATGAGATTTTAGGTTAAGGTCATTACAAAGAGTCATGGGCGACCTTCCAAATTCCTACTCATCAAGAGCATATCTCTCGATAAGTATTCCTTTTTCGGAAGTTCACCGACTCTAGGCGAAGTCGTCACATAAACTCGCAGGGATGATATACCCCCTAAGCTAATAGACGAGCCTTCTTTTAAGGTTTATTGGATTTTTTTTTTTTTGAGATAAAACCCGCCACATAGCAAATATATAATAATAAATAAAAACAAATAAGAAAATATAAAATGCAATAAATAAATTAATGCAAATAAACAAAAATGAAAACCCAAAAGAGACCTAAAACCTAGGGTTTAAGGAGAGTCCTCAGCAGAGTCGCCAACTGTTGCGACCAGTTTTTTTAATCGAGAGTCACCACTATTAGCTTTTATCCTAAGGAAGGGCACCTAACAGAAAACCCTAATTCGCGGACAGAGATTCTAGGCTACAGACTCAATTAGACGAAAGGAAGGTGTTAGGCACCTTTCATCCACCTTGTTCACAAGGATATTAAGCTCTATATTTAGGCTTGGGATAAACAGGGTTTTAAGTTTCAATTAGTAAGACTCGCCACGATTTTAGATCGTGTGCCTACGTATCCTCTTATGAGGAATTAGAGTCTCAATTCGTAGTTCGTATGGGTTGGTGTTTTTTAGGGGTTTACGAACATATTTTGTATCACTTCGCACTCGGTCGGGAGTAGTGATTGTGGAAATTTTGACTGAGTACGCAGTAATCCAAAATTAGTTTGAAACCCATTTGCAAAAAAGAACTGTTAATTAGCTTAATTTATTCGCGAAAATAGTTTGATATTTGTTTGTGTTTTTTATTTGTACTAAATGCGAAAACGTCTTGATTAATGCGTGATTAGAAAATAATTTAATGTAAATAATATATAAAGTGAAATATGCAGTTTTAATATAAAAATCAATTTATTTAGTGATATAGTAATATTTACATATAATAAATAATAATACTGATAACGATAATGATTATTACAATTAATAATGATAAAAATAATAAAAATAAAAATATAATATAATAATAGTAAAAAAAATATTAATTATATAAAGAAAATTGCAAAAAGGATTAACTAGGCAGGGGGTGTAAATTTAGTTTCTAAGTAAAATAGGGGGGGTGCTGAAAGTGACCTCGGCTTCAAGCCCAAACCAAAATCTGGACAGGGGGTGTGACTCGCTGTTAGGTTTAGTAAAAAGAAAAAGAGGGTGGTACGAAAAGTAATTGGGCCTGGCCCATGGGACACTACAGCCAGGCCAGTCCATTCGGGTGTACGAAGGCGCACAGGCCTTATGGTGCAACTCGACCTACTGGCCATCTGATGAGGATCCTACAGGCAGATTAGAGGGTACACATTAATTACCATGAACGCTCTTGTATTAGAGTATATGTCATAACATTTTGTTTCATACCATTTTACAGTTCATTTTCAATTATCATAATCTTTCATTCTTTCTCATTTTTAAACGAACACATCTGTCTCCCTCTTCTACAAGCCCTAATCCCAATCCGACCGCAGCAGCGCGATAACCGAATCAACTCCCTTGTATACAAAACACAACCTCAATTAAAGATAAAGGTTTGATTCGTTACCTCTTTATAATTCTGTATTTTGCATTTCGAGCTTCTTTGATCTCTAACCCTTTCCTCTTTCCGATTTACAGATCCCGGTGATGCTCGCGTACGGTAGCAATGGAAGCTTTAAACGATGGCTAGGGTTTCAGATATTGAAACCCTAATTCGTTTTCTACTTTGATCTTCGATGGAGAGGTAGGTAACCTCTTTCTTGTTCACCTTAAGAGCTCTCCCTCGTCTCTACAGTTCATCCGTTCGTTGCTTCGTCTTTTTAATTTTTTTTCTCTCTATTGTTGTATTCATGTTCTTATATTTATAAGGTCTTGAATTAGGTTATAAATTAGGAGTTAGCGTTATAAGTTTGATTAGCTTAGATTAGGGAAATTATAGAAATCAGGGATTTGATTTTTTGCTGTAATTGATTATGTACACTGATTATGTAATGTAATAGAGATTTTAGATATTTTCAGATTCTGTGTTTCTTTTAGATTTTGATTGTAATAAGCTTTCTGGGCTGGATTTGTTTTATCCATAAAAGGGGTTTGATTCGCAGAACAATTACGTTTCCAGAGTTGGTTAGAAATCATTTGGATTTGTTGAAGATTTAATTTGTTTTAGGTTCTGGAATCTTGATTGTAATATATTATTTGCTGTAATACGCGATAAAGATTTGCTTTTATGCTTGATTTCAACAATATCTGTTTATACAAGAAAAGTGCGTAAATTTTGTTGTGATTGACACAGTAAATGTTTTTTTTAGTTGGGCTTTTAGATTGTTTTTTTTTTGGTTTGGTCAAGCAATACAACAATACTTTTGCTTTTGGCGTAACCAGACCCAATTGGCCTTTCAGTAATCCAATTTTTCAATAAACTTTTAATATATTTGATATAAAACATTATTATATAAAAATTTTAATAGTAATAATAACATGTAGCGTTTTCTTAATAAAGAGATATATACTTTATAACCAGTCATCATATATATAAAAAAACTTTTTAATAGCTTAATCAAAAGGATATGCTTTATAAAGAAACATTTTTATAATAATTAAGAGGTTCCTCTTTTTTCTTAATGATATTCTTTTTTTTTTCTCCGAAAAACACTAATCTTTAATAACACTCAACAAAACAGGTTCATCATTAGTACAAAAAAAAATCATTTTTTTCTTTATTAAAATAATAATAATGAACAATTTCTTTAATAATAACAATAATATTTCTTTTCTCCAAAAACTTCAAATGGGCCAACTAAAGAAGCTTAATGGGGATTAGTTAATAAGCACACCCCTTTTTACTGACTGTAAATAGCACTTTAAATGGGCTTATGTACTATATTTAATAACTATTTAATAAATAAGAGCTTAATAAATATTTGAATAATTTTTTACTTTCGAATCGCATGGGCCATTGGCCAACATGCTACACGAATGGGTTTATGAGTCTTTATGATTTAGAGAGCCCCATTTTCCCGAGCTAAAATACAACCCCTGATCGTCTTGAGTAAAGACGGGCCATCAGATACTGCTATACCATCTTTTATTACATATTTCTTTTATTTAAATCTTAAAAGTAACATTATCGGGGTAGGACAAATTTGGGTTACGACAGCTGCCCCTATTCAATCATCTTTTAATCGAATAGCGTGAGACAACTCGGGTCTCGTGCATTCTGATTGGAAGTTTATTGAATACTTGAAGTATCCCAAAGTTTGTCCGACAATCATAAGGTTATACTGATATAGCATACCTTTACGAGTCTTTGGGAGAATTGGTAAAGTCGGTGATATATTGCTTACCAGGGTTTAATAACAAGGTAGATAGCACAATTCTGTATGTCTGGGCTTATTCACCTATTTGGAGGGGAGTATAGAAATGATTTATGATGCATGGCCGATTAAAAACTGAGGCCATGGGTTACATTTGTGAATCGCTGGATGACGTCTGAGGTGACATGCTGATTTAGATCATACGCATTGCGGCTCAGAGGCAATGTGTTTGGAGTTTGAAGAAAGCATAGCGGCTTATAGGCAGTGTGTGTGAGTTTAGATAGTACATTGCGGCTTAGAGGCAATGTGCTGAGTTTTGAGGATACATTGCGGCTTAGAGGCTATGTATTTGAGTCCGAAGAATGCATTGCGGCTTAGAGGCAATGTGTTAGTTTGAAGCACGCATTGCAGCTTAGAGGCAGTGCAATGGGTTTTGAGAATGCATTGAGGCTTAGAGGAAACCTGCTGTGTTAGGAACTCATGGCGGCTTAGAGGCAATGGGGTTCAAGTCGGGTGATATATTGCGGCTTAGAGACAATGTACCGGGTTTTTGAGAATGTTGCGGCTTAGAGGCAACGTGTTAAGTTTTTTACAAATACATTGCGGCTTAGAAGCAATGTAATGAGCTTTTGCGAATAAGTTATGGCTTAGGAGCAACGTACTGAGTTTGTAAGGAAGTCATCCATGTGGGAAGACTTAGGTGATGGGCTGAATGTGTCACGGCATGAAGACTGAGGTGACGTAGGAGAAGTATTGCTTTGGTTGACCCTTAGATAGCCGGATCGAGGGTGAAGTCGTTTGCCGTTTCCTATGCGTTACATGTGTATTGGATGTCGTATGCATGCGAAATGTATGGTGTTTTGACATCGGTATGGAAACTTGGATGTATGCAAGGATGTTGTATGTATGTTTTTATATGTACGAAATGTGCGTGTGAAATGTGTGTAAGATGTGCGTATGCCTCGAAATGTCATGCATACTATTTCCGACTTTCTTTCCTTTTAGCCATTGGTTTAGAGTTACCAATTCCTGGCATTGTATGGTGTTTCATCGTAGTATTGTTGGATTCAAACGCGGGGAACAAGATTTATCCAAAGTTGAATACTGATTTTGTGTTGTGGATGTAGATGTAGATGGACGTATTTAGAATTGGCAGGAATACGTATGTGCGTTGACGCGTGCGAGTGTCTACCTTGTGTTGCAAGTTATGCGTAGGTGCTGACGTGGATGCATCCATCGTGTAGGGATGCATAGATATATGCATAGACTTTGTATTTGTGGAATGTAATCATAGTCGCGGCCACATGTATTAACGTGGGTGTAGATATACGCAGATACAAGTGTAGATTTTTTATGTTGCAAGACATAAGAGTAGCTACGTGTGTGGATATATACGTGGATTTTCCTTCGTTATTTTTCTAACCCAAGTATTTTGATATTTGTCAGATGCTTTTATTTTGTTAATTCTCCGAAATTATTTCAAGACAATATTCATGAGTAATAACCATAGTATTCTGTAAACAAGTCTGAGAGAAGGAAAATATGATTCGAAAGATATAACGAAAACAAATGTTTTATTGATATGCCTCAGAGTGGGCGAGAATACAAGATGCAATTCCTAGGAATAGGTAATTATAGAAAATTTTAATACAGTAAATGGCAATGAACAATGATAATCGTTACTGTTGTTTCCCCATAGCTTTGATGTTTTTATCCCCTTGGCTTCTGAGTTGTATGATTTTAATCTATCCTCCCCTTCGTGGTTTGTAGTCGTAACTCCAAGATCGCAGTCTTTTTGTTCTTTATTTCCTTATATGAAATCCATAACTTTTGCCTGGATTTCCCTTTCGGGTTTCCAATCCACCGGGAAAAGAATCTTCATATGCCCCTAATTTTTGCCTAGATCTCCCTTTAGGGTTTTCGATCCACCGGGACGCTCTTTTTTTTGCTTAATTCATACCTTTTAGGGGTTTGATTTTAGCGAGCTTTTTATACATAGTATTTTTTGACTGCGTCTACGTTGGTTGGATGTGGTAGTTCTTCCCCATTCATTGTTGTGAGGATGATACCACCTCTAGAGAATGTTGTTTTGACTATGAATAGACCTTCATAGTTAGGCGTCCATTTACCACGTGAATCGAGACAGGGTAGTAAAATCTTTTTGAGCACAAGATCCCCTTCTTTAAATATTCGAGGGCGCACCTTCTTGTCGAAGGCCATCTTCATTCTCTCCTGATGTAATTGACTATGACATAAAGCCCTTAATCGTTTTTCTTCGATGAGGTTGAGCTGATCGAGTCGAACCTGAAGATGTGAAAAACACAAGAAGGGGGGGTTGAATTGAAAACTTGAGTCTAAAAGCTTAATGACACAGTATTTTTATCCTGGTTCATTTGATCTCAAACTACTCCAGTCCACCCGTCAAGGTGATTTCGCCTCTCTCCAACGAGGTCTTAATCCACTAATCTTAACAAGATTACAAAAGCTACTTTAACAACTGTTAAAGTCTTATTGAGTACAACCACAGTCCGGTTAATCTCAAGGAACACTGTTTCAATGTAAGTATACAAGATGTGTGTTGTTTATGTTTCTAACAAAACTGTTTATCACAACTGTGATAAATTACACAGGATTATAGCTTAGAAATGTAAAATGAAATTGCTTGCAGCTTTGAAATACGTGATTGATAATATGGCAAAGGCGTTCTTGATTTTGAAAGTTGACTTTGTTTATATAGGCAGTGGAATGATGTTGATCATAAAGCATGTTTAATGTCATTAACACACTTTCCTTTTGGAGAAGATCCTGTCTGAAAGAAGCCATTGGAATTGATGTTGTCTTGAATGATCAGTAACGCTTCAGAATCTTATCTCCTTTCTTGCTGATGATGCTTTAGAATACTGATGACTTGGATCGGTATGTTCTTGTTTAGAATCAGAGTTTACTTTGATTAAGCGCAGGTTCTGGTCATCAATCTTCAGCGCATGTTCTGATTGCTTCAGCGTGTAGCACTTATGGCTTATCTTCTGATGCTAATATGATCAGAACTTCTACATACATAAAACATAATTTTTAAGGTGCATATTTGTTCTTTGTATTTTATAATTTATTCTTTGTATTTGTTATCATCAAAACTCTAACCAAGGGTTGTAGAATCAGACTATGTTCTAACAATCTCCCCCTTTTTGATGATGACAAAAACTAGATTTTTCAATTAAAAATAAAGAATAAAAGGTTTAGAAGAAACTCCCCCTGAGTTGATTACTTCCCTTAAGTTCCTTGAGCATCAGAGTTTAGCTGCATCTTTCATCATAGTTTGTACCTGTTCAAGCTTTTCAGAAGATAGAGGTTAAGTAATTCAGAATGATTGAGACTTCTGTCTCAGTAAACCGTTATTGAAAATATCTTACTTTCTCCCCCTTTTGTTAGTTATCAAAAAGGAAATATAGTCAGAGCCAAAATAGTTGAATTATATTAAAAACAGGAAGCAATGATAAGTTCCAGAACAGAAGTGATAAAACATTAAGCGTTACAAATACAGATTTAAACCAGAAAAGAATCTAAGAGAGAGGAGGAAGACGTGTGAACAAAGCTTCCAGCAAGCTCTTGATCTGGGTATTAGATTCTTCTTGTTTTCCCAAGATGCTCTTAATATCTTTATTTGTGTCGTTCTACTTATCCAACCGTGCCTGGATAAGAGCATTTTCTTTCTTCAACTCTTCCAGAGTTTGCATGACTGAGGAAGGTGCTAGAGATTCATCAGTAGTTGGACACTTCTCAGAGCATTCTGCAGCTTGTTCACAGTGAACCATTTCTTCTGCTGTGATCATCTCTTCTGGAGCAGCACTCAGGGAGAGACCTTCTGATTCTGGTTGAATTTCATCTCAGGGTGATGCTCTTACTAGGGAGCATTATCCAGAGGGAGAATATATTTCTTGAGCAGATGGCTCAGAACTTGATCTTCAAAAGCCTTTAGCTTAGCACTGAAGTTCTGTTGAACCTGTTCATAGCTCTGTTCCTTTAGCTTTAGTGTTTCAGAACTCAGCCAGTTTCTGAATTTTGTCCATAAATAATTAGAAGCAGCAGGATTAGTCATCTCTAGACTAGCATACCTAAAGGAATTTATCCATTCATGTATCCCTGTTTCAAAGATCAACAAATTTGTACCAACATCTGATGTGGTTTCAGTTGGTTTAGGTTTAATGGAAGTTTTGTGAGAGATATCAGCTAGTCTTTCCAGCGCAATTGGATCAATGACAAGTCTTACGTTGTCAGCTGGATTGCTATTGGGTGAAGGAGTAAGAGAGTCAGGTATGATGATTGGACTGGTAGGGGAGTTTGGTGGTGTGGACTCCATAGAAGAAGGAATTTCTGGAATGTCGTGGATGGTGAGAGGCATGCGAATGGCAAGTGGTTCAGTGATTCCAGGTATTGGGATTGTATCAGAATCTGAATGAGGTTCTTCAGATTGGTTTGTTGAAACATGGTGATGTTTTGGTTCATGGATATCAGAGGATTGATTCTCTGTAGGTTGAGCTTCTGGTTGTTGTTATTGTGCATGTTGAGGTGATGGTGGATGAGGAATATCTTGTTGTGGAGAGAGAGGTTGTGGAATTTCTGGTGTGGTATCAGAGTTTGGATTTTCAGGGAGTTGAGAATTTGGATTTTATGGTACGGGAGCTGAAAAGTCTTGGTCAAATGAATCAATATCAGATAGAACTTTGGCAAGTTATGGTTGAGTTTGTTCAGGGTCTGGATTAAGAGAAAGGGAGTGAGTTTCATTTAGACCTAGAGTTTATGATGGATCAAACCCTATGTCAAAGTCTTCAAATGTTTATGGGGTTGGATGTTCTGGTTGAGTAGTTATGGTTTTAGATGTTGATAAATTAATTGATTCTAAAACAGTAATAGAGGAAGGATTACCTTTCTTTTTGGCAGCTTTTAGAGTCCTCTGAGATGGTCCTTCTGCTGCAACTTTCCTTTTCTTGGTCTTCTTTAGAACAACTTCTGGAGCAGTCTGATGCAAGTCCTGGATATTGATTTCTGGTGCAGTACCATCTGCCTTACAAGCATCCATATATCTAACTATTATCTCTGGCTTGAAGTCAATCTCAGAGAAAAGAGGAAAATCATCCAGAGGAATTCTCCTTGAAGTGATGGTTGCAAAAGAAGTAACGTTGGGTTCCTTCTTGATATTCTCAATGATTTTCATATTCTTCAGATTTTTTGCGTTTAGAGGCTTCCCAGCAGTTGCTTCCAGTGAGCTGATTTCCTGAGCTTCAGTCAAATGCTTTATCAGCCTATTCTCTGTCAGAATATCTGATATGAGCCTGCCTAAGGGAATCCAATCCCTCTTGGTCCATTCATCTTCTCTTGTTTCCTTCCACTAGTTCTAAGATGATTAAACAGCAAGTGTGGGAGGTTTACCTTAGTCTTCTTTGAAATAAAATAGATCAGAAATTGCTGATCAATGTTTATATAATCAGGAGAGCTAGTTGGCTTCCTGTGGTTGATACACCCCAGAATTATTTTTGCCCAAATTCTGTGATGATCCTTCAGATCTCTGATTTTGCTGGAGGGAAGTCCAAGAGTAAATATTTCCATTGCAATAGAAGATACATCAGAGCATCTTTCAGCCATGTCAATACATCTGACACCTCCACCATTGTAACCAATAAGCCTTGAAATTAGGTTTTTCTGTGATGAAAATTTTCTTCCCCATGACATAAGAGGTAACTTGATGATTTGAAGAAGAAGCATGTATCCATAATTCTTTGACAAGAATTGGAAATGTTGGCCCTAGAAGACGGTCAAAGTATTTGTTCCAACCTTGAGCATTGACGTCTTCATACAGATTGAAGTCGTTTTCTTGCAAGCTTTCAAAGTCAATAATCAGTTCTGAAAGAACTTCCAGATTATCAATGGGAGTGAGTAGCATTCTGTAAGGTTCTTCGTACTGTTCCATTGAAGCAGTTTCCTGAGTTCTGATGTTTTGGACGCTTGAAGAAGCCATTGTTCACACAAGATTTGAGAAAGATGAAAGGGTTTTTGAAACGAAAGAAAGTATTTAGATATTAAAAATAAGTGAATGTAAAAAGTGAGATTTGAGTTTAAATAGTTTTTCTTGAAAGCGTAAACAATAAGAGAGAAAAATAATTAGTCATGATTATAAGCATTAATGACATCTGAAATTAGGGGATTCAGAAAGATACTAGAACGGTTACCCATGACGTGTGTCTCAATGCACCCAATCAACGCTTTTGACCTTTCAGAAAAGTGAACGCGTGTTTAGCCTCAGAAAGCAGCTGATGAATGGATGTCAACTGTTTGATTATGTGAACAACACACTTCTATCCTTGAAATGAAACGTACATATTTTCATGGATAGATTCTGATGCAATCTGTACTTCTAAAACTCTGAAGGTAGGTTGATCAGTAGTTCATAGAAAATAACAAAATTGATGGTTAATATATGTAAATAAAACAATTTATTCTAGGCATAACTTCATGCTGAGATGCTTCAGAATGAAGTTAAACCTATCTTCAGAAAGAGGTTTTGTGAAGACATCAGCCCATTGATGGTATGTGTCAATGAATTTTAAGTTAAGAATCCCTTTCTAAATATAGTCCCTAATAAAATGATGTTTTATTTCTATATGCTTAGCCCTAGAATGCAAAATTGGATTTTTACTGAGACAAATAGCAGAAGTATTTTCACAGAGGATAGGAATGTTACTCTCAAATATATTGAAGTCTTCAAGTTGACTTTTCATCCAGAGCATTTGCGTACTACATCCAGTAGCTGCTTTGTATTCAGCTTCTGCTGTTGATAGTGCTATTGTGGATTGTCTCTTGCTGGACCATGAGATCAGATTTTCTCCTAGAAACTGGCAGCTTCCAGAAGTGCTTTTACGTTCCACTCTGTCTCCAGCGAAGTCAGCATCACAATATCCTACTAAGTTGTAATCATTTGATTTTCTATAAAACAAACCCAGATTAGCAGTACCTTTCAGATACTTGAAAATTTGCTTAACTGTTGTTAAGTGAGATTCCCTAGGATCTGATTGGAATCTAGCACAAATGCAAACACTAAATAAAATGTCAGGCCTTGAAGCCATCAGATAGAGAAGAGAACCAATCATACCTCTGTAGACCTTTTGTTCTACCTTTTTACTTACCTCTTCCTTTTCCAGAATGCACGTGGGATGCATTGGAATCTTTGAGGGCTTACATTCTGAGAGATCAAATTTCTTCAAAAGTTCTATGACATATTTTCTATGATGAATGTAAGTTCCTTCTGGAGTTTGGTTTATCTGAATGCCTAGAAAGAATTTGAGTTCCCCCACTAAGCTCATCTCAAACTTTGCCTGCATACATTTAGCAAACTCTCTTCCCAGAGAGGGTTTAGTAGATCCAAATATAATGTCATCAACATATATCTGACATACTAACATGTCATTCTTAACTGTTTTACAGAATAAGGTTGTGTCCACTTTCCCTCTGGTGAATTCCTTTTCTAACAGAAAGTTACTTAGTCTTTCATACCAAGCTTTGGGATCTTGTCTCAGACCATAGAGTGACTTCTTTAGTTTGAAAACATATTCTGGATTTTTGGAATTCTCAAAACTTGGAGGTTGGTGCAGATATACCTCTTCATCTATATAGCCATTTAAGAATGCGTTTTTGACATCCATATGATACAGAGTGATGCCTTTATTAACTGTAAATGATATTAAAAATCTGATAGATTCTAACCTGGAGACTGGAGCAAAGGTTTATGTATAGTCTATCCCCTCTTGCTGACTATAACCTTGTGCTACCACTCGTGCTTTGTTTCTGATGACTTCACCTTGCTCGTTCAGTTTATTTCTGAACACCCATTTTGTACCAATGACGTTGAATCCTTTTGGTTTAGGAACCAAATCCCATGCATCATTTTTGGTGAATTGATTCAGTTCCTCTTGCATTTCTAGAATCCAATCATTTTCCAGAAGTGCTTCATCAATTGTTGTTGGTTCAATCAGAGAGACCAGTCCTATGAGGGATTCTTCAGAGTTTCTGAGTGTTGATCTTATTCTGATTGGATCATCCTTCTTTCCCAGTATTGTATCTTCTGGGTGATCAATGCTGCTTCTGGATAGTCTTTTCTGGAGTTGATCAACAAAAGGTGTTGGATTACTTTCAGTGACTCTTTCTGATGTTGAGGGAGTGTCTCTGTTGAGAACTTCTGATGAGTTGTCTTCAGTACCTGTGAGTTCAACTTCCATGCCTGCAAGGAGTTCATTTTGCTTTGACTTTTAAGGGTCAAGCTTATCATCAAACCTAACACTGATTGACTCTTCAATAATCTGTGTTTCTGTATTGTATACTTTGTACCCTCTTAAGCGTTCAGAGTATCCTATAATAATACACTTTTGTGCTTTAGAGTTAAACTTGTTCAAATAATTTTTTATATTCAGAATAAAACATGTGCATCCAAATGGATGAAAATAAGAAATGTTGGGCTTTCTGTTCTTCCACAATTCATATGGAGTCTTTTCCAAAATAGGTCTTATGGAGATTCTATTATGAATGTAACACACTGTGTTAATTGCCTCTACCCAGAAGATCTTAGCAATGTTAGTCTAGTTGATCATGGTTCTGGCTATTTCTTGCAATGTTCTGTTCTTTCGTTCTACAACTCCATTTTGCTGGGGAGTTCTAGGACAAGAGAAGTCATGCAAAATGCCTTTTTCATTAAGGAATAATTCAAAAAAATTATTTTCAAATTCTCCACCATGATCACTTCTGACTTTGACAATTCTAAGATCCTTTTTATTCTGAACTTGGTTGCAGAAGGTAACAAACATAGAGTGTGACTGGTCCTTGTGTCTTAAGAACTTTACCCATGTCCATCTGCTATAGTCATCTACGATTACTAGCCCATACTTCTTGCCACTAACTGAAGCAGTTTTTACTGGTCCAAATAAGTTAATGTGCAGAAGTTCTAATGGCTTAGAGGTGGAAACAACATTTTTGGATTTGAAAGCAGGTTTTGCAAATTTGCTGTTGTACCCCAAAATTTGCCCTCCCATATTCTTCAAAGTTTTGACAAGCATCATCTCAATTTGCTCAAGTCTACTCAAGGGTTGCACAGTCAAACATCCTCCTAAGCCAGTCAAAATTAGGGTTTTGGTTCTCTCAGTGAATTTGAGGTTTTTGATGTCTCAATCAAGTCCCATAGGCCTATATACATTGTCAAGCATCTACATGCCAAGTTTCAAGGTTCACAATGCCAGTTTGCACAGTCAAAAGCCCTATTTAGTTCACAATCAACTACAGGGGCAAAATGGTCATTTTACAGTCAAAAGTCAAATTTTTGGTCAACATCTTATTTTGAAGCCACAATCATCATTTGATCAAGTCTTGATCATGATTCCACAAGCATGGCTCAAAAATCATCAAAGATGCAAAAGTTTCCATTTTTGGACAGCTGAAAAGTCAACTGTAACTTGACCAGGGCATAACCTTTTCATGGTTCATCAGAAAAATCCCCTCCAATTCTCATTTTGAAGGGGATGACATTTCCTACAACTCATCTTCACATTCCAAGTCCAAGAAATGCTCTCATAAAAAGTTATCAATTTCTACATTATAGGTCAATTTCAAAAGTCAACAAAAAGGCACTTTAAGTCAAAGACCATAACTTGATATTGGTAAATCCAAATTACATGGGACCAAAGGAATTGGTTAGAGGACTTCAAGACCTTTCCAAAATGTCCAAGAACATGTTCATATGATCAAAATTGAGCAAGATATGCATTGGAGAAGTTGGGAAATTTTCATGAATTGGCAAAAGTCAACTATCCTTAAAACTTCAATTTTTGACAAAAGGGCCCACTTTCTTCCACTTGATTCAGCCTTGTCATGCCATACACGTGTCCCATGCTTAATTCCAAGATCAAACATTTATTTTTCTATTTTATTTAATTTTTATTGATTTAATTCATTTTAAATCCATAATAATTCAAATAAAATCTAAAAAATTAATGGAATAACATCTTTTGGTTTGAATAGATTTTATATGTCATATGCCAGCTACCAAATTCGTGCTAAGCCTTTTTGTGCATAAAATCCAAGATTTGCTCCAAACATGGAAAGTTCTTCAATGGTGGTCAACAAGATCTCAAGACTTCAATACACAAGGATACAGGCCCAGTTGCTGACCTAATTTCGTTCATACATACATAAGCAAGAAGTAGCAACAGCATTCACGACCCAAGCATTGCTGAAACGGAAAAAAACAAAACTGAAAATTGTTGAAAAAGTGTGAGATCTAGAACAAGGTTGCAAGCATTTTCAGACAAAAAGGAGAATGTGACCTCCTTCCTTGCCATCCACTGAACCTAAAGAGACCAATACCACATCCTAAGACCACCTATCAAGTGCTGTAAGTTGTCTCGAACTCACCTCTGAACATGAAACTTGAACTCCTTATTCTTGCACTTTTTCTCAAAAGCATTGGCATATTTGTGTTCCTTATTTGATTTCTAACATAACTGTAATATCCAATTGCGTTTTTAGGCCCTGAATCGTGATGCCCGATTCTAGGGTTCATCTTTTTGCATTTTAGGTATTTTGGTTCCAGGTGAAATTAGGAAAAAGCATGAGTATAAATGTGATCAGGGGACCAAGACGAACATGCCCATGGTCTCAGGTAGCATTTTCATGGCCTGAGGACGATTTTTGAAGCGATCTACGAAACCTCCTGCGGATAAAAATCTGCAGGTAAAAAACCAGTGACAAAGGAAGAAGACACTGACGCGTCTCCCTCTCATTTGCTCTTTCAAAAAATAGCGCGTTTATATTTTTTTCCAGGCATTGTGTTATTTTACTAATATAATAACCACTTATTATTATTATTATTATTTCAATTGAACAAGGCAGTTGGGTTGGTTAAGGCGTGCAAGCATAATCCCTTAGGACCTGGGTTTGAATCCCAGGTCCCCCAAATACTTGATATTATTTTGTTTAATGTGTTCTCATGCAGCGTCCCAAAGGCATTCCACCATGGATCTCCAGAAATCAATGCGCCAGGTGTCCTTACGCCTCAATCCAAAGGCCAAAAGATGAGTGACCATCATGATCCTCAGTCCACGCTTGCATAGCCAATTCCCAAAGTCAAACCAGGCTTGCTGATTAGTGGGCCACAAAGTTACTTCTTCACCTCCTTCTGGGCCCAGAACCCCCTTGGTTCATTCTTTTTTCTTTTATCTTATATTTTCCATTTTATTTATTAAACTATTTTTTCTAATTATTATTATTATTATTATCACTAAAACTAACATAATTAATTTTTCACAATAAAAATTCAGAAAAACTAAAAAAATGTAAATATTTTATTATTATTATTAATTTCACTTTAGTTTAATTATTTTGTAAATAAACACTAATTTAAATTAATTTAGTTTAATTAGGTGTAATTTTAATTTTCTTTTACAATAAATAAAAATGAATTAGACTTAGGGTTTTTTTGACACTTTTAATTTATTTTTTTATTTTATTTCATTAAAAACATAAAAAGCCAAAAAACTTTTTTTCTTTTAATAAATTAATTAATTAGTAATTAGGCCTAATTTCATTTAATTACAAAAAAGGACCAATTTCAATTATTTTCTCAAAAAGGGTCAAAACCCTAAGGACATCCCGATTCAATCTTTCGCGCGCATATTATTTTTTAATTCGTTATTTTGATTATTTATGTATCTGCTCAGAAATGTAATAGTTAATTAGAACCTTATCGCTTTCTTTTAATTTCTCGCATTTTTATTTTCCAAACGGGTTATGTTTTTTGGCGATGTATATACCCGCGCCTTGTAATAGCTAGATTTACCTTTTCCGCATTTTATTTTCCGCACTCTTAACTGTTAAAAAATGCATGAAAGACTTGTATGAAAAATAAAATCAATCCGTAGCTCACAAATGCATGAACAAGATAATCTTAACTGAAAACAACACACATGCACATGCCACTCTTAGGGTACGCCTCACTGGTTGTCTCGACGTGGTCGTCAAGTATAGGGTGTTTTAGAGGTCGCCCTCCTGTCTAAAGATCCAGTTGCCTCGAAACTGTTGCCTCAGATAAAAAGGATCTAGGACATTAGGGTTACCGCTAAGGCGTCCTACCATTGCTTTGGTGACCACATGTCCCTAATAATCGAATTGACCTGAATAACTCCAACGACGGTGCTACCTACTTCTCAATAGTGGGATAGTACTGTCTAAAGGACTCTTACACAGCCTAATTCCTTAGAGTAGGTAGATTTCTCCTGGGTACTTGCTCTTTCAAAAAACAAAAACATCTTTTCGCACCTACACTTTCAAAAGGTTTTCAAATAAATATTTCATACACTCTTGAGGACAGATACAAGAGTTACTTAGAAATTTTTCAAACGAAACTTTTTCAAAACCCACACACACTTGAAAAGCAAACAATTTTTGAAAACATAAGAGCAAGTACCTAAGAGCCCGTGGATAACCACGGATAGAAAGGGTGCTAACACCTTCCCTTTCTATAAATCTACCTCCCGAACCGAGAGACATCTCGAAAAAGGAATTTTGCTGTGCTTTTGTCCTTTCCATGTTGGAGAACATAAAAGACGGTGGCGACTCTTGCTTACCGCGACATTTCGCGAACCAGCTTAAAAAACAGTCAGTTCTATTTCCACCGATCACAGAACTGGCGACTCTGCTGGGTAAATACTTAATAAGTGAGGTGTACCTTAGGATTAGACCACTCTTGTTTTCAATTGCTTGCTTTGATTGCTTTAATGTTGTGGGCCTGTTTTGGGAGTTTCATTGATCCTAACCCAGATCTGGGGGATACCTTTTAGAAAGTAGCAACAAACTGTGAGGGAACTGTGCGGGGTATACCGACACGGTTGAAGCAGTTTTCTACGTTGATGTGGCACTTTGGTGAGTACCGGTAACCCTTGAGTCAAGTCAAGGAGAGTACGGGGCCGCCGCGTGGTGTCGTGAAGCATCAACTGACCTTAGGAACCTTACTTGACCATCCTGGCCTCTTTAGGGGTAGTGAGATGACCGACTTTGGTGCAGTCCGAAGTTGGTAGATACTCAATACTACACTCATTGAGGGTTGTTTTCTTGGAATATTTTGATCGCCAGTTCAGTGGCTAAATCAAAACAATGAACACAGAAAACAACCCAATGATATTGAGCTCCTTAGAACCCGGTTACTTTTGATAGGACAGGTTTGAGCCCACCAACTTCAAGAGGGTAATACCCAGACCTCATGCTGGCCTAAACTCTAAGGGCTGTCTGGTGTGACTTGTGTGCCTTACCATGTTTGCCTTTTGTGAATACTTGTGGTGTGATTTTATCATAACATCATAGCATCATATAGCATCATATGCATTTACTAACCACTTCAAGGGTTCGAATCTTCATCTTTGTTCTTGTTTTGTAGGACATGGAAACTATCCGCAGAAAGACAATTCAGGTCAACCTTGTAAGGATCCCTCCTCAGCTTAAGGAGCTTACATCCAGGATTCCCGAGAACTCTTTCTTCAGTGAAAGGCATGGTAGACTCATCAGCTTGGTCAACACCAACATTGAAGAAGATATGATAAAAGTCCTCTTCCAGTTCTTTGACCCTTTGCACCACTGTTTTACTTTCCCGGATTATCAACTGGTGCCTACTTTGGAAGAGTTTTCTCAACTTATGAAGATTCCTATCCTTAGTCAACTACCCTACAACGGTACGGAAAGGGAACCAAAACTTGAAGAGGTTGCTAAAGCATTACGTCTACAACCATCTGACATCAAGGGACATTGGGAAGTTAGAAGTGGTATCAAAGGATTCTTGGCAAAGTTCCTGCTTGAGAAAGCACAAGAATGTTGGAATTCCCTTGACCTACAAGCCTTTGAAGAAGTTGTGGCACTCCTTGTCTATGGGTTGGTGTTGTTCCCGAATCCGGATCAGCTTATAGATATCAATTCCGTCAAGATTTTCATGTCTAGGAATCCTATACCTACGTTGCTTGGGGACATCCTTCACTCATGTTACACTCGAACCATGAGAAAAAGAGGTGTTCTCATGTGCTGCACTCCTCTCCTGGAAAGGTGGTTTATTTCGCACCTTCCACAATCAGTTTTGAAGAATGAGCAGGGTTTGAGATGGTCACAACGATTAATGACTCTTACACATGCTGATATACATTGGTGTTCTCGGTCCAGGGAAAATGTCACTATCATTGATCGTTGCGGAGAGTTTCCTAATGTTCCTTTACTTGGAATTAGGGGGGGCATTACCTACAACCCATGTCTGGCTTTGAGACAGTTTGGATATGCTCGGAGGGATGGCCCTCATGACATGTTGATTCCTGACATAGTTTTTGACTTCGACAACGATGCACAAGGACTTTGCCAAAGATTCGTCAGAGCTTGGAGAATGCCCAACAGGGTAGATAGTAAGACCCTGGGGCACAAGAACTCCATCCCCCTGGAGCCTTATCTCAAGTTGGTACGAGCCCGCTCCCAGAAGTTGGTGATGCCATATCCTCATGTTCTCCCCGTGATCAAAGAGCCAGTTTTGGAAGGAGAGGTGCCATACACCATTCAACATCCTGACATGCCAACGTCTTGGGAAGAAATGCAAAAAAGCTGGATCCAACTCAAGGAAGAACGGAATTCTCTTGAAACCAGTCTACACACCAGTGAGGAGAAGGTCTTGGAGCTCACCCGCCTACTGCACGAGGAAAAGACTCTCAACACCTACATCGCTCCAAAGAGGATGTGCAATGTCTTTTGGGATTAAGTATTTTGTAATGTTTTGCCCATGAGGCCCTGATGTACTGAACAAATTATTTCTTAATATAACGTGTGTTCCTTTTTGTCTACAATGAATTTGAACTTTCGAACCCTTGAATGCATTGCATAAATAGCATATCATGCATCATATGCATAACAGGTACCCTTTTCTACAGGTTTCTTAATCTTCTTCGCTATTTATTTCAACAATCATCATGAATCCTGAACCTACTACTGAACAAGCTATCAAGGCCCTCCAGGCCCAGAACGCCCAGTTTCAAGAGATGGTCATGAGCTTAGCCCAGGGTCAACAGGAGTTGAAGACTCTGCTCTTGAAGAAGAAGAAGAAGAAGAGGACTGTGCTGTTCAACACTGGACGCAGATTCGGGAATGCGCTGCAGAATGAAGCTGAGCTGACTACCCCATCTGTTGGGAAAGACAGCCCCCAAGGGAGAGAGGTTCCTAGTCTCGTGGTCTCCGATAACGAGATAAATTACAATGACAAACAGTACCCTCCTGCTGAGGACAGGTACAAACAGCTGGAGGACCAGTTAAATGCCATGGAGATCCAACGCGTGCCTGGGTTGGATTTTGGAGATCTAGGTTTATCTTCTGGGGTGGTGATCCCACACAAGTTCAAGGCACCTGCCTTTGCGAAGTACGACGGGGCTTCCTGTCCTAAACTGCACCTCCATTCTTATGTAAGGAAGATCCAACCTTACACTGCAGACAAGAATCTATGGATCCATTTCTTCCAGGATAGCCTTTCAGGGGCTCAACTCGAGTGGTTCTATCAGCTGGATGGAGCCAGTATTCGAAACTGGGAGGACTTGGCTACTGCATTTTATAAGCAGTATCAGTACAATTCCGACCTCGCTCCCACGCGTACCCAACTCCAGGGTATGTCACTTGGAACGGGTGAAGGTTTTAAGGAGTACGCGCAGAAGTGGAGAGACCTGGCTGGCAGGGTGCAGCCACCGTTGACTGACCGTGAACTCGTGGACATGTTCTTGGGGACCCTGTCTGGTCCATTCTTCAACCATCTGATTGGTAATTCTTCTGCAGGGTTTACAGACCTCATTTTAACCGGTGAGAGGATAGAAGCTGGTATCAAGTCGGGGAAGATACAGAAAGGCGCCTCCTCGAGTACTGAAAAGAAGCCCTTCAAGAAGGAAGCTAGTGCTATTTATGGTCCAAGGAGACAGAACAAACCGGAACGCCGCCAAGCTGTCAACACAGTGGTGATTTCAAAGCCTGCTGCTGCTCCTCAGCAATACAACCAGCCAAGGGGTGAGAGACCTAAAAGACAGTACACTCGGCTCAGTATGACCCTGTCTCAGATATTGCTGCAACTACTGTCAACCAATCTGGTAACTGTCAAGGAAGCTCCGAAGGTAGTGAATACAAATTCTCCAAAATACAATCCCAACGCCCGCTGCGCTTATCACTCTGACAGCCCGGGGCATAACACAGATGATTGTTCGGCTCTGAGGAATAAGGTTCAAGACCTTATTGATGCTAAAGAGGTTCAGTTCGAGGCGCCCGAGCGGCCTAATGTGGTGACAGCTCCCATGCCCAACCATGGAGTAAATGCTATTAGGGATGATGACGACGTGGAGGAATCTGAATTCGACAGCTGGATCTATCCAACGACCAACAGTGGACCAAGAAACTGGACTGCCAAAGACTTTACACCTATTACTTTTGTCACTCAGTAATGAACTCCTTTGTTTTAAATTTGTAACGAACAATAATTTGAAACTTTATGGCCCGGTGTCTTACCCGGGGCACCGTGGCTTCATTTGTGAGGGCTTTTGTGTGTCACTTTCATATATCATTAATAAAAGCATTGGACATTTTCGCATTTCAAATCTTGTGCTCCCTTTCTTTCTTTATATATTGCAAAATAACTATATTTACACACACTCACCTATACAGGTTCCAATCCACTCTGGATCTCACTGGTAACGACTCTGCTACTGCCAGTTATGACTTTGAAAATCCGATCAATTTAGCCGAAGACGAAGGTGAAGATGATTGCGAAGTGCCTGGTGAGCTTGCAAGACTGCTGCTCCAGGAAGATAGGGCCATTCAGCCACATGAAGAGCCAGTGGAAACGGTAAATCTGGGTACTGAGACAGACAGAAAGGAGGTCAAGATTGGTGCCAATCTGGAGCTTAGTGTGAAACAACGGTTGATTCAGATGCTACATGATTATGTGGAAATATTTTCCTGGTCTTATGAAGACATGCCTGGGTTGGACACCGACATTGTGGTTCATCACCTGCCTACCAAGGAAGAATGCCCTCCGGTAAAACAGAAGGTCCGCCGTATGCGTCCAGAGATGTCCGAGAAAATCAAAGTTGAGGTTATGAAACAATTTGATGCCGGGTTTCTAGCAGTGACTTCTTACCCTCAGTGGGTTGCCAACGTGGTTCCAGTGCCGAAGAAAGATGGTAAGGTCCGAATGTGTGTTGATTACAAGGATTTGAACAGGGCGAGCCCCAAGGATGATTTCCCTTTGCCTCACATTGACGTTCTGGTTGACAACACTGCTCAGCATAAGGTGTTCTCCTTCATGGACGGTTTCTCCGGTTATAATCAAATCAAGATGGCTCCTGAAGACATGGAGAAGACCACTTTTGTTACTCAGTGGGGCACCTTTTGCTACAAGGTCATGCCTTTTGGGTTGAAGAATGCTGGGGCAACCTACCAACGTGCCATGGTTGCTTTGTTTCATGACATGATCCATCACGAGATCGAAGTATATGTCGACGATATGATTGCAAGGTCCCAAACTGAGAAGGAACACCTTGACCATCTACAAAAGCTGTTTGACCGTCTGAAGTTGTACAAGTTGAGGTTGAACCCGAACAAGTGCACCTTCGGGGTGAGATATGGGAAATTGCTAGGCTTCGTCGTAAGCGACAAAGGTATTCAAGTGGACCCTGCCAAGGTGAAAGCCATACAAGAGATACCAACTCCCAAGACAGAAAAAGAAGTCAGAGGCTTTCTAGGACGGCTGAATTACATTGCCCGATTCATCTCACACCTAACTGCTACCTGTGAACCAATCTTCAAGCTACTGAAGAAAGATCAAGTGGTACGTTGGAATGATGAATGTCAGGCCGCTTTCGAAAGAATCAAAGAGTATCTCCAAGAACCACCCATTCTTATGCCACCAGTTGAAGGGAGACCTCTAATCTTATACTTAACAGTACTGGACAACTCAATGGGGTGTGTGCTGGGGCAGCATGACGAGTCTGGCCGAAAAGAGAACGCTATTTATTACCTTAGCACAAAGTTTACCGACTGTGAGACCCGATACTCACTGCTCGAGAAAACTTGCTGCGCTTTGGTATGGGCTGCTCGCCGGCTGAGACAGTATATGTTGACTCACACTACTCTGTTGATTTCAAAAATGGATCCAATAAAGTACATCTTCAAAAAGCCTGCCTTGTCCGGAAGAATAGCAAGATGGCAAATGATCTTGACGGAATATGACATCCAGTACACGACTCAAAAAGCAATCAAGGGAAGTGTATTGGCAGACCATTTAGCACACCAGGCAGTGGACGACTACCAATCTATGAACTTTGAATTTCCAGACGAGAATATCATGGTAGTGACTGATTGTGAAATACCTGGACCGGATGAAGGACCTGAGGAAGGATCCCGATGGTCTATGCACTTTGACGGAGCCTCAAACGCTTTGGGTAATGGTATCGGCACTGTGATCATATCCCCAAAAGGCACTCATACTCCACTTACTGCCCGGCTATGTTTCAACTGCACCAACAACATGGAGGAGTATGAAGCATGCATTATGGATCTTCAGGCTGCAATTGACTTAAGGATCAAGTTTCTGAGTGTCTTCGGAGATTCCGCTCTTGTGATCAATCAGATCAAAGGCGAGTGGGATACGAAACACCCAAATCTTATTCCTTACAAAGAGTATGTGTTGACGTTGATTCCCCACTTCGAGGAGATAACCTTTGAACACTTCCCAAGAGAGGAGAATCAGTTGGCGGACGCGTTAGCTACAATGTCTTCTATGTTCAAAGTTAAATGGGATAACGAGGCTCCCCGGATCATTATCTGGAAGTTGGATGAACCTGCACATTGCTATGATCTTGAAGCTGAAGAGGTAACTGAAAAACCCTGGTATCATGAAGTGAAGAGGTACTTGGAAGCTCAAGAATACCCCGAGGGTGCATCTGTTAATGACAAAAAGTTTCTGAGAAGGTTCGCTGCAAAGTTCTTCCTCAGCAACGGCATTCTGTACAAACGAAACCATGATTCGACCTTACTGCGTTGTGTGGATAAGACTGAAGCAGAAAGGATCATGGCAGAGCTACATGAAGGTACCTTCGGAACTCACTCCAGTGGACATACCATGGCAAAGAAAATCCTTTGGGCAGGATATTTCTGGTCCACAATGGAAGCCGATTGTTATCAACATTCTCGGACGTGTCACAAATGCCAGATCTATGCTGATAAGGTGCACGTTCCTCCAGTTCCTCTGAATGTCTTGATAGCACCTTGGCCTTTTGCAATGTGGGGCATTGATATGATCGGCGAGATCAGACCTACGGCATCCAACGGACATCGCTTCATCTTGGTAGCAATTGATTACTTCACAAAGTGGGTTGAAGCAGCTTCCTATGCTACCGTAACCAAGAACGTCGTAGCACGGTTCATTCGGAACAACTTAATCTGTCGCTACGGTGTACCTGAGAGGATCATTACGGATAATGGTACCAATCTCAACAACAAGATGATCACTGAGCTCTATGAGCAATTCAAGATACAACACCACAACTCTTCTCCTTACCGGCCGAAGATGAATGGGGCTGTAGAAGCAGCTAATAAGAACATCAAGAAGATTGTGCAGAAGATGACAGTGACCTACAAAGATTGGCACGAGATGTTACCGTTTGCTCTTCATGGGTACCGTACCTCAGCACGGACGTCAACAGGGGCAACACCCTTTTCCTTGGTCTATGGCATGGAAGCAGTCTTGCCTATTGAAGTCCAAATACCCTCTCTCCGGATAATGAAGGATGCAGGATTGAGCAAAGATGACTGGATCCAGACTCGACTTGATCAATTAAATCTAATCGACGAAAAGAGACTCACCGCTATTTGTCATGGTCAAACGTACCAAAAACGGATGATCAGGGCATTTAACAAGAAAGTCAGACGACAAGAGTATCAAGTCGGAGACCTGGTAATCAAGCGCATCATTCTTCCTCAAAGTGATCCCAGAGGCAAATGGACCCCTACGTACGAAGGGCCATTTGTGGTTAAACATATCTTCTCAGGAGGAGCTATGATTCTAACCACCATGGATGGTGACGACCTTCCTCACCCTGCCAACGCAGACATAGTAAAAAGATACTACGCATGATTAAAGACCCGCTAGGTTGACACACCTAGGCAAAAATAAGGGCTTCCCGGCAAACCAAAAGGGTTCGGGCAAAAATAAGGGATGAAATGAAAAAATCTGTACACCCGGTAAGTCGAAAACCTGAAAAGGCGGCTTGGGCAAAAATGGGTATCCCGGTGGACTGAAAACCCGAAAGGGCGGTCCAGGAAAAAGTTAGGGATATAAGCGTAATACTATGTCTCATTGGATCATCCTTGCATCCAGAATTCGGTATCAACTATCAGGCTCAGACGGCATCGATCAATCAACTTCATCTCCAACTACGCAGCAAAGTGATAAGACGCTTGAAGACATAAAGGCGATAGCAGAGTTGGAACCCAGTGGGATTTTGCACATAGCTGTTTTGTTTCCCTTTTTGTATAAACTCTATCTTGTTCGGCGGCGTTCTCTTACTAGGACGTCAGCCTCTTGTACATAAACGCCTATTTACAGGCAAACTTCAAAATTAATACAAATCCACTTTTCCAGACAAATTGCCAATTGTTTTTCTTTTTCTGTTTTGTCTTGCGAAGAACGTCCAATGTTCATTTTTGATATATGCATTTGACATTAATTGCTAATCATAAATATTTGCATGCGAAACAAAGGACTAATTACAGGTGACATTAGAAACAGGGGCAATAATGAGTTGTCTAAGCGATCTAGTTGCTCTGTCCACCAAGGTACTAAGGTAGGTTCGGCTGAAGAACGTAACCAAGATATCTCCACTCCCTGCAGAGTAAGACAAGAACCAACAATACTCTCCCCTAGCAGAGTTGGTCTCCCATCAGCCCTGAAAAGGCACAGTATCTCCAGCAAGTCAGTGATACTCTCCCCAAGCAGAGTTAGTCTACGGTCAGCCTTAAGGAAGTTGGATATCCCCAGAAAATCTCAATATTCCCCAGCGGAGTATGCAGATGTTCTTAAACAAGCATCCCCGGAAGTCTTAATATAAGATTGTTCCCCGGAGGAATATCAGACACCCCAGTGGAGCCATTCCCCCAGTACAGTCCAAAAGTTTCCCCAAGAAAGTTGAATCAATCTCCCCAGTAGATTCTGGAAGCTTATCCCCAGTAGATTCTGGAAGCTTATCACCTACATAGTACATACGTCTCTCCCCGACCATATTCAAAGGTTATTATCCCACCAGAGCTTATAACTGGGTTATCCTCAGCTAATTACCACGGAAAGATCGTCCTCGGCGAAGTTCTTCCTATCCCCCAGCGGAGTTCATCAAATCTTCCAACGGAGCTTATCAACAGGAATCCCCAGCGGAGTTCTCATCAAAACCTCAGCGAAGTATCTCTTCCCACAGAGCAATTCCCTGCATAGTAATCTCTCCAACAAGTTTATTCCCCAATGGAGTCATCTTCTCCTACCGGTTTATTCTTGCAATCGTCATCCTCAGCGGAAACGAAGAACTCTGCTATTCAAACATCAGCCAAGGATTTAACAAGCTCCCGGCATTCGTCAAGGATTTATTTTCCTAGATGAAAATACATTCATAGACATTTCACATTTCATACATCCTGCTTACATACATGATAAAGTGCATACGACACGATCTCATTTTGAGAACATCATGACATCATGCATTTCATACATCATGACATTGCATACCACTAATGTTTTGCCTTTTCAGGAAAAGGTCAATCCAAAGATGATTATCATCAACTCTCGCAGTTCCAGATTCGATAGCTGTATCTAGCCAGGGCATATCTGTGAGTGATTGATTGTAGATTCGATACCTGTATCCAGCCAGGGCATATCTGCATGAAGAGTTTAGAGATTCGATACCTGTATCCAGCCAGGGCATATCTATAGACGACTAATTCCAGATTCGATACATGTATCTAGCCAAGGCATATCTGTGAGTGATTGATTCTAGATTCGATACCTGTATCCAGCCAGGGCATATCTGCATGAAGAGTTTGGAGATTCGATACATGTATCCAGCCAGGGCATATCTGTAGACGACTAATTCCAGATTCGATACCTGTATCTAGCCAGGGCATATCTGTGAGTGATTGATTGTAGATTCGATACCTGTATCCACCCAAGGCATATCTGCATGAAGAGTTTAGAGATTCGACACCGGTATCCAGCCAGGGCATATCTGTAGACGACCAATTCCAGATTCGATTCCTGTATCTAGCCAGGGCATATCTCTGAGTGATTGATTGTAGATTCGATACCTGTATCCAGCCAGGGCATATTTGCATGAAGAGTTTAGAGATTCGATACCTGTATCCAGCCAGGGCATATCTGTAGACGACAAGTTCCAGATTCGATACCTGTAACTAGCCAGGGCATATCTGTGAGTGATTGATTGTAGATTCGATACCTGTATCCATCCAGGGCATATCTGCATGAAGAGTTTAGAGATTCGATACCTGTATCCAGCCAGGGCATATCTGTAGACGACCAATTCCAGATTCGATTCCTGTATCTAGCCAGGGCATATCTGTGAGTGATTTAATTGTGGATTCGACACCTGTATCCAGCCAGGGCATATCTACATGAAGAGTTTAGAGATTTGATACCTGTATCCAGCCAGGGCATATCTATAGACGACTAATTCCAGATTCGATACCTGTATCTAGCCAGGGCATATCTGTGAGTGATTGATTGTAGATTCGATACCTGTATCCATCCAGGGCACGTCTGTAAGCAACCTTTTGAAGTTCCAGATTCGATTCCTGTATCTAGCCAGGGCACATCTGTGAGCAATTGATTGTGGATTCGATACCTGTATCTAGCCAGGGCATATCTACATGAAGAGATTGAAGATCAACACCTGTAACAGGCCAGGCAATTATCTTTCTTTCTCAGGTACGCAAGTTCTCGCTAAGGAATATCTTACGCGATCGACACCTTCAGATGGCATCTATAAGCCCATCTCCACAATTATCCATTACATCTCCAAATGGCATCCATAAGCCCATTCCCGACAAGGTTCTGTCACATTTCCAGATGGCATCTATAAGCCCATCCTCCCATCCATCATATCTCCAAATGGCATCTGTAAGCCCATTCCCGCCATCATATTACTGATATTCTACTATGCGAGTGCAAATTTCTGGGTACTCTAGTGTTCAATCATCTTCCACCTTCGGATCACGAAAGGCACGCAAGCCAATCTAAATCCTCAGGTCTAAGAAGATTGAACAGGGGAAACTGTTGTACCCCAAAATTTTCCCTCCCATATTCTTCAAAGTTTTGACAAGCATCATCTCAATTTGCTCAAGTCTACTCAAGGGTTGCACAGTCAAACATCCTCCTAAGCCAGTCAAAATTAGGGTTTTGGTTCTCTCAGTGAATTTGAGGTTTTTGATTGCTCAATCAAGTCCCATAGGCCTATATACATTGTCAAGCATCTACATGCCAAGTTTCAAGGTTCACAATGCCAGTTTGCACAGTTAAAAGCCCTATTTGGTTCACAATCAACTGCAGGGGCAAAATGGTCATTTTACAGTCAAAAGTCAAATTTTTGGTCAACATCTTATTTTGAAGCCACAATCATCATTTGATCAAGTCTTGATCATGATTCCACAAGCATGACTCAAAAATCATCAAAGATGCAAAAGTTTCCATTTTTGGACAGTTTAAAAGTCAACTGTAACTTGACCAGGGCATAACTTTTTCATGGTTCATCAGAAAAATCCCCTCCAATGCTCATTTTGAAGGGGATGACATTTCCTACAACTCATCTTCACATTCCAAGTCCAAGAAATTCTCTCATAAAAATTTATCAATTTCTACATTATAGGTCAATTTCAAAAGTCAACAAAAAGGCACTTTAAGTCAAAGACCATAACTTGAGATTGGTAAATCCAAATGACATGGGACCAAAGGCATTGGTTATAGGACTTCAAGACCTTTCCAAAATGTCCAAGAACATGTTCATATGATCAAAATTGAGCAAGATATGCATTGGAGAAGTTGGGAAATTTTCATGAATCGGCAAAAGTCAACTATCCTTAAAACTTCAATTTTTGACAAAAGGGCCCACTTTCTTCCACTTGATTCAGCCTTGTCATTCCATACACGTGTCCCATGCTTAATTCCAAGATCAAACATTTATTTTTCTATTTTATTTAATTTTTATTGATTTAATTCATTTTAAATCCATAATAATTCAAATAAAATCTAAAAAATTAATGGAATAGCATCTTTTGGTTTGAATAGCTTTTATATGTCATATGCCAGCTACCAAATTCGTGCTAAGCCTTTTTGTGCATAAAATCCAAGATTTGCTCCAAACATGGAAAGTTCTTCAATGGTGGTCAACAAGATCTCAAGACTTCAATACACAAGGATACAGGCCCAACTGGTGACCTAATTTCGTTCATACATACATAAGCAAGCAGTAGCAATAGCATTCATGACCCAAGCATTGCTGAAACGGCAAAAAACAAAACTGAAAATTGTTGAAAAAGTGTGAGATCTAGAACAAGGTTGCAAGCATTTTCAGACAAAAAGGAGAACGTGACCTTCTTCCTTGCCATCCACTGAACCTAAAGAGACCAATACCACGTCCTAAGACCACCTATCAAGCGCTGTAAGTTGTCTCGAACTCACCTCTGAACATGAAACTTGAACTCCTTATTCTTGCACTTTTTCTCAAAAGCATTGGCATATTTGTGTTCCTTATTTGATTTGTAACATAACTGTAATATCCAATTGCGTTTTTAGGCCCTGAATCGTGATGCTCGATTCTAGGGTTTATCTTTTTGCATTTTAGGTATTTGGGTTCCAGGTGAAATTAGGACAAAGCATGAGTATAAATGTGATCAGGGGACCAAGACGAACATTCCCATGGTCTCAGGTAGCATTTTCATGGCCTGAGGACGATTTTTGAAGCGATCTACGAAACCTCCTGCGGATAAAAATCCGCAGGTAAAAAACCAGTGACAAAGGAAGAAAACGCTGACGCGTCTCCCTCTCATTTTCTCTTTCAAAAAATAGCGCGTTTATATTTTTTTTTCCAGGCATTGTGTTGTTTTACTAATATAATAACCACTTATTATTATTATTTCAATTGAACAAGGCAGTTGGGTTGGTTAAGGCGTGCAAGCATAATCCCTTGGGACCTGGGTTCGAATCCCAGGTCCCCTAAATACTTGATATTATTTTGTTTAATGTGTTCTCATGCAGCGTCCCAAAGGCATTCCACCATGGATCTCCATAAATCAACGCGCCAGGTCTCCTTACGCCTTAATCCAAAGGCCAAAAGATGAGTGACCATCATGATCCTCAGTCCACGCTTGCATAGCCAATTCCCAAAGTCAAACCAGGCTTGCTGATTAGTGGGCCACAAAGTTACTTCTTCACCTCCTTCTGGGCCCAGAACCCCCTTGGTTCATTCTTTTTTCTTTTATCTTATATTTTCCATTTTATTTATTAAACTATTTTTTCTAATTATTATTATTATCACTAAAACTAACATAATTAATTTTTCACAATAAAAATTCAGAAAAACTAAAAAAATGTAAATATTTTATTATTATTAATTTCACTTTAGTTTAATTATTTTGTAAATAAACACTAATTTAAATTAATTTAGTTTAATTAGGTGTAATTTTAATTTTCTTTTACAATAAATAAAAATGAATTAGACTTAGGGTTTTTTTGACACTTTTAATTTTTTTATTTTATTTCATTAAAAACATAAAAAGCCCAAAAACTTTTTTTCTTTTAATAAATTAATTAATTAGTAATTAGGCCTAATTTCATTTAATTACAAAAAAGGACCAATTTCAATTCTTTTCTCAAAAAGGGTCAAAACCCTAAGGACATCTCGATTCAATCTTTCGCGCGCATATTATTTTTTAATTCGTTATTTTGATTATTTATGTATCTGCTCAGAAATGTAATAGTTAATTAGAACCTTATCGCTTTCTTTTAATTTCTCGCATTTTTATTTTCCAAACGGGTTATGTTTTTTGGCGATGTATATACCCGCACCTTGTAATAGCTAGATTTACCTTTTCCGCACTTTATTTTCCGCACTCTTAACTGTTAAAAAATGCATGAAAGACTTGTATGAAAAATAAAATCAATTTGTAGCTCACAAATGCATGAACAAGATAATCTTAACTGAAAACAACACACATGCACATGCCACTCTTAGGGTACGCCTCACTGGTTGCCTCGACGTGGTCGTCAAGTATATGGTGTTTTAGAGGTCGCCCTCCTGTCTAAAGATCCAGTTGCCTCGAAACTGTTGCCTCGGATAAAAAGGATCTAGGACATTAGGGTTACCGCTAAGGCGTCCTACCATTGCTTTGGTGACCACATGTCCCTAATAATTGAATTGACCCGAATAACTCCAACGATGGTGCTACCTACTTCTCAATAGTGGGATAGTACTGTCTAAAGAACTCTTACACAGCCTAATTCCTTAGAGTAGGTAGATTTCTCCTGGGTACTTGCTCTTTCAAAAAACAAAAACATCTTTTCGCACCTACACTTTCAAAAGGTTTTCAAACAAATATTTCATACACTCTTGAGGACAGATACAAGAGTTACTTAGAAATTTTTCAAACGAAACTTTTTCAAAACCCACACACACCTGAAAAGCAAACAATTTTTGAAAACATAAGAGCAAGTACCTAAGAGCTCGTGGATAACCACGGATAGAAAGGGTGCTAACACATTCCCTTTCTATAAATCTACCTCCCGAACCGAGAGACATCTCGAAAAAGGAATTTTGTTGTGCTTTTGTCCTTTCCATGTTGGAGAACATAAAAGACAGTGGCGACTCTTGCTTACCCCGACATTTTATGAACTAGCTTAAAAAACAGTCAGTTCTATTTCCACCGATCACATTTGCCTTTCTGACATGCTTCACACAGAGCATCTGAGTTGAACTTCAATTTTGGAAGTCCTCTGACTAGATTGAGTTTGTTAATCTGAGATATTCTTCTCATACTAACATGCCCCAATCTTCTGCGCCAGACCCATTGCTCGTTGTTAACAGAAAGTAGGCATTTTACATTCTGACTCTTTAGTTCAGAAAGTTTTATATTATAAATGTTGTTTTTCCTCTTTCCATTAAATAGGATAGTCCCATCTTTCTGACTAACAGCTTTACATGAATTTTGATTGAAGATTATATCATAACCATTATCACTTAATTGACTTATGGATAACGGGTTATGCATTAATCCATCAACTAATAATACATTACTTATAGAGGGAAGATTTCCATTACCTACTGTTCCACATCCAATGATCTTTCCCTTCAGATTACCTCCAAACCCACGTAGCCTCCAGGCTTAAGTTCCAGGCTTTGGAACATATGCTTTCTTCCCGTCATGTGTCGCAAGCAGCCAGAGTCCAGGTACCATGATTGGTGTCTTAGCCTTGCTGCTAAAGATATATGCCACATGTATAATTTTATCCTTAGGTACCCACATTTTCTTGGGTCCTGATTTGTTAGTTTTACCAAAATTTTGATTGAATTTTGGTTTGACAGAATAATCACTACTTATGTATTTTATGTCATGTGTGTGCCCATATATAAAATGTGAATTTAGTGGTGTGCGTTTTATAACTAAGTCCATGGAATTTTTTGGTGTAGATACATTACCTTGATATCCTATCCCTTTTCTTCCATTTCTGCTAACTCCATAGATCATTGAAGCCATCTTGCTTCTGTCTATGTTTTTAGCTAGAAACTTCTGAAAGCTGTGATCATACTCTTTGATGATCTCATCAGCATTACTGGGAATTTCAGAGATTGTTTCCTTCTGAGAGTTTTGCAAATCATTTTCTAATTTTGAAATTTTTTCTCTTAACTCAGAATTCTCCAATCTGAGACTCTCAGACTTTTCAGAGTCAGAGGCAAGATTCCTTTTCAGGTTGCTGAATTTGACTCTGATTTGATGATACCTTTCCAGAATTGCATTTAGACTTTCTGCAAGTTCAGCCTTAGTAAAGTTTATGGTAAAGTCGGGAAATACCTCTTCAGTGTCTAATTTTGAGTCTGAACCAGAAGCTTGAGTGTCTTCTGATACGTTTTCCATGAGAGATATGTTTTCTATTTCATCATCTGATTCTGAGTTATCTTCAGATGTGTCAGAATCATCCCATGTATCCATGAGGCTTTTCTTCTTTTCCTTGAGAAACTTCTTTTTGGGCTTTTCCTTCTGAAGCTTTGGGCAGTCACTTTTGTAGTGCCCTTGCTCGTTACATTCATAGCAGATGACGACCTTGTTGTTTGGCTTTCTGTATCCTGAAGAACCTTCACATCTTTTGTGTCTAGAGGAAGACTTAGACTTTTTGTATCTGGAGGAGGATTCATTCTGATTCTCCGATCTTCTGGGATTTCTGAACTTCCTTTGTCTCTACTTCCATAGTTGGTTCACCCTTCTGGAGAGGAGAGACAGTTCATCTTCTTCTGATAAGGATCCATCAGATGTTTCTTCCACAGCCTGCAAAACCTTAGAGTCAGACTTTCTGTTAGATTTTAAAGCTAATATCTTACCTTGCTTTTGAGGCTCATGTTCTTCTAGCTCTATCTCGTGACTTCTGAGGGAGCTAACAAGTTCCTCCAGAGAAATTTTGTTGAGATCTTTGGCTAGCTTAAGTGCTGTGACCATTGGCCTCCATTGTTTGGGCAAGCTTCTGATGATCTTTTTAACGTGATCAGCAGTAGAATACCCTTTGTCAAGAACCTTTAGTCCAGCAACAAGAATTTGGAATCTTGAAAACATAGTTTTTATTGATTTACTATCTTCCATCTTGAATGCCTAATACTTCTGAATGAGCGCAAGGGCCTTGGTTTCTTTTACTTGAATGTTGCCTTCATGCGTCATTCTCAGAGAGTCAAACATGTTCTTAGCAGTTTCTCTGTTTGATATTTTCTCATATTCTGAATATGAGATGGCACTGAGGAGAATTGTTCTAGCCTTGTGGTGGTTTCTCAATTCACGCTTTTGCTGATCAGACATCATTTTCCTGTCTATCTTCTAACCACGTCCATCCACTGGATGCGTGTATCCATCAGTCACCATGTCCTACAGATCAGCATTACAGGCCAGAAAGAAACTCTCAATTTTGTCTTTCCAATAGTCAAAGTTTTCTCCATCAAATACTGGAGGTTTGCCACAGAATCTGTCCTTGTCTTCATGGTTGTCATTGCTGATGTTATGGCTTGGTCCCACCATAGTGTTTTTCTGAAGCTTGGATCTTGTACTGACACGGTTAAGTGTTTAAGCTTAGAACCAGGCGCTCTGATGCCAATTGAAGATGTTAAAAACACAAGAAGGGGGGTTGAATTGAAAACTTGAGTCTAAAAGCTTAATGACATAGTATTTTTATCCTGGTTCGTTTGATCTCAAACTACTCCAGTCCACCCGTCAAGGTGATTTCGCCTCTCTCCAACGAGGTCTTAATCCACTAATCTTAACAAGATTACAAAAGCTACTTTAACAAATGTTAAAGTCTTCTTGAGTACAACCACAGTCCGGTTAATCTCAAGGAACACTGTTTCAATGTAAGATGTTGTTTATGTTTCTAACAAAACTGTTTATCACAACTGTGATAAATTACACAGGATTATAGCTTAGAAATGTAAAATGAAATTGCTTGCAGCTTTGAAATACGTGATTGATAATATGGCAAAGGCGTTCTTGATTTTGAAAGCTGACTTTTTTTATATAGGCAGTGAAATGACGTTGATCATAAAGCATGTTTAATGTCATTAACACACTTTCCTTTTGGAGAAGATCCTGTCTGAAAGAAGCCGTTGGAATTGATATTGTCTTGAATGATCAGTAATGCTTCAGAATCTTATCTCCTTTCTTGTTGATGACGCTTCAGAATACTGATGACTTGGATTGGTATGTTCTTGTTCAGAATCAGAGTTTACTTTGATTAAGCGCAGGTTCTAGTCATCAATCTTCAGCACATGTTCTGATTGCTTCAGCGTGTAGCACTTATGGCTTATCTTCTGATGCTGATATGATCAGAACTTCTGCATACATAAAACATAATTTTTAAGATGCATATTTGTTCTTTGTATTTTATAATTTATTCTTTGTATTTGTTATCATCAAAACTCTAACCAAGGGTTGTAGAATCAGACTATGTTCTAACAATCTCCCCCTTTTTGATGATGACATAAACTAGATTTTTCAATTAAAAATAAAGAATAAAAGGTTTAGAAGAAACTCCCCCTGAGTTGATTACTTCCCTTAAGTTCCTTGAGCATCAGAGTTTAGCTGCATCTTTCATCATAGTTTGTACCTGTTCAATCTTTTCAGAAGATAGAGGTTAAGTAATTCAGAATGATTGAGACTTCTGTCTCAGTAAACCATTATTGAAAATATCTTACTTTCTCCCCCTTTTGTTAGTTATCAAAAAGGAAATATAGTTAGAGCCAAAATAATTGAATTATATTAAAAACAGGAAGCAATGATAAGTTCCAGAACAGAAGTGATAAAACATTAAGCGTTACAAATACAAATTTAAAATAGAAAAGAATCTAAGAGGGAGGAGGAAGACGTGTGAACAAAGCTTCCAGCAATCTCTTGATCTGGGTATTAGATTCTTCTTGTTTTCCCAAGATGCTCTTAATCTCTTTATTTGTGTCGTCCTGCTTATCCAATCGTGCCTGGATAAGAGCATTTTCTTTCTTCAACTCTTCCAGAGTTTGCATGACTGAGGAAGGTGCTGGAGATTCTTCAGTAGTTGGACGCTTCTCAGAGCATTCTGCAGCTTTTTCACAGTGAACCATTTCTTCTGTTGTGATAATCTCTTCTGGATCAGCACTCAGGGAGAGACCTTCTGATTCTGGTTGAACTTCATCTAAGGGTGATGCTCTGACTAGGGAGCATTATCTAGAGGGAGAATATATTTCTTGAGCAGATGGCTCAGAACTTAGTCTTCAAAATCCTTTAGCTTAGCACTGAAGTTTTGTTGAACTTGTTCATAGCTCTGTTCCTTTAGCTTTAGTATTTCAGAACTCAGCCAGTTTCTGAATTTTGTCCATATATAATCAGAAGCAGTAGGATTAGTCATCTCTAAACTAGCATACCTCAAGGAATTTATCCATTCTTGTATCCCTGTTTCAAAGATTAACAAATTTGTACCAACATCTGATGTGGTTTCAGTTGGTTTAGGTTTGGGAATGGAAGTTTTGTGAGAGATAGCAGCTAGTCTTTCCAGCGCAATTAGATCAATGACAAGTCTTACTTTGTCAGCTGGACTGCTATTGGGTGAAGGAGTGGGAGAGTCAGGTATGACGATTGGACTGGTAGGGGAGTTTGGTGGTGTGGACTCTAGAGAAGAAGGAATTTCTGGAATGTCGTGGATGGTGAGAGGCATGCGAATGGAAAGTGGTTCAGTGATTCCAGGTATTGGGATTGTATCAGAATCTGAATGAGGTTCTTCAGATTGATTTGTTGAAACATGGTGATGTTCTGGTTCATGGATATCAGAGGATTGATTCTCAGAAGGTTGAGCTTCTGGTTTTTGTTGTTCAGGTTGAGGTGATGGTGGATGAGGAATATCTTCTTGTGGAGAGAGAGGTTGTGGAATTTCTGGTGTGGTATTAGAGTTTGGATTTTTAGGGAGTTGAGAATTTGGATTTTGTGGTACGGGAGCTGTAAGTCCAAGTAATTATCTACGTTACTAGTTGGAATTTGCAGGGTGTGTGATGCCCCTACTTTTGACAGCGGTGGGATGAATCCTTCAGTATCGACCTCTTGCTGGGCCTTGGCGGACTTTTTGGCTCCTGCTTCCGGCTTCTTCCTCAGTTGGTGACGGCTTGATGCACCAACGGTTTGGGCTACCTCTTCGAAGGCTACCTTGGGGATTTGATCCTGCCTGTCAATAATGTTCTTCAAAGCTAGAAGAACCTGGCTCAAATCTCCTTTCATTGAGCTTACGTCACCCTTCACCTGATCAAGATCCTCTTTGAACACAGCTTGAGTCTCATCGATTTGTTCCATTGGTTTTTGTTGATGGGCCCTTGTTTGATATGGGGGCCAAGGAGGAGGAGGTCTTCTTTTACCAATGGCTTAACTGGAGAGATTTTCAAAGTGAATGAGTTTTTTCTTAAAAATGACATGCAAATGTTTTATAAATGCATGCGCGCAGATGAGGATGTATGATTATGAAATGATTTTTGTTTTAACTGTCTTATTCATTAGGATACGCAATTGTATCCACTTATTATTTTATTTGGTGGCCAGCTTAAAAACAGATATGCCTTCGAGATAGGAAAACAAAACGCCTTTATTAAGAGTAACATAATCCAGATATTGAAAAATATTACAAACTGAAATCTAAACTGTTTGCGTAAACATAATAAAAAAGAACTAAATATCCTAAGCGCGCCTGCGGATGTGTGCTCTGAAACCATCAACCATTTCCCGACAAAGTTGTAGGAAGTCTTCGACGTCCTTCGGGAGAGAAACCATTACATTCTCTGCATCTTTTAAACTTATAGGGATGTCCTCGATGAGATTGTTGGCTAAGAATACTAGCTTTTCATGTTTGTCTTTGTAGTGCCTGTAATCTTGGTAAAGAAGCGGGATTATTTTGTGGTTATCCCTCCCCGCCTGGGCGATCTTAGTGTATTGCTCTTCCCAATACATTTTTTTACCCCTCATTTCTGTGTAAAGTCTCCGTTGGATGAGAAAGTCCTTTTGAAGACCCTGCAGTTCTAAACATACATGTTCATATTCTCGAGTCCTGAGTCAATAGTTTCTCTGCTTCTATCCTCTCGAGGTGTGCCTTGACCTCTGATTCGTGGCTGTCTTAGAGTTCAGTGGTGAGGTATTTGATTTTCTCCTCTTGATCTAAGGAAACCTGTGCCAGACTTTGAATTTGGGCTCTCAAACTTTCCTCTAGCACCTTTTTGTCATGTGTCGCCTTTTCATACCACCTAGTCAACCTCCCGATTTCAGCGGCGGCCTCTTCTAGCCTTTGGTTGTGGGAATCTAGGTTGAACGTTTCACTTAACACCCCTTCAGTTGTACGCTTTTGTTTGAGACTTTATTTCTCTAGTTCCTTTTGACTTTTATCAATTTTCTCGTCCTTTGACTAAACTATGAGCTGCATCTATTTCTTTTCTTTGGTTAGATTGAGGAGGTCGACTTCCAGTTCTTCTTTCTATTTTTGAGCTTGCTTTAAGGCATTTTTCAGATTGTCGACTTCTTCCAAAGACATAGGTGTTACCTCTGGGACCTCTGACTTGTACTCTAGATCCTTCTCGAATGGCAGCTTGATAGTTCGTGCCCTATCTTGGACCCATTTGGTGTAGGTTTCTCTTGCTATGGCATTCTTTCTTTCAGCCTTCCATTTTTTAACCCTATTCCAAGCCTGAATAGCCTTGTTTAGCAACCCTTGATCTTCTATACCCATATTATGGATGATAAATGGTCGGAGTTTTTTGTCTGAAGGTTTGTCCTCCAAAGGATACCCTAGCTGTCGTAGGGCTAGAGTAGGGTTGTAGTTAATACAGCCTCGCGATCCAATCAAAGGGACGTTAGGAAAATCCCCACAACTAATAGTGATGTCACCAATATCCGAATTTCTTGCATACCATAATATTGATTTCACAGTGAGAAACCTTAATTTCTGTGGCCACTCACATCTGGTCAGTTCTAGGATCATATAGTCTTCCTTGTAGATGTGAGTCATGAACCAAGTATATAGAAGCGGGATACAACAACTTAGCGTACCTCTTCTTTTTTCATACATCATATGCAAAGTGTAATAAATGTCGGCAAGCAAGGTGGGAGTAGGATCCGTATTAAAGACTTTTGCTCCCCAAAATATGCTAATGGCTGCGGGGTCAATATAGTCCACAGTCCAAGGAAATAAGATTACACCAAATACCAACAGCCCTAAACAATCAACACAAGATTCCCACTCCTTATAATTAGAAAACTCTAGTGCCTTAGCTTCCAGGTATATCCTTTTGATTCCTTGTATCGGACCTTCTATTTGGTAATTCTGCATCAACTCAGGATAAGGAATCCCTAGGCCTTTTGCCAAAGCTTTGACTTCAATAGTTTGCCCAATACTCACATAGGCCTTTTCTTTGGAGAAATTCAGGATTCTGTCAAATTCTTCCAGAGCCGGTGCTAGTTGGAAGTCTTGGAAAGTGAAACATCTTAGTGGAGGGTCATAAAACTGAATTAGGGCGGAGACTGTGTCCATCTGTACTTCTACTTTAGTCAAATCAAGGGTATCCCCATAATGGCGAGTGTACATCTTCAGAGCTCTTTCAGAGAGTTTACCTTTTATCGTTTTGATTTCAGAAAGGTCAGGCTTGCAAGCATTGACGCGAACAAGTTGTTTCCCTTTGGAATCCATTTTTAAGACAGTCACCAAAAATCTTGATTTTGTTATCTTTTATTTTGTACCCTGTGAATAAGACAGATAAAAGGAATGAATGATGAAAATGAGATATACATGCATGCAATAAATGTATAGGTGAGTAACGAGATTTTGTGATAAGTGGCCTTAGAAGGTAGGTTCCTTAATTTTGACATGTGGTTAGTCTACCCTCCCAGAAGGCGGTTTCCTTAAGGGTATCATGAATGATACCAGAGGGACAAGGCACAAGGGCCTCCCTTAGGTAGATCCTCTTTACGGACTGAAACTTTCGTCTCCAAGTCGTGAAAGGTCTCGTCATGAGATTTTAGGTTAAGGTCATTACAAAGAGTCATGGGTGACCTTCCAAAGTCCTACTCGTCAAGAGGATATCTCTCGATAAGTATTCCTTTTTCGGAAGTTCACCGACTCTAGGCGAAGTCGTCACATAAACTCGCAGGGATGATATACCCCCTAAGCTAATAGACGAACCTTCTTTTAAGGTTTATTGGAAAAAAAAATTTGAGATAAAACCCGCCACATAGCAAATATATAATAATAAATAAAAACAAATAAGAAAATATAAAATGCAATAAATAAATTAATACAAATAAACAAAAATGAAAACACAAAAGAGACCTAAAACCTAGGATTTAAGGAGAGTCCTCAGCAGAGTCGCCAGCTGTTGTAACCAGTTTTTTAATCGAGAGTCGCCACTATTAACTTTTATCCTAAGTAAGGGAACCTAACAGAAAACCCTAATTCGCGGACAGAGATTCTAGGCTACGGACTCAATTAGACGAAAGGAAGGTGTTAGGCACCTTTCATCCACCTTGTTCACAAGGATATTAAGCTCTAGATTTAGGCTTGGGATAAACAGGGTTTTAAGTTTTAATTAGCAAGACTCGCCACGATTTTAGATCGCGTGCCTACTGTGATCGGTGGATCTGGAACTGACTGTTTAACGCTGGTTCGCGAAATGTCACAGAAGCAAGAGTCGCCACCGTCTTTTATTTTCTCCAAATGGAAAGGACAAAAGCACAGAAAAATTCCTTATAGAGATTGCTCTCGGTTCGGGAGGTAGATTATAGAAAGGGAAGGTGCTAGCACCCTTTCTATCCATGGTTATCCATGGGCTCTTAGATACTTGCTCATTGTGTTTTCAAAAATGGTTTGTTTGCTTTTCAACTGTGGGTTTTAAAAAGTTTCTTTGAAAATTTCAGTTCGACTCTTGTATCAATCCTCAAGAGTGTTTGAAAAATTGCTTTCGAAAGCTTTTTTGAAAAGGTGTCGGTGTGAAAAGTATTTTTGATTTGTTTTGAAATTAGAGCAAGTATCTAGAGTCATCTACCTACCCTAAGGAATTCGTCTGTGTAGATGTCCTTAAAGTAGTGCCATCCCACCATGGAGAGGTAGGTAGCACCACCGTTGGAGGTGTTCGGGTCAATTCGAGGGTTCGGGACATGGTGATCACCAGAGAAATAGGAAGACACCTTAGAAGCTACCCTCATGCCAGATTCCCGGATCATGAGGACTTACTAAGACGTCCTCTACTCGACGATCACCTTTCGAGGGGCAAGGCAACAGTGAGGCGTACCCTAGGGGTGGTGTGTGATTTGTGTGTCGTTTTCAGATATTTTTGTCTTGTCATGTATTGGTGATCTACGCTTTTGTTTGTATTTTAACATTCATTCTTGCATGCAAATTTATTAACAGTTAAAAAAAGTGCGGAATGTAAAAGTTCTACGCTATTACAAAGGCGCGGGTCCACATCGCCAAATTAAATCCAGGACCCGATTTAAAAATAAAATAAAGATGCGAGAAATATAAATGTTTAATTTACACGGCTTTGGGAGAATTACATGAATATTATAAGAAAGGGAATAAATGCGCGAAGCGAACTAATAATCGAAAGCGAGGGCGTTGGACCCTTTTTAATGAAATTAAATTACGATTAACAAATTAATTAAATTAAAATAAAAAGAAAAGATTTTTGAGTTTTTGTATTTATGGATTTTAATGAGAAGATTATGGAATTTTAAACCTAATTCTAGTTATTTTTAATTTATTAAAAAAACATGTTAAAGTTAAACCTAGAATTAACCTAATTATTTAATACAATTTTATTTACAAAAATAGTAATTAATAATTAATAATTAATATGGTGAAAAAAAGGAAAAAGGATAAAAGTAATTAAAACCCTAATTCTACAATTTTTAAGTTTATAAACAAAACATTAAGATTTAAACCTAAAATTAAGACTAAATTAATTAATAAGATTTATTTACAAAAATATTAAATCAAATATATTTTATTTTTTTGTCTTTTCTGGTTTTTATATTATTTTTATATTTTATGAAAATAAATTAATTTAAAGAATTAAGAGGAAATAATTAAATTAAACAAATAATAAAAAAAGATAGAAAAAGAAAATAAACACAAACCCTAGGGGGTGTTGACCCCAAGTGGGAGGTATCATCCAGCATTTTTGGCCCATTGAGTTCCTGGCCTCGTTGACTTCTGGTAATCATGTGTATAGGCATTGACTGAACCATTCCATAGGCTTTAGATCTGGACCATTGGACTGATGCCATGGGACGTGTGGCATGGCAGATCATGAGGCTGCATGGTATACCTCAGGGAACGAGCTACATAGAAAAACGCTTAGAAGAAAAATATAGAAATAAGAAGGGGGACCTGGGGTTCGAACCCAGGTCCCAGTGTTTAGAGGACAGCACATCCACCACTTGTGCCAAACGCTTTCTTTGTCATATTATTGGAACGTAATTATTATAAAAAAACAAAACGCTAATGCTAACAATCAAAAAAGCGCGCTGAATTTAAATAGACCAATCACATGGAGACAACATGCCTTCTTCTCCGTTGGTCTGCGTTTGCCTGAAAAATATAAAGCAAGATTGCGGGGGTTTTAAACCCCCACTATATGATGTATGAAAAAATAGCGAATAGAAATCCTTTGATCAAAAATTGATCGCGAGCTGTGGGAATGATTCACATGAAGCTTCTGAATCCAACCGTCCTGGTCTTAGGGTCTAATTTTTCTGGATAAGAGAAACCCCAAATTTGCAACTCTGAAAACCTAGAATGCTTCAATGGCGATTTCTCATATACGGCACGAAAATCCAATTAAAGAGCATGGTTAGCTGCAGAATGGCCAGATTAGTCCAAATCAACAAAAAGAATGCAGTGAAAATGCTTATAAATTGAAACACGAATATGTACAAAATTTGAAACAGGACCACTTGATTCTACCGTTTCTTGATGTTAGAGTTGATGATTTTGATTCAGGAATCTCCCTTGTGTCCTTGGCAAGCGATTGGAATAGTTATTTGGTCTTGAAACCAACTCTAATGCAGTTTTCAGTTTTCACTTTTTCCACCAAAATTGCAATGTTCTTCTTCAGCTTTGGGCGCAGCTTCGAGGTTTTTTGGCATTAGGTTTTGATCACACTTATATGAGGATGGATTAGGGTTGAGTTTTTTGATCCAAAAAATCCTTGCATTGATGAGAACAATATTTGATTTTCATGCATAATTTTTCAAATCTTTTTCACATGTTTTTGATTCCAATCATGGCAAAACCTTCCAATTTTGATTATGCACGAATCTTGAGTGAATCATGAGTGATTATACTGCATAAAAAGATTTGATCACATTGGTTTAGTATTTTTTCCACATTTTAATTAATTAAATGAATTAATTGTAATTAAAAATTCAAATAAATAATAAAAATGATGAAAAAAATCCCCTTTGGGACAAATGGTCGTGCATATGCTTTGGATGATGAATCTTGGAAGAAAATCTGGCCCATTAGCAATTTTAAGGCATTTGAAGCAAAGTTGACTTTTCAAAATACCCAAAAATTTCCCAACTTCCACAAGGCATATCTTGCTCAATGTTTAAGCTTTGATCATGTTTTTGGACATTTTGGAAAGGTCTTGAAGTCCTCTAACCAATGTCTTTGGTCCCATGTCATTTTGATTTACCAATCTCAAGTTATGGTCTTTGACTTAAAGTCCCTTTTTGTTGACTTTTGAAAATGACCTATAATGTTGAAATTGAGAGGAGTTGTAGGAAATGTCTTTATATTCAAAATGAGCTTTGGATGGGATTTTTCTGATAAACCATGTGGAAGTTATGCCTTGGTTAAGTTACAGTTGACTTTTTCAACTGTCCAAATATGGAAACTTTTGCATCTTGAGACCTTTTGAGCCAAGCTTTGAGAATCATGATCAAGACTTGATCAAATGATGTTTGTGGCTTCAAAATGAGATGTTGACCAAAAATTTGAACTTTTGACTGTCAAATGACCATTTTGCCCCTGCAGTTGACTGTTGAGCTATTAGGTTTTTTGACTGTGCAATTTTGTGCTGTGAGTCTTGAAACTTGGTATGAGGATGCTTGACCATGTTTGTAGGCATGTGGGACTTGATTGGACCCTTGGAAACTTCATTTTCTTTGTCAGAACCAAAACCCTAGTTTTTGACTGTTAGGAGGCCTTTGAATTGTGCAACCCTTGAAGAGATTTTGAAGCATGCCTTTGGCAAATCTTGAAGAATATGGGAGGGCAAATTTTGGGGTACAACACCTACGTATCCTCTTATGAGGAATCAGAGTCCCAATTCGTAGTTCATATGGGTTAGTGTTTTTTAGGGGTTTACGAACATATTTTGTATCACTTCGCACTCGGTCGGGAGTAGTGATTGCGGACATTTTGACTGAGTATGCAGAAAGCCAAAATTAGTTCGAAACCTATTTGCAAAAAAGAATTGTTAATTAGCTTAATTTATTCGTGAAAATAGTTTGATATTTGTTTGTGTTTTTTATTTGTACTAAATGCGAAAACGTCTTGATTAATGTGTGATTAGAAAATAATTTAATGCAAATAATATATAAAGTGAAATATGCAGTTTTAATATAAAAATAAATTTATTTAGTGATATAGTAATATTTACATATAATAAATAATAATACTGATAAAGATAATGATTATTACAATTAATAATGATAAAAATAATAAAAATAATAAAAATATAAATATAATATAATAATAATAAAAAAATATTAATTATATAAAGAAAATTGCAAAAAGGATTAACTAGGCAGGGGGTGTAAATTTAGTTTCTAAGTAAAATAGGGGGGGTGAAAGTGACCTGGGCTTCAAGCCCAAACCAAAATCTAGACAAGGGGTGTGACTCGCTGTTGGGTTTAGTAAAAATAAAAAGAGGGTGGTACAAAAAGTAATTGGGCCTGGCCCATGGGACACTGCAGCCAGGCCAGTCCATTCGGGTGTACGAAGGCGCACAGGCCTTATGGTGCAACTCGGCCTACCGGCCATCTGATGAGGATCCTACAGGCAGATTAGAGGGTACACATTAATTACCATGAACGCGCTTGTATTAGAGTATACATCATAACATTTTGTTTCATACCATTTTACAGTTCATTTTCAATTATCATAATCTTTCATTCTTTCTCTCTCTTGAACGAACACATTCGTCTCCCTCTTCTACAAGCCCTAATCCCAATCCGACCGCAGCAGCGTGATAACCAAATCAACTCCCTTGTATACAAAACACAACCTCAATTAAAGATAAGGGTTTGATTCGTTACCTCTTTGTAATTCTGTATTTTGCTATCGAGCTTCTTTGATCTCTAACCCTTTCCTCTTTCCGATTTACAGATCCCGGTGATGCTCGCGTACGGTAGCAATGGAAGCTTGAAACGACGGTGGTACAATTAGGGTTTCAGATATTGAAACCCTAATTCGTTTTCTACTTTGATCTTCGATGGAGAGGTAGGTAACCTCTTTCTTGTTCACCTTAAGAGCTCTCCCTCGTCTCTACAGTTCATCCGTTCGTTGCTTCGTCTTTTTAATTTTTTTTCTTTCCCTTTCTTGTTGTATTCTTGTTCTTATATTTATAAGGTCTTGAATTAGGTTACAAATTAGGAGTTAGCGTTATAAGTATGATTAGCTTAGATTACGGAAATTATAGAAATCATGGATTTGATTTTTTGCTGTAATTGATTATGTACACTGATTATGTAATGTAATAGAGATTTTAGATATTTTTCAGATTCTGTGTTTCTTTTAGATTTTGATTGTAATAAGCTTTCTGGGCTGGATTTGTTTTATCCATAAAAGGGGTTTGATTCGCAGAACAATTACGTTTCTAGATTTGGTTAGAAATCATTTGGATTTATTGAAGATTTAATTTGTTTTAGGTTCTAGAATCTTGATTGTAATATATTATTTGCTGTAATACGCGATAAAGATTTGCTTTTATGCTTGATTTCAACAGTATCTGTTTATACAAGAAAAGTGCGTAAATTTTGTTGTGATTGACACAGTAAATGTTATTTTTTTTAGTTGGGCTTTTAGATTATTTTGTTTTGTTTTGGTCAAGCAATACAACAATACTTTTCCTTTTGGCGTAACCAGACCCAATTGGCCTTTCAGTAATCCAATTTTTCAATAAACTTTTAATATATTTGATATAAAACATTATTATATAAAAATTTTAACAGTAATAATAACATGTAGCGTTTTCTTAATAAAGAGATATATACTTTATAACCAGTCATCATATATATAAAAAAACTTTTTAATAGCTTAATCAAAAGGATATGCTTTATAAAGAAACATTTTTATAATAATTAAGAGGTTCCTCTTTTTTTTAATGATATTCTTTTTTTCCAAAAAACACTAATCTTTAATAACACTCAACAAAACAGGTTCATCGTTAGTACAAAAACATATCATTTTTTTTCTTTATTAGAATAATAATAATGAACAATTTCTTTAATAATAACAGTAATATTTCTTTTCTCCAAAAACATCAAATGGGCCAACTAAAGAAGCTTAATGGAGCTTAGTTAATAAGCACACCCCTTTTTACTGACTGTAAATAGCACTTTAAATGGGCTTATGTACTATATTTAATAACTATTTAATAAATAAGAGCTTAATAAGTATTTGAATAATTTTTTAATTTCGAATCGCATGGGCCATTGGCCAACATGCTACGCGAATAGGTTTATGGGTCTTTCTGATTTAGAGAGCCCCATTTTCCCGAGCTAAAATACAACCGCTGATCATCTTTAGTAAAGATGGGCCATCAGATACTGCTATACCATCTTTTATTACATATTTCTTTTATTTAAATCTTAAAAGTAACATTATCGGGGTAGGACAAATTTGAGTTACGACAGCTGCCCCTATTCAATCATCTTTCAATCGAATAGTGTGAGACAACTCGGGTCTCATGCATTTTGATTGGAAGTTTATTGAATACTTGAAGTATCCCAAAGTTTGTCCGACAATCATAAGGGGTTATACTGATATAGCATACCTTTACGAGCCTTTGGGATAATTGGTAAAGTCGGTGATATATTGCTTACCAGGGTTTAATAACGAGGTAGATAGTGCAATTCTGTATGTCTGGGATTATTCACCTATTTGGAAGGGAGTATAGAAATGATTTATGATGCAAGGCCGCTTGAAAACTGAGGCCATGAGTTACGTTTGCGAATCGCTGGATGACGTCTGAGGTGACATGTTGATTTGGATCATACGCATTGCGGCTCAGAGGAATGTGTTTGGAGTTTGAAGAAAGCATAACGGCTTATAGGCAGTGTGTTTGAGTTTAGATAGTACATTGCGGCTTAGAGGCAATGTGCTGAGTTTTGAGGATACATTGTAGCTTAGAGGCTATGTATTTGAGTCCGAAGAACGCATTGCGGCTTAGAGGCAATGTGTTGAGTTTGAAGCACGCGTTGAGGATTAGAGGCAGTGCAATGGGTTTTGAGAATGCGTTGCAGCTTAGAGGCAACCTGCTGAGTTAGGAATTCATGGCGGCTTAGAGGCAATGGGGTTCGAGTCGGGTGATATATTGCGGCTTAGAGACAATGTATCGGGTTTTTGAGAAAGTTGCGGCTTAGAGGCAACGTGCTAAGTTTTTTGCAAATACATTGCGGCTTAGAAGCAATGTACTGGGCTTTTGCAAATACGTTGCGGCTTAGGAGCAACGTACTGAGTTTGTAAGGAAATCATCACTGTGGGAAGTCTTAGGTGATGGGCTAAATGTGTCACGGCATGAAGACTGAGGTGACGTAGGAGAAGTATTGTGTTGGTTGACCCTTAGATAGCCGGATCGAGGGTGAAGTCATTTGTCGTTTCCTATGCGTTACATGCTTATTGGATGTCGTATGCATGCGAAATGTATGGTGTTTTGACATCGGTATGGAAACCTGGATGTATGCAAGGATGTTATATGTATGTGTTTAGATGTACGAAATGTGCGTGTGAAATGTGTGTAAGATGTGTGTATGCCTCGAAATGTCATGTAGACTATTTTCGGCTTTCTCTCCTTTTAGCCATTGGTTTAGAGTTACCAATTCCTGGCATTGTATTGTGTGTCATCATAGTATTTTGGATTCAAACGCGGGGAATAGGATTTAGCCAAAGTTGAATACTGATTTTGTATTGTGGATGTAGATAGACGTATGTAGAATTGGCAGGAATACGTATGTGCGTTGACGCGTGCGAGTGTCTACCTTGTGTTACAAGTTGTGTGTAGGTGTTGACGTGGACGCAACCGTCGCGTAGGGACACATAGATATATTCATAGACTTTGTATTTATGGAATGTAATCATAGGCGCGGCCACGTGTATAGACGCGGGTGTAGATATACGCAGATACAAGTCTAGATTTTTTATGTTGCAAGACGTAAGAGTAGCTACGTGTGTGGATATATACGTGGATTTTCCTTCGTTATTTTTTTAACCCAAGTACTTTGATATTTGTTAGATGCTTTTATTCTGTTAATTCTCCGAAATTATTTCAAGACAATATTCATGAGTAATAACCGTAGTATTCTGTTAACAAGTCTGAGAGAAGGAAAACATGATTCGAAAGATATAACGAAAACAAATGTTTTATTGATATACCTCAGAGTGGGCGAGAATACAAGATGCAATTCCTAGGAAGAGGTAATTATAGAAAATTTTAAAACAGTAAATGGCAATGAACAATGATAATTGTTACTGCTATTTCCCCATAGCTTTGATGTTTTTATCCCCTTGGCTTCTGAGTTGTACGATTTTAATCTATCCTCCCCTTCATGGTTTGTAGTCGTAACTCCCAGATCGCAGTCTTTTTGTTCTTTATTTCCTTATATGAAATCCCTAACTTTTTCCTGGATTTCCCTTTCAGGTTTCCAATCCACCGGGAAAAGAATCTTCATATGCCCCTAATTTTTGTCTAGATCGCCCTTTAGGGTTTTCGATCCACCGGGACGCTCCTTTTTTTACTTAAGTCGTACCTTTTAGGGGTTCGATTTTAGTGAGATTTTTATAGATAGTATTTTTTTACTGTGTCTGCGTTGGTTGGATGTGATAGTTCTTCCCCATTCATTGTTGTGAGGATGAGACCACCTCCAGAGAATGTTGTTTTGACTACGAATAGACCTTCGTAGTTAGGCGTCCATTTACCACGTGAATCGAGATGGGGTAGTAAAATCTTTTTGAGCACAAGATCACCTTCTTTAAATATTCGAGAGCGCACCTTCTTGTCGAAGGCCCTCTTCATTCTCTCGTGATGTAATTGACTATGACATAAAGCCCTTAATCGTTTTTCTTCGACGAGGTTGAGCTGATTGAGTCGAACCTGTACCCATTCTTCCTCTTCCAGTTTTGTTTCCCTCGGAACTCAGAGTGATGGCATCTCAACTTCCACCGGGAGCACTGCCTTCATGCCGTATACAAGCGAAAAAGGAGTTGCACCTGTTGATGTGCGTACAGAAGTACGATAACCGTGCAGAGCGAAGGGAAGCATTTTGTGCCAATCTTTGTATGTTTTCACCATTTTCTGGATGATTTTCTTAATATTTTTGTTGGCTGCTTCAACGGTCCCGTTCATTTTTGGCTTGTAAGGTGAAGAATTATGATATTCGATTTTGAAGTCACCGCATAGTTCCTTCATCATCTTGCTGTTTAGATTAGACCCGTTATATGTAATTATCCGGATTGGGACACCATATATGCATATGATATTCTATTTGATAAAGCGTGCAACCACTTGGCTTGTTACGTTGGCGTAGGATGAGGCCTCTACCCACTTGGTAAAGTAATCGATGGCTACTAATATAAAGCGATGTCCGTTTGACGCTTTCGGTTCGATCATACTAATCATATCGATTCCCCACATCAAAAATGGCCAAGGGGAGCTCATGACGTTCAAAGGAGTCGGTGGTACATTTATCTTGTCGGTGTAGATCTGACATTTATGGCATGTCTTCATGTAGTGATAACAATAAGCTTCCATTGTCAACTAGTAATACCTGGCTCGCAGAATCTTTCTAGTCATGGCGTGCCCATTTGTATGAGTCCCGAAGGTTCCCTCGTGGATTTCTCTCATGAGTGTATCTGCCTCTTGCTTTTCCACACATCTGAGTAATACCATGTCGTAATTTCTTTTGTATACCACTCTGTTACTTAGAAAGAACTTGGAAGCTAAACTGCACAAGGTTCGCTTGTCAATGATAGAGGCATTTTCGGGGTACTCCTGCCTTTCTAAGTACTTCTTGATGTCATAAAACCAAGGTTTAGTGTCGGGTCCTTCCTCAATAGCTAGGTAATGTGCAGGTTCTTCGAAATGTCTAATCGTGATATGCGGTTCGTGATTCAGCCAAGTCACCTTGAACATAACCGATAGGGTTGCCAGGGCGTCTGCCATTTGATTTTCTTCTCGTGGGATATGACTGAAAGTGATTTCTGTAAATTCTGCAGCTAGCTTTAAAACATGGTCCCGATATGGAATCAATTTAGGGTGTTTAGTATCCCATTCGCCATTAACCTGGTATATGAACAACGCATAATCCCCGAACACTTCTAGGTGTTTTATTCTTAAATCAATGGAAGCTTCTAGCCCTAGTATACAGGCTTCGTATTCGGCAACATTGTTGGTGCAGTCAAAACATAACATGGCCATACAAGGGTGATGGTGATTCTTGGGAGATGTTAACACTGCCCCTACACCGTGACCTAGTGCATTTGAGGCCCCATCGAACGTGAGTGTCCAACGTGCTCCTGGCTCGGGCCCTTTGTCTGGTCCTTGTATTTTGTAGTCAGCTATAAATATGACATCTTCGTCGGGAAAGTTGAACTTCACGGGCTGATATTTCGATAGCGGTTGGTGAGCTAGATGATCATCCAGTACACTACCTTTGATGGCTTTCTGTGTGACATATTGGATGTCATATTCTGATAGCAACATCTGCCATCGTGCGATTCTTCCGGTAAGGGATGGCTTTTCAAACACGTATTTTAGAGAATCCATTCTTGCTATCAACCATGTAGTATGGGTTAACATATATTGTCTCAACCTCTTGGTAGCCCAAGCCAACGTGCAACAAGTTTTCTCAAGGAGTGAGTATCTGGTCTCGCAATCGGTGAATTTCTTACTGAGGTAATAGATTGCGTGCTCTTTTCTACTAGTTTCATCTTGTTGTCCTAAAATATAACCCATCGACCCTTCGAGCACTATCAAGTACATGATGAGTGGCCTTCCAGAGACTGGTGGTATTAAGACTGGTGGCTCTTGTAGATACTGTTTTATTGCTTCGAAGGCGGTTTGACAGTCGTTATTCCATACTACCGTTTGATATTTCCACGATAACTTAAATATTGGTTCGCACATAGCTGTTAGATGCGATATGAACCTTGAGATGTAGTTCAATTGCCCTAAGAAACCACGCACTTCTTTTTCTGTCCTAGGAGCGGGCATTTCTTGTATAGCTTTTACCTTGTCTGGATCTACCTCGATGCCTCGTTGGCTTACGATAAAGCCTAGCAATTTTCCTGATCTGACACCGAAGGTGCATTTATTTGGGTTCAACCTTAGTCTGAACTTGCGTATCCGCTCAAATAACTTTAGCAGGTGTGTGATATGTTCCTCCTCCATATGGGATTTGGCAATCATATCTTCGGCGTATACTTCAACTTCCTTGTGGATCATATCATGGAATAACGTGACCATTGCTCTCTGATAAGTTGCCCCTGCATTCTTGAGACCGAATGGCATTACTTTGTCACAGAAAGTTCCCCAGGGTGTCATGAAGGTAGTCTTTTCCATGTCTTCCAGCTCCATTTTGATTTGGTTATAGCCCGAGAAATCATCGATAAATGAGAATACTGAGGCTTGAGGTGTATTTTCCACTAAGACATCTATGTGAGGCAACGGGAAATCGTCTTTGGGGCTTTCCTTGTTTAGGTCCCGGTAATCTACGCACATGCATACTTTGCCATCCTTTTTGGGTACTGGTATAATGTTAGCTATCCAAGGTGGATAGTTTACCACTGCTAGGAACCCTGCGTCAAACTGTTTGAGAACCTCTTCCCTGATTTTGTTGGACATATCTGGACGGGTTCTTCTGAGCTTTTTCCTAACTGGAGAACAACCTTCTTTGAGAGGTAATCTATTCACCACGATGTCTGTATCTAAACCTAGCATGTCCCTGTAGGACCAAGCGAATATATCCACGTAATAGTGTAATAACTTGATTAGCCTGTCTTTGACTCTCTACCCCAACATTGCTCCTAGCTTGATTTCTTTTGGATCTCCTTCTGTGCCCAGGTTAATGGTCTCAATAGGCTCTTGATATGGTTGCATGCTATTAGCCTTTCGCTCTATTTCCCTCACCATTGCCTCAGAGAGTTCAAGATCTTCATTATATTCCTCTTCAGCTTGGTGGATAGGAACATCAAAATCATATTGGGTCGTAGCAGTAGTGTTACCGATAATTTTGGGCATGGATCTGCACATTTATCATGTTTTGGGGCATATTTTAGTGCTTGAAATTTGAAAATTGTATATGCAAAGAAAGTATTTCCATTTTTATATTCAATAGATAAATGCAAAAGAAAGAAAAAGATCTTAATTGAAGACAGAATATAACTTTATTAATTATAAATATTGTCTGAAATAATAAACAAAGAAAACCCTTACAAGCAACCCCTATGCCTTGGGTTCGACACAGGTTCTTTCAAAACAAGAAAAATTACTTAGAAAAGAAAGATATCTCGGGAATATCCACAGCAGTCCATCCTTTAAGCTCTTCTCCTAGGGCGCCCTCTTTGATGAAGTCAGTTGCCCTTTTAGTATTGGTCTTGCTTGATATCATTGCCACGTGTCCACCATGATCCGTTCCTTTATTGATGAACGTCTCCCGGATCGGAGGGAAACATGTTTTGCCTCTTGGAGAAGCCTTTGACGATTCGTAACCCAAACCAAAGCGATTCTTTTTCTCAAGAATTTCTGAGAGTTTTCCCCAATATTTGGAGGCATCACCCCCCATAGTCATTTGCGGACCTCTCCATGATGTCACTTTATTCTTGTTGCACTTCTCAACCCGTAATGTTACCATTGAAGCAATTTCCAAAGCCTAGAATGGGGTAGCTATGCAATCTTTGTCAGCACTGATATATTTGTATGATTCAATATGGCTTACAAAAATGTCTTCTTCGCCGTCAATTATAATCAACTTCCCTTCTACTAGGAACTTCAACTTTTTGTGCAAGGTCGAGGTCACTGCCCCTGCCGCATGGATCCATGGTCTCCCTAGTAAACAAGTGTATGTTGGTTCGATGTCCATGACCTGAAAAGTGATATTGAAGATGTGCGGCCCAATCTTGACTGGAAGGTCCACCTCCCCTAGTACTAAACTTCGAGAACCGTCAAATGCCTTTACTATCGTAGAACTTGGTCTCATTGTCACGTCATTTATTGTTAACTTTACCAGACTTGACTTTGGCAACACATTAAGAACGGAACCAGTGTCAGTAAGAACCCTGGACAGATGGGTAGTGCCTATCTGCATAGTAATGTGGAGTTCCTTGTTATGGGCCCGGCCCTGCGGTGGTAATTCATTGTTGCTGAAACCCAGGTAGGATCTGGACGTGAGATTAGCCACGACATTATCAACTTGATTTACCGAAATTTCTTTTGCGACATGAACTGAACTTAACACCTTCATTAAAGAATCTCGATGCGCTTCAGAGTTGATTAGCAACGAGAGTATGGATATTTTTGCTGGAGTCTGATGGAGCTGATCCACCACTCTATAGTCACTCTTTTTTATTATTTTTAGGAACTCCTCCGCCTCTTGATCAGTGAAGTCTTTGTTTGGAGATTTTGTTTCCTGATTTGTATCTACCACTGATTTTCCTTTGTCCTTCGTTGGAAATAAATCTGTCTTTTTTGATGATTCGGCTCCGTAGATTCTCCCACTTCGGGTCATACCTCATGTTCCTGCTATGTTTAAAATTGCAGGTCCTCGACTTGCGGATGGCCCGTTCTCCTGCTTTACTCTATTAATGTATACAGCTGAATCATAATTTCAAGGTACGGCTTTATCGTTCTCGTAAGGGATAGGTGATGGTCCCTTAATTACCATCATAGCTTTTGGAGTAGTAGGTATTAAGAGGGTCTTCTTAGGTACCCCTCTGGTGATCTCTGATGATTCTCCCCATGGAATAACTAGAGTTTTCTTGGTAGTGCTTGGAGTTTGGCAAGGAATTACCAGTGGCTTTTTCCCTCCGATTGTGGCTACATATTTTTCTTCAGGGTATAGTCCGAATTGGACTATCCCCTGATCCACCAAACTTTCCAAAGTTGTTTCAAAAGCTTTATTGTCCTCTAACAGGAACCCACATTCGAACAGATATTCCTTCAACAAGTTGATCGGGGTTTTTGTCTTTATGGTTTCCCCAAAGTCGGTGACCACCTCGATTGCATTTATTGTCGGTCCACCATGCGGAGGCATGGGGTTTGACTTGATATTAGGCTTGTCAAATGTGATGTCCCGAGACTCTAGCAAATCTTGAACCTTATGCTTGAAGGCCCAACATTGATCTATGGTATGCCCAGGAGAATTTGCATGATACTCACACCTAGCGTCGGCTTTGTATCTTTGCAGGAGTGGTTCGACCGGAGGTGCTAAAGGCTTGATTTCCACTAGGGATACCTTAATCAAGTGCTGTAATAATTGGCTTGTTGGCATGGGAAGTGGCTCAAAATTTCTAGGCGGCCTTTTAAACCTGTCTTGCCTTTGTCCTTGTGGGATCACTAATGGTTGTGTTGTCCTTTGTTGTGAGGACACAACGTTGACTTCTCCTTATTTCTTTCTTGGAAATTTTGGAGCTGGTCTTTTCAAATTGTAAGGGGTGCTTGGCGATCCCCCTGATATCTTTCCACTCTTCAAACCAGTTTCGATTCTTTCACCAATAGTCACTAAGTCTGAAAATCCTGATGTGACGCTTCCCACCATTTTATCATAATAAAGCCCTTCTAGGGTTCCCATGAACATATCTACGAGCTCCTTTTCCAGCAGTGGAGGTCGCACACACGATGCCATTTCCCTCCACCTTTGAGCGTACTCTTTAAAGGACTCTTCCTTCTTTTGGGACAGGTTTTGGAGTTACAGGCGTGTAGGTGCCATGTCCAAGTTATACTTGTATTGCTTCAAGAAAGCATTAGCGAGATCCACCCAAGCTCAGATATGTGTTCGTTCTAACTGCATGTACCAGTCCAAAGATGCCCCACTTAGACTGTCTTGGAAACAGTGAATCATCAATTTCTGATCATGTGCGTGGGCATGCATCTTTCTACAGTACATACGAAGGTGATTCCTCGAACAAGTAAGCCCTTTATATTTTCTAAAGTCGGGTACTTTGAATTTTGCTGGTATCACCACATCAGGGACTAAACCCATTTCCAGAGCGTCTACTTCGAAGGCGTCGAAGCCCTCCACGGCCTTCAGTATTTCTTCTAAGGCTTTATACTGATTCATTACCAGTGGGTTGTGTAGCGATAAAAAATGTAGCGGGGTAAATCGGAGATCGAATTATTTATTAATTCGTCTCACAAAAGCAAGAGTCGCCACCGCGCTTTATTATTTCCAAGGGAAAAGGGAAAAGAGCGAAATAAAACCCTAAATATGCAATGTAAAACAATACTTTTTTTAAAAAGTAAAAATACAAGGAGTTTTGAAAAGAGATCTATGGTTCGGGGGTTGGTTATACAATGGGAAGGTATTAGCATCCAATGCATCTGCGGTACTCCACAGAAACCTTTTGAAATATCTGTTTATTAAAATTGTTCGTTTGATTGAAAAAATGAATCGTTTTGGTCGAAAAGGGGTACGGACGGGTTTTTTGAAGACACGACGACCTAATGTCGAAGTTTTTTGTTTAAAAGGTATAAGTTTTGAAAAGATTGAATATTTGAGGAAAAATTATCCTAAGTTTTAATGAAATGCGAGAGTTCGCGCAATTAGACTTGAGGACATGAAGTCGACAAATTTAATCGTTTTTCCCTTGGATTTAAACGTAAACAGAATAATCATGTAAATGTGAAATAATTAAACAGAAAAAATCATGCGAATAATAATTAATAGCAACAGTTAAATAAATGACTAAATGGTGTAAATATGAATTGTTTTGGATTTTTGTTTAATATATGCAAAACAAGAGAATTAATTAAGAAATAGAAATGTTTTTTTAAGTTTTAATTTTTTTATGTATTTTAGTATTATGATAAAATGTTATTTAAAGTTTTAAATTCTATTTTTGTGTTTTTTAGAGTTTTTATTTTAAGAGTCATTAAGTGATTAAACTAAATTAAAACTTAAAGTTATTAATCTAACTAATTAAGAAAGAATATTAAAATTACCAAATTGAACTTAAGGTTGAACTTAATAAAAAGTCAAATTATAAAATTTGTTTTAATTAAAATCCAACTCTTATTGATTAAATTCTATTAACTAACCAAATTAATAATAAACCTAAAAACTAAAGGGAAGTAAAATAAAAAAAAGGGCATCGAGATATAAAGGGGTGGTGTTAATAAAAGACGTTTGGGCTGAAGGGTTTAAAGGCCCAAAACAGAAAACGGAAATAAGGGGGTGTACAAGGAATTCGCTGGGTTTTGTGAGCTGGAAACGGGTCAAGGCCCAATTCATAACTTGTTTTCTTTTTAGGGGTTAAACATTGTTTTAGATAATTGAATTAGGGATTTAGGTTAACATGTGCACAGCAGCGGCGCTCCATCATTCTCGATTCATCTTCTTCGTCTTTTGCCTTTGCCTGAGCTTTTGCCTGAGCTTTTCTCGCCTCAATGGCCACCAGCATCCCACTTTCCTCTTCCCTCCAGCCAAACGTTAGGGGGCGACGGATTCTTACGGTACCAATTTCGTTTTATTACTCGTTTAGGGTTTTATTGCAAATGCATGTGCGTGATTTAAGTTCATTTCTGATTCTTATTCGTATTATCATGCTTGTTGGAGGTATTATGACAGTGAAAGAGGGGAAAAATGCTACCTTGAGGCGGAGATGGAGGAGGAAGGTTTGACGAGCTAGGAGGTCGGGGCGAGCGAGGAAGATAGTGACGGCGTGATAGGCTTCTGATTATTGGTATTTCGTTCTTGTTACACCTTTTTCTTCTTCTCCTTGCCCGTATCACTGTTGCCTCGTCATTTGCCTTGAATGCTTTTGTTGATACGAAATTAAACTAGCTTCTTTCTTCTTCTTTCTCACTTTGCTACTGTTGCCTGAATGTTGCCTATGATGATATAATTCTCAGGCTTGGTGGGTTTGGAAAATGATTTTTATGGTTTAGCTTTTGTGGTTATGGTCGATTGCTTCAGGTTTGGCCTAGCTTGGTTTAACAGGTTGAACAAGTTTTAAGCCATGTTGGTTTGAAAGGCTATGTTGGTTGTTGTTTTGGTGAGGCTATACGGTTTTATGCAGGTTGATAGAAACAGGTTGAATCTGGTTTTATGGTTTAGGCCATGATGGTTTTGAACGATTTTTGGTGATATTGGCTTGAGGGCTCAATCAGTTTTGTGAGGTTTTCTATGGTTTAAGGCAGCAGGTTTTGGTCATGTTGGAGGTAGCAGGTTCTGTTGGTTTAGGAAAAATGGTTTTTTGATATTTTTGTTCTGTTTTGAATGCTTGGAGATAGATAGATGATAATGTGTGTGTAGTGATTTTTGTTATGTTATAACAGTTTTTTGCCTTCAGGTTTACGTTGAAGGCTTTGGTATATTTTTAATATTCCTTTACTTTGGCCTCTGCACATACTGTTACATCTAGTTTGTTTTGTATCCTATTTCATGCTTTCTTCTCTTACTGGATGCTGATGTTCTGTTTTTATGCCTCTTTCTGCCTAAGCCAAAAACCTGTAAAAACCAACTCTCTTCTCTCTCTCAGTACATTGATACATCAAAATGATATACTGTACTTTCTTGTTCTGAAAAGGCATAGGCTGGAACATGATGAAAAATGGAATACATATTGCTTGCAAAATGGTTTTTAGACTGCACATTTCTTTTGACTTCCAATGCAACAGTGGAGCCTATTTGTTTTGGCTTCTTCTATGTGCATGGCATGTAGGTTTACGTTGGAATTTTGTTTGTCCTGCATATGCTGTTTTGAAATTATGCAGTGGACTTTTTGTATGCTGTGTATATTTTTGAAATATGCATTGGACTTTGAAAAATGCAATTAATTTTTAATTATGCAGTTTTGAAAAATAAAATGAATTTGTGCATGTTTCAAAATTGTGCATTCATTTATGAAAATAAAAATTCCTCTCTTTTTTGTGAACCGGGAGAAATCCCGTGATTTGCAAAAAAGGGTAAACTAATTCCAGCTGTTGCTTTTAATGATGAACACTAAATAATTTTCTGCTTTTAATTATTTGTTCAATTCTAATTTTCTTTTAATCGTTTTGCAGGTAAAATCAAATGAGCAGACAAAAAGGCATTGGATAGAAGATTTAGAATTAGAAAACATTAGATTAGTTTTTATTTCATTTTAACTTTGTAAAATTATTATTGTAAATTCGTTGTAAATAAATATAGTATTTACACAATAATTGTACAATTAGAAGAAAATGAATAAAATTCCAATATTTGCCAATTAATTCCTTCCTTCTCTCTAATTATTTATTTTATCGTTTATAATTCTTCAAATTGTATAATAATTGAAAATAAATTTCAATTACTTAAATTCAGAATAATAAACAAATAAATAAATACCATTGATCAATTAATAGTTTCAATTATTTAATCCCTTATTCATAATTTTCTAAATTGTAATAATTAAAAATAGAATTTCAATTATTTAACTTAGAATGAAAAATAATTAAATAACCATTACTGACCAATTAATGAACCTTTTTTCAAATATTTATCATATTATTCATAAATCTTTAAATTGTGTAACAATTGAAAATAAATTCCAATTATTTAAATTTAAGATAGTGAGTAATAAATAAACACTGTCTGAACGATTAATATGCTTTTTTTCAAATATTTATTTTATTATTTATAGATCTTTGAATTATATAATAATTGAAAACAAAATTCCAATTATTTAAATTTAAGATAATAAATAATTAATAAACATTGTCTTAGCATGAATCGATTAATAAATTTAGTGTTCAGAAATAAATAGCTCTCGACTCGAAAAAGTTATGAATTTTTAAAATCAATAGATCAAAACACTTGCAATGTAATGATGCAGATGGGAGAGGATATCTTAGGTCAAAATTTGGGGTACAACAGCTGCCCCTATTTAAGTTTCTTCTATCCGGAGATATGAAGATTAAAATCTTCGTTTCGACGAGATTGAAGGTACTTAAATACATAATTACGCAAATTTTGTCCTAAGATGTCGCCCTTATGTTTGATATGAATGCAGTGATTGAATTCACAGAGAAAGATGTTGTATGAAACAAGACAATGTTGGAGGAATCGAACACCAACAAAACACAAAGACATGGACTATACATTACTGGGGAAACGAGCTATCGACTTCAAACGACAGACTCCTGACAGTGAATAAAATTGAGGGAATACGACCTCTGACCCTAACGAAGAAGGCATCTTGCATAGGCCATAAAACAGATTATTGACCCAAAACAGTGAGTTCGCAACTCAAGGTCAATGATAGACAGAGAGTATCAAATTGCTGATGATGGATTACCGACTTCTGAAGGTAATGATTCATGACAAACTTCTCTGCGAGAATTTCCGGAGATATACTCATTAATGCTGAGATATAATAAGATTGTAGAGACGCAAGTTGTTCAATTAAAGAAACTGCCACTTGCCGTCGTCCAAAGAAAATACCGATTACATACAAGCTGCTCAAATAAAGAAGCTGTCGCTTGCTGCTTTCCGAAAATGAAAATAACGCACAAGTTGCTCGTGAAGAGCTGCCACTTGCTGTCGTCCCAAGAAAATACCAATTACATACAAGCTGATCAAATAAAGAGGCTGCCGCTTGCTGTATTCCAGAAAAATAATAACGTACAAGTTGCTCAAATAAAGAGACTGCCGCTTGTCGTTTCCCAATAATAATAACGTACAAACTGCTCGTGAAGAGCTGCCGCTTGTCGTTCTCCAAAATAATAATAACGTACAAGTTGCTCGTGAAGAGCTGCCGCCTGTCGTTTCCCGAAAATAACGCACAAGTTGCTCGTGAAGAGCTGCCGCTTGTCGTCTTCCAAAATAATAATAACAACGCACAAGTTGCTCGTGAAGAGCTGCCGCTTGTCGTTTTCCGAAAATAATAATAACGCACAAGTTGCTCGTGAAGAGCTGCCGCCTGTCGTTTCCCGAAAATAACGCACAAGTTGCTCGTGAAGAGCTGCCGCTTGTCGTTTCCCGAAAATAATGCACAAGTTGCTCGTGAAGAGCTGCCGCTTGTCGTTTTCCAAGGATAACTCAGAAGGAACTTGCGATGACACTGGCAGAGAAATAAATCTTCGTCAAAGAGAATCATGAATCAATCCTTCCCGAGGAGATCACATACTTAAACATGCAAAATAAATGCACCATCCGTCTAGGTCACGACTTCACTGGGGAATGTCATAAGATAGCCTATGCAAGAGGCAACAACTTCATCCAGGGATAAACTAGAGAGAAAACAGTCAAACAAGACTCCACCCAATGAGAAAGTAACTCGATTGGGGATTCTTCCTATCCAGAAATGGACAAGGTAGGCTAAACCAAAAATCATCCATGAGGATTAGCTCGGTTGGGGAATTTAGAAAGGAAGCACATTTTCTGCCTAAGCTAACCTTCTACTTGGAAAGAACGTGTACATTGTATTAACAAAGTAACAACCCAAAATCAACGGCAAATGTGAATATGTATGCGTGATATGAATGTAAATGAATAAATGAGTGTTATGCTGACAAAACGAACAGACGGAATAGGATGTCACGACAAGATAGATACTCGGCCAATCTTGGAAGGCGGAAGATAAATGGAACTGGAAACACAAAGTAACGTCGGAGCGTAACACGCCACAGAGGTCAAGTCTTCGGAGGACAAAGGTGTTCAAATCCAATCTTCTAATACCAATAGACCATTGGCATGAGACAAAGCGTACCACACTCCAGAAATCTCCCAAATACAGCTAACTGAAACAAATCTCAACTGGTACACCTGGGGAGTCACCAAACTCAGCACTACTAGAACCAAGAGCTTACACAAACAACACCTCACGACGGTTTCAAAAGAAAACCAGCTCATCATGCAAGGATAAAAACTGTACTGTTTTGCATTTCATGGCTTGACCGTCCTTGGAATAAACTGTTAACATTCCTTTTGTTATTCACGACACATTTTTTTTTTAAAATAAGAATACTTTAAGTAAATTTGTTTCAAGCATTTCCACAAAAATTAAAATTTGTCCACAGAAGGTAAATGCCCAAATTTCATTAATAATATGGTAGTTCGCTAACAAGGCAACTCCAACGGTTTACAAAAGTTTGGGAAATAGTACATGAAATAAAAAGGTTACACAAAAACAATGATCGCTATTCTCCCTAACAACTTCGAATTCCAAAATGTGCTCAAATGCCAAGGCTGGTCTGACCAAAAGCTCGCCTAAGCGAAATACTTCTTGACTGCATCGGCGTTCATGGGACGCGGGAGCTCTTCACCGTCCATATTGGTGAGAATCAAAGCACCTCCAGAGAAAACTTTCTTAACAACATATGGTCCTTCATAATTCGGAGCCCACTTGCCCCTTGAATCAGGTTGGAAAGATAGTATCTTCTTGAGCACAAGGTCACCTTCTCTGAACTCGCGTGGTCGAACCTTCTTATCAAAAGCCTTCTTCATTCTCTGCTGATATAATTGACCGTGACACAATGCTGTCAATCTTTTCTCTTCAATTAAATTCAACTGATCAAATCTACTTTGACACCATTCAGCCTCGGAAAATTTAGCTTCCATCAAAACTCTCAGAGACGGAATCTCAACCTCCACGGGGAGTACTGCTTCCATACCATAAACTAGGCAAAATGGGGTCGCGCCTGTTGAAGTTCGAACTGAATTACGGTATCCATGCAGAGCAAACGGAAGCATTTCATGCCAATCTTTATAAGTTACCACCATCTTCTGGACAATCTTCTTGATGTGCTTGTTCGCAGCTTCAACTGCCCCATTCATCTTCGGTCTGTAAGGAGAAGAATTATGATGTTCGATCATGAACTCTTCACAAATCTCTTTCATCATCTTGCTATTCAAATTCGAACCATTATCAGTGATGATCTTGCTTGGGATACCGTATCGACAAATGATTTGATTCTTGATAAATCTGACTACCACCTGTCTGGTTACATTAACATAAGATGCTGCTTCCACCCATTTAGTAAAATAATTGATCGCTACCAAGATGAAACAATGACCATTTGAGGCTTTGGGTTCAATCATCCCAATCATATCAATGCCCCACATAGAGAAAGGCCAAGGTGAAGATATAACATAGAGGAGAGTCGGTGGCACATGCATCTTGTCTGCATAAATCTGGCATTTATGACATTTCTTCACATACTTGCAGCAGTCAGATTCCATGGTCATCCAATAGTAACCAGCTCTCAACATCTTTCTAGCCATTGCATGTTCGTTGGCATGAGTGCCAAAGGATCCTTCGTGTACTTCTTGCATTAGCATGTCTGCTTCACGTCTGTCTACACATCTGAGCAAGACCATGTCGTAATTCCTCTTATACAAAACTTCCTCATTGAGGAAGAAACTGCTTACTAATCTTCTCAACGTCTTCCTATCTTTATTGGATGCCCCAGGCGGGTACTCTTGAGTTTGGAGAACACGTTTAATGTCATAGAACCACGGTTTGTCGTCGGTAACCTCTTCTACCGAGAACACATGAGCAGGTCTGTCGAGGCGCATAACCCGGATTGTAGGCACGTCGTTCCAATCATTCACTTGAAACATTGAAGACAAAGTAGCTAAAGCATCAGCCATTTGGTTCTCATCTCTAGGGATATGATGTAATTCCACTTTGTTGAAGAAAGTTAACAACCTTCTAGCATAGTCTCTGTAAGGGATCAAACCAGGATGACGAGTGTCCCATTCTCCTTTGATTTGATTAATCACCAATTCCGAGTCTCCGTAAATATCAAGAATCTTAATCCTTAGATCCACTGCTTCTTCGAGACCCATAATACATGCCTCATACTCAGCCATGTTGTTCGTACAGTCAAACTTCAATCTTGCCGTGAACGGGATATGAGTACCTCAGGGAGTGACGATGATTGCCCCAATTCCATTTCCATAGGAATTCACAGCTCCGTCAAATATCAAACCCCAACGGGATTCAGGATCAGGTCCTTCTTTAGGTAACGGCTCTTCACAATCTTTAGCTTTCAAGTACATAACATCTTCATCTGGGAAGTCAAACTTGATGGATTGATAATCTTCAATTGGTTGGTGAGCCAAATGATCGGCTAAAATACTCCATTTGACTGCTTTCTGAGTGTGATACTCAATGTCGTATTCAGATAACAACATCTGCCAACGGGCTATTCTTCCAGATAAGGCGGGCTTCTCAAAGATATACTTGATCGGGTCCATTTTGGAGATCAACCACGTGGTGTGGTTAATCATATACTGGCGTAGACGGCGAGCAGCCCAAGCTAAAGCACAACAGGTTTTCTCAAGCAACGAGTATCGAGACTCACAGTCTGTGAATTTCTTACTCAGATAATATACGGCATGTTCCTTTCTTCCAGTCTCATCTTGTTGACCAAGCACACATCCCATGGAATCTTCCAATATAGTCAGGTACATAATCAATGGTCTTCCTTCCACTGGAGGAATCAAAATGGGAGGTTCAAGCAAATATTCTTTGATGCTATCAAAAGCTCTCTGACAATCTTCTGTCCACACACATCCTTGGTTCTTTTGGAGAAGCTTAAAAATCGGCCCGCAGGTAGCAGTCATATGAGATATAAATCTAGAAATGTAGTTCAGTCTCCCAAGGAATCCTCTTACTTGTTTTTCCGTCTTGGGTGCAGGCATTTCTCGAATAGCTTTGACTTTATCAGGATCTACTTCAATACCTTTCTGACTGACAATGAAACCCAGAAGTCTTCCAGAACGAACACCAAAAGTGCACTTGTTGGGATTCAGACGGAGTTTATACTTTCTCAACCGCTGGAATAACTTCAACAAATGTTCCAAGTGATCCTCCTCAGTCTGCGATTTGGCAATCATATCATCCACATACACTTCGATCTCCTTATGCATCATGTCATGGAACAAAGCAGTCATGGCTCTTTGGTATGTTGCGCCAGCATTCCTCAAACCAAACGGCATAACCCGATAACAAAAAGTTCCCCAAGGTGTAATGAAAGCTGTCTTCTCCATATCTTCTGGTGCCATCTTGATTTGATTGTAACCAGAGAAACCATCCATGAAAGAAAAGACTTTGAACTTGGCAGTATTGTCGACCAATACGTCAATATGAGGTAATGGGAAGTCATCCTTCGGACTAGCTCTATTCAGATCTCTGTAGTCTACACACATCCGAACTTTTCCATCCTTCTTTGCAACAGGCACTATGTTGGCTAACCATTGAGGATAGACCGATGTAACAAGGAAACCTGCATTAATCTGCTTATGAACCTCCTCTTTGATCTTGTCAGCCATATCGGGACGAGTCCTTCTCAACTTCTGCTTGATCGGCGGACATTCAGGTCTCGACGGTAAACGATGCTCCACAATATTGTTGTCCAAACCCGGCATATCTTGGTAGGACCAAGCAAACACATCAACATACTCTTTGAGAAGCTTCAACATATTCTCCTTAACTTCTGGGATAAGCAATGCTCCGACTTTGACTTCCCTTCTAACTTCTTCATCACCCAAGTTGACCAACTCTAAAGGTTCTTCAAATGGTTGAATGACCTTCTCATCATGCTCAAGCAAACGGGAAATCTCAACAGGAATCTCTTCATTATCCTCTTCTTCGGCTCTGAACACAGGGAATTCAAAGTTGGGAGAGGGCATAGGATCATTGTTTTTGATGGTTAAGTCATGGATTAATCTGCACATATGATTATGCTTTATTTTAGAAATCGATTTGTGCAAATAAAACAAAAGGTTATTAATTTTCATTACTATTTCCCAGAAAAAGTGAAAAATAAAACAGTAGTGGACAAAATAACATTTTTATTCATTAAAGGGAAATATTTGAAACAATGAGCCCAGACATTTCTCTTTTGCCTTGGGCAGAGCAAAAGGAATTATTTTTCATAGCCCGACACAAAATACGTTTCGCCTTGGGCAGAGCGAATTTTTCAAAGAAAAAACAAAACAAAACATTACTCGGAAATGTGCATTACAATAGGAACATCCACAACTATCCAATTTCGGAAAGCCAATCCAGGCGTCACAAAAACAGGCAAATCTTCCTCGGAATCATCTTCTATGATAACATCCACCTCAGGATGTATAAAACCTGCACTTCAGAAAACCTCTTGAATCGGACGAACAACCACCTCTTTCTTGACTCTTGCAGACACCGGATGAAAACCCAGACCTTCCCCAGACTTGTTCTCGGGTAACGTCAACACCTGGCCCCATCCTTCGGCCGAACCACTTTCCACCACTCGCCGCGCATCCTCAAAAGAAGAGATGGATTCCCCTTGCTTCTTCACTGCACTCTTGGCAACAGAAAGACCTTGGAACTGGGTTCCAACATCCTCGTCAGCATCAATAAAAGAGAATGATGATAAATGGCTTACCACCATAGCTTGCTCTCCCCCAATCATCACTAGCTTCCCATGCCTTACGGACTTTAGTCTCTGATGGAGCGTAGAGGTGACTGCCCCGGCATCATGGATCCAGGGACGACCCAATAAGCAACTGTAGGCAGCACGAATATCCATCACTTGGAAAGTGATTTGAAAAGTGTGGGGACCAATTACTATAGGAAGATCCACTTCACCAATGACTGTCTTCCTAGAACCATCAAACGCTTTAACAATTACTCCGCTGGGTCTCATAGGAGCACCCGGATATGAAAGCCGAGATAATGTAGTCTTGGGCATCACATTCAACGACGAACCCGTATCCACCAACACACTTGATAAGGTATCATTTCCACAACTTACTGAGATATGCAAAGCCATATTATGGTTTCTCCCCTCCTTCGGGAGTTCTTCATCACTGAAACCAAGATTGTTACATGAAGTAATATTTCCCACAATTCCATCAAACTGGTCAACCGTCACATCATGATCCATGAACGCCTGGTCCAAGACCTTCATCAAAGCTTCTCTATGGGCACCAGAATCTCTCAGTAAAGCAAGCAAAGAAATCTTGGAAGGAGTTTGCAAAAGTTGGTCCACAATCTTATATTCACTTCTCTTGATAAGCTTCAGGATCTCATCATCCTCAGGGTGAGGGATAGGTTCACTGGATCGGCCTATCTCAACCCTTGGTTCAACGTTTCTCACTGGAATCTCCGCCGGTATGGGTCTCCTGACTTGAACTTCTGGTCTCTTCAAAGGTACTGCTGCAAAAACACGTCCACTTCTCATAACTCTACTCACATCAGCAATGTTAACAAAAGACGACCTTGTTGGTATAGGGACTTCTACCCCATTCTCAATCATTGTGGCATTATACTTATACGGTACAGCTTGGTCTGAGTTGTAAGGCACAGGACCAGGTGGGTAAATAATCAAAGGATCAACAGGTGCAGTCTGACTGTCGTAAGCGATCTCTACTGATTCAGGCAAATTGAATTGTGGTATGATAACATTCACTTCATCCTCCGGATTTCTGTCATACGTAATAGTGATAACTCTCTGGTCTAGCAACTTCTGAATATCCTCCTTCACAATAGGACAATCATCCTCTCTTGAACAAAACTCACAAACATCATAATCATGCTGGTGCCTCACAAAGGCAAGTCTTCTCAAACTCTAATGTAACCTGATCAACGACTCTCTTATATGTTCAACTTGAAAAACTCGAAACTTCCCCGAACAACCTTCCACCATATTCACTGAAGCTGCCCCATGTCGAGGCAAAGGATTATCTCTAACATTTGGATTAACATCCTTGAAAGACAAGATACCATTCTTAATCAATCTCTGCACGTCCGCCTTCAAAGCAAAACAATTCTCAAGGTTATGCCCCGGCGACCCTTGATGATATTCACAAAACTGATCCGCCTTGTACCACGGAGAAGTACTGTTTGGTGCGACAGGAGGAGGCTTTGTCGTGATGAGATTCTTTCTGATAAGAGCAGGGAACAATTCAGTATAAGTCATAGGAATGGCGCCGAACTGCGGTTTTCTGGGTGAACGGTTCTGATTGTTAAATGGATAAGCCTGTTGTCGAGGCTGCTGCTGAAATAGCCGTTGTTGAGTTGGTGGGGTTTGATGAACTGGGGTCATCAAAGCTGGGCGGACAGCCGGAGTGACTGCCGCAACATGAGAGTACCCTCTCCTAGGTCTAACTGGGAACAAAGCGCTGACATCCTGCTCTTTTCTTTTCGGGAACACACTTCCAAACTTCTTAGTACTGCTAGACGGACTCCCTTCTTTAACCAAACGCCCTTCACGAATCCCTTCCTCTAACCGCATGCCCATGCTTACCATTTCGGTGAAGTCACTGGGTGCGCTAGCTATCATTCTTTCATAGTAAAAGGAACCTAAAGTCTTCAAAAATATCTTCATCATCTCTTTCTCCTCAAGAGGTGGATAGATTTGAGCAGCAATTTCACGCCACCTCTGGGCGTACTCCTTAAAAGATTCTCGGTCTCTCTGCGACATCGCCCGGATTTAATCCCTGTTCGGCGCCATGTCAACGTTATACTTATACTGATGGACAAAAGCTTCGCTAAGGTCGTTGAAGTTGCGGATTCGAACACTGTCTAAACCCATATATCACTTTAGAGCAGCACCCGTCAGACTATCTTGAAAATAATGAATCAACAAGTCATGATCATCGGAATATGTAGACATCTTTCTCACGTACATTGTCAAATGGCTTCTAGGACACGAATCACCCTTATATCTCTCAAAGTCTGGCACTTTGAATTTTGCTGGAATCTTGACATTCGGAACTAAACAAAGGTCATGCGTATTCTTCCCAAACAAATCCTTCCCCTTCAATGCTCTAAGCTCTTTCTGCATTTCCTGGAACTGATCCTGAAACTCTTCCATTCTATCAAAGAGACCCAAACTTTCAGCAGGCTCGGCAGGATAAGTAGGTTCATTCAAGTATGGCACGGAGTGGACCACAAGAGCAACGGTTGTCATAATCGGTTGCGGAAAAGGTGTCACAGACGGAATTACTGGCGGCATGGCAGTTGTCTCTGGCTGAGGAAGAGACAAAGCAGGTTGAAACAAAGGTTGTACGGCAGGCTGATACCCCTCTAGCACAAAGTTGTAAGGCATTCCCCACGGAAAACCTTTCGGCATCTGATGTTGAAGCGGGGAGTTGATTTGAGTCACGAAGGTAGGAACGGTGACAATCTTGGAGACCACTGGAGTTGAGGTCTGGATCTCGGCAGCTGTAGTCGATGGCTGATTCTGAACAGCCACCAAACTTTCTACTAACGCAGTTAACTTTTCCATCTCGATACGAAGGGTAGAAACTTCCCCACGAAGCTCATGATTTTCCTATTCCAAATCTTCCATTTTCCTCTGACGATTGGCTCGAGTGTCGTATCGGTGAGACAACTTGACAACCTTTTGAGTGGAAAAAGAACAAGGATAAGACTCTAGAAAACATGTGAAGTGGAATGTGGAATGATGCATGATGTGCGATGCAAATGATGATTCATTTTAAAAGTTTTTCAAGGAACCTTGATAATTTTGCATACATCAATGGTAAAGGAATTTGGAACAACAAAAACTCAATCCATTAATCGAAAGCGATAAATTACAACTTACAATTTGGAATATCAAAACAGTAAATTACAACTTTGGGATAACAAACCCAATTACAACCTTGAAACACGGAATCCATAATAAAGCGATAAATTACAATTTTAAAACATGAAGTCTAAAATAAAGCAATAAATTACAACTTTGGAGCATGAAGCCCTTTTACATAGTTTTACAAAATGACATCAATAAAATAAAACTAAAAGCTAAAGATCACTCGGAATCCTCAGATGAAGGACTGAACACCAACTGTAACCGGAGCTTCTTAATCTTCTCTTCATAAAAGTCTTCCATCTCTTTCTTCTCAGCTACCAGTCGATCGATGATTTCCTTCTGCGGATTAGGAACGAGAGCCACGCTTACCGAACCTTCCTTCTTTCTCTTCCTTTCACTAGCGTACTTCTTCAGCAAGGCATCCTTTTGACGAAGCTTCTCATCGTGATCAATGAACCAGCCGTCTTGAATAAACAACAACTCCTCCTTTTCCTTTAGCTATCGAGTCAGGACTCGATTCTCATATTCAGACATATGATACTTTTCTTTCCAAGCATCCCTCTCGGACTTCATCCTAGCCAGATTTCCTTGGTATTCTCCTATATTCGCGATAGGGATAACAACGGATGATGGTGCAATGGCAGGGAATAAAGGTTTCTCAAGTTTATAGGGCATCTTGAGAGCACAAGCCCTAGCACGGACCCACTGTAGGTAAGGCTCCAAAGAAACGGCACCTCTATGTCCTAACATGTATCTCCCTTTCCTATGGATGTGGCGCCAAGCTCCTTCAATCTCCCTCTTAGCTGCCTGATGATCTTGTCCTTCCTGTAGAAAGAAACCACTCACATGGATGTTGTTTGGCTTATCTCTCATCGGGTACCCAAACTGACGGTGCGCGAGAACAGGGTTATAGTTGATTCCACCTTTCGTACCGAGAAGGGGCACGTTAGGAAAAGCACCACAGCTATCGATGATCTTCACGTCGTAGTAAACTCGATTATACCAGTCAATGTCGAAATGAGTGAGAGCCATAATCTTTGGCGCCCAACGTGGTTCCTGCTCGAGATCCCAGAAAACATCAGACCCAGGTAGATGCGAAACATACCACTGATACAACAACAGTGTACAACAAATAATCATTCCTCCTTGGTAAGAGTTTCGAAGATGGATGGAGTAGTAGGTATCTCCTAGCAGCGTAGGGACCGGATTTCCAATCAGGAAAATTCTGATGGCGTTGATATCCACAAACTTATCAACATTAGGGAACAAGAATAGACCATACGCGAGTAAAGCAAACACGTCTTCGAAGGCAACAGTATCCTTTATCTCAGCAAAATGACGAGCTTTCTTCAACAAAAACTGCACAGACAAACCCCGGATCCCCCCTTTTGTAGTCATGTTCTCCTCTATCTCTGACTTCTTCAAGTGGGTGATGGTTGCTATCTCGTGAGATTTGGGCTCCTCTTCTAATCCAGAAAAAGGAACACGGTCAGTGATCGGTAAACCAAGTATGTAGGAATACTCTTCTAAGGTGGGCATCAACTGGTAATCCGGAAAGGTGAAACATCGGTACAAGGGATCATAGAATTGAACCAACGTGTTGAGGATGCCTTCCTTCATCTTGCGCTTCATGAGAGGTACAATAGACCCATACTTCTTCTGAAAATCCGTCGGGTTCTCGATCTTCGGAATCAAACTCTTCAGCTCTTCGATCTCGGGCTCCCTAAAACTAAAGCTTCGAGTGTTTCTCCTTTCCAATTCCATGATGACCTGCGATGTCTTCAAAAATTATTCCGAAGTTCCTTGAAAAAAAAGTTTTCTACAAAGATGTTGATGAATGCATGGATGAATGATAATGCAACAGTCACACACAAGCTTGCAAACATGGGGTTCAAAGGTTCAACGATCAGGATGGAGTTGAGGGTAAAGCCCACCCAAAGGTATGTACTAGTGGTTCAATCACACCTGTAAGACAATATTCTAAGAGTTCCCAGAGTCTACATTCCTCCTTCGGATATTACCAACGTCTTGATTACTCAATAATTAGCAATATTCTCAAGAGAAACTCGTCCGAGCGTAGCATCGCGTAACAACTACTTCTGAATTACTCCGTTATATTCTCCGCGCTACACCTAAAAAAGGCCAAGATGGGTTAGGGTTCTACGGTCCTCAATTTCTCGGGCTCCTAGGTCGAAAATAATAATGTCTTCCCGATTAATCGGTAAACAAATATTAAGTTCAAGAGGGCCTTCCATTGAGTGGGGGATCTCATGCCTCCTTCTTCGGGATTACTCCCTTAAAGTTAACATGACTATACCGCCCGTCCTATTCCTTAAGTGTTACTTAATCCGGGTATAGGATTCGTCCTTTGCAAAAAAACCCAAACACCCCAATTTAAACACATAATCAAACAAATCAAATAATAATAAAACAGATAAAACAAATTAGGCTTAACCCACTTAGGGATGGACCAGCAAGAGGTCAAACTTTCCCCAGCAAAGTCGCCAATTCTGTAGCGATAAAAAATGTAGCGGGGTAAATCGGAGATCGAATTATTGATTAATTCGTCTCACAAAAGCAAGAGTCGCCACCGCGCTTTATTATTTCCAAGGGAAAAGGGAAAAGAGCGAAATAAAACCCTAAATATGCAATGTAAAACAATACTTTTTTAAAAAAAGTAAAAATACAAGGCGTTTTGAAAAGAGATCTATGGTTCGGGGGTTGGTTATACAATGGGAAGGTATTAGCACCCAATGCATCTGCGGTACTCCGCATGAACCTTTTGAAATATCTGTTTATTAAAATTGTTCGTTTGATTGAAAAAATGAATCGTTTTGGCCGAAAAGGGGTACGGACGGGTTTTTTGAAGACACGACGACCTAATGTCGAAGTTTTTTGTTTAAAAGGTATAAGTTTTGAAAAGATTGAATATTTGAGGAAAAATTCCTAAGTTTTAATGAAATGCGAGAGTTCGCGCAATTAGACTTGAGGACATGAAGTCGACAAATTTAATCGTTTTTCCCTTGGATTTAAACGTAAACAGAATAATCATGTAAATGTGAAATAATTAAACAGAAAAAATCATGCGGATAATAATTAATAGCAACAGTTAAATAAATGACTAAATGGTGTAAATATGAATTTTTTTGGATTTTTGTTTAATATATGCAAAACAAGAGAATTAATTAAGAAATAGAAATGTTTTTTTAAGTTTTAATTTTTTTATGTATTTTAGTATTATGATAAAATGTTATTTAAAGTTTTAAATTCTATTTTTGTGTTTTTTAGAGTTTTTATTTTAAGAGTCATTAAGTGATTAAACTAAATTAAAACTTAAAGTTATTAATCTAACTAATTAAGAAAGAATATTAAAATTACCAAATTGAACTTAAGGTTGAACTTAATAAAAAGTCAAATTATAAAATTTGTTTTAATTAGAATCCAACTCTTATTGATTAAATTCTATTAACTAACCAAATTAATAATAAACCTAAAAACTAAAGGGAAGTAAAATAAAAAAAAGGGCATCGAGATATAAAGGGGTGGTGTTAATAAAAGACGTTTGGGTTGAAGGGTTTAAAGGCCCAAAATAGAAAACGGAAATAAGGGGGTGTACAAGGAATTTGCTGGGTTTTGTGAGCTGGCAACGGGTCAAGGCCCAATTCATAACTTGTTTTCTTTTTAGGGGTTAAACATTGTTTTAGATAATTGAATTAGGGATTTAGGTTAACATGTGCACAGCAGCGGCACTCCATCATTCTCGATTCATCTTCTTCGTCTTTTGCCTTTGCCTGAGCTTTTGCCTGAGCTTTTCTCGCCTCAATGGCCACCAACATCCCACTTTCCTCTTCCCTCCAGCCAAACGTTAGGGGGCGACGGATTCTTACGGTACCAATTTCGTTTTATTACTCGTTTAGGGTTTTATTGCAAATGCATGTGCGTGATTTAAGTTCATTTCTGATTCTTATTCGTATTATCATGCTTGTTGGAGGTATTATGACAGTGAAAGAGGGGAAAAAATGCTATCTTGAGGCGGAGACGGAGGAGGAAGGTTTGACGAGCTACGAGGCCGGGGCGAGCGAGGAAGATAGTGACGGCGTGATAGGCTTCTGATTATTGGTATTTCGTTCTTGTTACACCTTTTTCTTCTTCTCCTTGCCCGTATCACTGTTGCCTCGTCATTTGCCTTGAATGCTTTTGTTGATACGAAATTAAACTAGCTTCTTTCTTCTTCTTTCTCACTTTGCTACTGTTGCCTGAATGTTGCCTATGATGATATAATTCTGAGGCTTGGTGGGTTTGGAAAATGATTTTTATGGTTTAGCTTTTGTGGTTATGGTCGATTGCTTCAGGTTTGGCCTAGCTTGGTTTAACAGGTTGAACAAGTTTTAAGCCATATTGGTTTGAAAGGCTATGTTGGTTGTTGTTTTGGTGAGGCTATACGGTTTTATGCAGGTTGATGGAAACAGGTTGAATCTGGTTTTATGGTTTAGGCCATGATGGTTTTGAACGATTTTTGGTGATATTGGCTTGAGGGCTCAATCAGTTTTGTGAGGTTTTCTATGGTTTAAGGCAGCAGGTTTTGGTCATGTTGGAGGTAGCAGGTTCTGTTGGTTTAGGAAAAATGGTTTTTTGATATTTTTGTTCTGTTTTGAATGCTTGGAGATAGATAGATGATAATGTGTGTGTAGTGATTTTTGTTATGTTATAACAGTTTTTTGCCTTCAGGTTTACATTGAAGGCTTTGGTATATTTTTAATATTCCTTTACTTTGGCCTCTGCACATACTGTTACATCTAGTTTATTTTGTATCCTATTTCATGCTTTCTTCTCTTACTGGATGCTGCTGTTCTGTTTTTATGCCTCTTTCTGCCTAAGCCAAAAACCTGTAAAAACCAACTCTCTTCTCTCTCTCAGTACATTGATACATCAAAATAATATACTGTACTTTCTTGTTCTAAAAAGGCATAGGCTGGAACATGATGAAAAATGGAATACATATTGCTTGCAAAATGGTTTTTAGACTGCACATTTCTTTTGACTTCCAATGCAACAGTGAAGCCTATTTGTTTTGGCTTCTTCTATGTGCATGGCATGTAGGTTTACGTTGGAATTTTGTTTGTCCTGCATATGCTGTTTTGAAATTATGCAGTGGACTTTTTGTATGCTGTGTATATTTTTGAAATATGCATTGGACTTTGAAAAATGCAATTAATTTTTAATTATGCAGTTTTGAAAAATAAAATGAATTTGTGCATGTTTCAAAATTGTGCACTCATTTATGAAAATAAAAATTCCTCTCTTTTTTGTGAACCGGGAGAAATCCCGTGATTTGCAAAAAAGGGTAAACTGATTCCAGCTGTTGCTTTTAATGATGAACACTAAATAATTTTCTGCTTTTAATTATTTGTTCAATTCTAATTTTCTTTTAATCGTTTTGCAGGTAAAATCAAATGAGCAGACAAAAAGGCATTGGATAGAAGATTTAGAATTAGAAAACATTAGATTAGTTTTTATTTCATTTTAACTTTGTAAAATTATTATTGTAAATTCGTTGTAAATAAATACAGTATTTACACAATAATTGTACAATTAGAAGAAAATGAATAAAATTCCAATATTTGCCAATTAATTCCTTCCTTCTCTCTAATTATTTATTTTATCGTTTATAATTCTTTAAATTGTATAATAATTGAAAATAAATTTCAATTACTTAAATTCAGAATAATAAACAAATAAATAAATACCATTGATCAATTAATAGTTTCAGTTATTTAATCCCTTATTCATAATTTTCTAAATTGTAATAATTAAAAATAGAATTTCAATTATTTAACTTAGAATGAAAAATAATTAAATAACCATTACTGACCAATTAATGAATCTTTTTTCAAATATTTATCATATTATTCATAAATCTTTAAATTGTGTAACAATTGAAAATAAATTCCAATTATTTAAATTTAAGATAGTGAGTAATAAATAAACACTGTCTGAACGATTAATATGTCTTTTTTCAAATATTTATTTTATTATTTATAGATCTTTGAATTATATAATAATTGAAAACAAAATTCCAATTATTTAAATTTAAGATAATAAATAATTAATAAACATTGTCTTAGCATGAATCAATTAATAAATTTAGTGTTCAGAAATAAATAGCTCTCGACTCGAAAAAGTTATGAATTTTTAAAATCAATAGATCAAAACACTTGCAATGTAATGATGCAGATGGGAGAGGATATCTTAGGTCAAAATTTGGGGTACAACAGGTTGTCTGCAGCCTGAGCACTGCTTTTCTTCAAGGGTGCCTGGGGAGCATCCTCTGGGTCATGATCATCGTATTGTAAGTCCAAGTAATTATCTGCGTTATTAGTTGGAATTTGCAGGGTGTGTGATGCCCCTACTTTGGACAGTGGTGGGATGAATCCTTCAGTATCGACCTCTTGTTGGGCCATGGCGGACTTTTGGGGTCCTACTTCCGGCTCCTTCCTCAGTTGGTGACCGCTTGATGCACCAACGTTTTGGGCTACCTCTTCAAAGGCTACCTTGGGGATTTGATCCTTCCTGTCGATAATGTTCTTCAAAGCTAGAAGAACCTGGCTCAAATCTCCTTTCATTGAGCTTACGTCACCCTTCACCTGATCAAGATCCTCTTTAAACACAGCTTGAGTCTCCTCGATTTGTACCATTGTTTTCTGTTGATGGGCCCTTGTTTGATATGGGGGCCAAGGAGGATGAGGTATTCTTTTACCAATGGTTTAACTGGAGAGATTTTCAAAGAGAATGGGTTTTTTCTTAAAAATGACATGCGAATGTTTTATAAATGCATGCGTGCAGATGAGGATGTATGATTATGAAATGATTTTTGTTTTAACTGTGTTATTCATTAGGGTACGCATTTATATCCACTTATTATTTTATTTGGTGGCCAGCTTAAAAACAGATATGCCTTTGAGATAGGGAAACAAAACTCCTTTATTAAGAGTAACATAATCCAGATATTGAAAAATATTACAAACTGAAATCGAAACTGTTTGCGTAAACATAATAAAAAAGAACTAAATCTCCTAAGCGCGCATGCGGATGTGTGCTCTGAAACCATCAACCATTGTGGTTATCCCTCCCCACCTGGGCGATCTTAGTGTACTGCTCTTCCCAATACATTTTTTCACCCCTCATTTCTGTGTAAAGTCTTCATTGGATGAGAAAGTCCTTTTGAAGACCCTGTAGTTCTAAACATACATGTTCATATTCTCGAGTCCTCTGAGTCAATAGTTTCTCTGCTTCTATCCTCTCGAGGCGTGCCTTGACCTCTGATTTGTGGCTGTCTTGGAGTTCGGTGGTGAGGTATTTGATTTGCTCCTCTTGATCTAAGGAAACATGTGCCAGACTTTGAATTTGGGCTCTCAAACTTTACTCTAGCACCTTTTTGTCATGTTTCGCCTTTTCATACCACCTAGTCAACCTCCCGATTTCAGCGGCGACCTCTTCTAGCCTTTAGTTGTGGGAATCTAGGTTGAACGTTGCACTTAACAGCCCTTCAGTTGTACGCTTTCGTTTGAGACTTTCTTTCTCCAGTTCCTTTTGACTTTTATCAATTTTCTCGTCCTTTGACTCAAGTATGAGCTGCATCTGTTTCTTTTCTTTGGTCAGATTGAGGAGGTCGACTTCCAGTGCTTCTTTCTCTTTTTAAGCTTGCTTTAAGGCATTTTTCAGATTGTCGACTTCTTCCAAAGACATAGGTGTTACCTCTGGGACCTCTGACTTGTACTATGGATCCTTCTTGAATGGCAGCTTGATAGTTCGTGCCCTATCCTGGACCCATTTGGTGTAGGGTTCTCTTGCTATGGCATTCTTTCTTTCAGCCTTCCGTTTGTGAACCCTATTCCAAGCCCGAATAGCCTTGTTGAGCAACCCTTGATCTTCTATACCCATATTGTGGATGATAAATGGTAGGAGTTGTTCGTCCGAAGGTTTGTCCTCCAAAGGATATTGTCGTAGGGCTAGAGTAAGGTTGTAGTTAATACAGCCTCGCGATCCAAGCAAAGGGACGTTAGGAAAATCCCCACAGCTAATAGTGATGTCACCAATATCCAACTTTCTTGCATACCATAATATTGAATTTGCAGTCAGAGACCTTAATTTCGGTGGCCACTCACGTCTGGTCAGTTCTGGGATCATATAGTCTTCCTTGTAGAGCTAAGTCATGAACCAAGTATATAGAAGAGGGATACAACAACTTAGCGTACCTCTTCTTTTTTTATACATCATATGCAAAGTGTAATAAATCTCGGCAAGCAAGGTGGGAGTAGGATCCGGATTAAATACTTTCGCTCCCCAAAATATGCTAATGGTTGCGGGAGTTCACCGACTCTAGGCCAAGTCATCACATAAACTCGCAGGGATGATATACCCCCTAAGCTTATAGACGAACCTTCTTTTAAGGTTTATTGGATTTTTTTTTTTTTGAGATAAAACCCGCCACATAGCAAATATATAATAATAAATAAAAATAGATAAGAAAATATAAAATGCAATAAATAAATTAATGCAAACAAACAAAAATGAAAACCTAAAACCTAGGGTTTAAGGAAAGTCCCCAGTAGAGTCGCCAGCTGTTGCGACCGGTTTTTTTAATCGAGAGTCGCCACTATTAGCTTTTATCCTAAGGAAGGGCACCTAACAGAAAACCTTAATTTGCGGACAGAGATTCTAGGCTACGGAATCAATTAGACAAAAGGAAGGTATTAGGCACCTTTCATCCATCTTGTTCACAAGGATATTAAGATCTAGGTTTAGGTTTGGGATAAACAGGGTTTTAAGTTTTAATTAGTAAGACTCGCCACGATTTTAGATCGCGTGCCTACGTATCCTCTTATGAGGAATCAGAGTCCCAATTCGTAGTTCGTATGGGTTGGTGTTTTTTAGGGGTTTACGAACATATTTTGTATCACTTCGCACTCGGTCGGGAGTAGTGATTGCGGAAATTTTGACTGAGTACGCAGTAAGCCAAAATTAGTTCGAAACCCATTTGCAAAAAAGAATTGTTAATTAGCTTAATTTATTCGCGAAAATAGTTTGATATTTGTTTGTGTTTTTTATTTGTACTAAATGCGAAAACGTCTTGATTAATGCGTGATTAGAAAATAATTTAATGCAAATAATATATAAAGTGAAATATGCAGTTTTAATATAAAAATAAATTTATTTAGTGATATAGTAATATTTACATATAATAAATAATAATACTGATAACGTAATGATTATTACAATTAATAATGATAAAAATAATAAAAATATAAATATAATATAATAATAGTAAAAAAAATATTAATTATATAAAGAAAATTGCAAAAAGGATTAACTAGGCAGGGGGTGTAAATTTAGTTTCTAAGTAAAATAGGGGGGTGCTGAAAGTGACCTGGGCTTCAAGCCCAAACTAAAATCTGGACAGGGGGTGTGACTCGCTGTTGGGTTTAATAAAAAGAAAAAGAGGGTGGTACAAAAAGTAATTGGGCCTGGCCCATGGGACACTACATCCTGGCCAGTCCATTCGGGTGTACAAAGGCGCACAAGCCTTATGGTGCAACTCGGCCTACCGACCATCTAATGAGGATCCTACAGGAAGATTGGAGGGTACAAACTAATTACTATGAACGTGCGTGTATTAGAGTATACATCATAACATTTTGTTTCATACCATTTTATAGTTCATTTTCAATTATCATAATCTTTCGTTCTTTCTCTCTCTTGAACGAACACAACCGTCTCCCTCTTCTACAAACCCTAATCCCAATCCGACCGCGGCGGCGCGATAACCGAATCAACTCCCTTGTATACAAAACACAACCTCAATTAAAGCTAAGGGTTTGATTCGTTACCTCTTTGTAATTCTGTATTTTGCGTTTCGAGCTTCTTTGATCTCTAACCCTTTCCTCTTTCCGATTTACATATATCGGTGATGCTCGCATACGGTAGCAATGGAAGCTTGAAACGACGGCAATACGATTAGGGTTTCAGATATTGAAACCCTAATTAGTTTTCTACTTCGATCTTTGATGGATAGGTAGGTAACCTCTTTCTTGTTCACCTTAAGAGCTCTCCCTCGTCTCTACAGTTCATCTATTCGCTGCTTCGTCTTTTTAATTTTTTTCTCTCCCTCTCTTGCTGTATTCTTGTTCTTATATTTATAAGGTCTTGAATTAGGTTACAAATTAGGAGTTAGCGTTATAAGTTTGATTAGATTAGATTAGGGAAATTATAGAAATCAGTGATTGGATTTTTTGATGTAATTGATTATGTACAATGATTATGTAATGTAATAGAGATTTTAGATATTTTTTAGATTCTGTGTTTCTTTCAGATTTTGATTGTAATGAGCTTTCTGGGCTGGATTTGTTTTATCCATAAAAGGGGTTTGACTCGCAGAACAATTACGTTTCCAAATTTGGTTAGAAATCATTTGGATTTATTGAAGATTTAATTTGTTTTAGGTTCTGGAATCTTGATTGTAATATATTATTTGTTGTAATACGCGATAAAGATTTGCTTTTATGCTTGATTTCAACAGTATCTGTTTATACAAGAAAATTGCGTAAAATTTGTTGTGATTGACACAGTAAATGTTTTTTTAGTTGGGCTTTTAGATTGTTTTTTTTTTTGTTTTGGTCAAGCAATACAACAATACTTTTCCTTTTGGCGTAACCAGGCCCAATTTTCCTTTCAGTAACTCAATTTTTCAATAAACTTTTAATATATTTGATATAAAACATTATTATATAAAATTTTCAACAGTAATAATAACATGTAGCGTTTTCTTAATAAAGAGATATATACTTTATAACCAGTCATCATATATATATATATAAACTTTTTAATAGCTTAATCAAAAGGATATGCTTTATAAAGAAACATTTTAATAATAATTAAGAGGTTCCTCTTTTTTTTAATGATATTCTTTTTTTCCAAAAACACTAATCTTTAATAACACTCAAAAAAACGGGTTCATCATTAATACAAAAACATATCATTTGTTTTCTTTATTAGAATAATAATAATGAACAATTTCTTTAATAATAACTGTAATATTTCTTTTCACCAAAAACATCAAATGGGCCAACTAAAGAAGCTTAATGGGGCTTAGTTAATAAGCACACCCCTTTTTACTGACTGTAAATAGCACTTTAAATGGGCTTATGCACTATATTTAATAACTATTTAATAAATAAGATCTTAATAAGTATTCGAATAATTTTTTACTTTCGAATCGCATGGGCCATTGGCCAACATGCTACACGATGGGTTTATGAGTCTTTCTAATTTAGAGAGCCCCATTTTCCCGAGCTAAAATACACCCCCTGATCGTCTTGAGTAAAGATGGGCCATCAGATACTGCTATACCATCTTTTATTACATATTTCTTTTATTTAAATCTTAAAAGTAACATTATCGGGGTAGGACAAATTTGGGTTACGACATATACCTCGAATTATAGTTCGACAATTGGATAGGCCCGCTCATATGTTTACAACAGAATAGGTAGTAGATGAGAAACTTTGGTATTATGATATCAAGCATTTTCTCCAGACTCAGGAATACCCGATTGATGCATCGAATAAAGATAGAAATACATTGAGAAGATTGGCTGGCAGTTTCTTCCTCAGTGAAAATGTTTTGTACAAGAGAAATTATGACATGGTCTTGCTCAGATGCGTGGATAGACGCAAAGCAGACATGTTGATGCATGAGATTAATGAAGGTTCATTTGGCACTCATGCCAATGGACATTCAATGGCTAAAAAGATGCTAAGGGCAGGTTACTGTTGGCTGACAATGGAATCTGACTGTTACAAATTTGTGAAGAAGTGTCATAAATGCCAGATTTATGCAGACAAGATTCATGTGCCTCCGACACTTCTCAATGTTATTTCTTCCCCGTGGCCTTTCTCTATGTGGGGTATTGACATGATTGGGATGATAAAACCCAAAGCTTCGAATGGACATTGTTTTATCTTGGTAGCAATTGATTACGTCACCAAATGGGTGGAAGATGCTTCATATGCTAATGTTACTAAGCAGGTGGTAGTGTGCTTCATTAAGAATAATCTCATATGTCGATATGGTGTGCCGAGCAGAATTTGAAGTAGTGAAAAACACAAGAAGGGGGGGTTGAATTGTAAAACTGAAAATCAATGCAATGAACAAGATATTTTTATCCTGGTTCGTTTGATCTCAAACTACTCCAGTCCACCCGTCAAGGTGATTTCGCCTCTCTCTAACGAGGTCTTAATCCACTATATTCAACTGAATATTACAGACTGCTTTAACAACTGCTAAAGCCTTCTTGATGCAAACCACAACCCGGTTTGTCAAGGAAACACTTTCTTACAAAGAAGATAAATCTAAGTGTGTGAATGTTTTCTACAAAACTGTATCACAACTGTGATGTATACACAACTTAAAGCTTAGAAACTAGATTGCTAAACAATGATTGAATAAGAGAATGTATAGTGTTTAGCAAAACTGAGAGAAGGAAGATTTTGATCAGCTTTTTATGCGTGTAAAGATTTGGAGAGCATTAGCCAATTCAATCTTCAAAGTCTTGTTTATATAGCACTGAGATGTTGAACGTTGGAGCAATATTCTTGATTCAATGCTATTAACAAACTTTCCTTATCGAGCAGATCTTGTCTGGAATGAGGCCGTTGGTATTAATTTGCTTTCAATGCACAGTATCGTTGCTTACTTAATGCAAGTTCTGGCTTGGCTCATTCTGACTCTGCTTAGCTGTTGATGAACTGTTGTGTTTCTTTATCAGAGTGTTGAGCGCAGTTCTGTTCATCAGACTTTAGCATATACGTGAGTTAATCATCTGATTCTGACATTCTGATATGGCAACTTCTGATTCTGATGTCAGGAACCAAATTTCTGATGCTGATTAGGTGTGATCTTGCTTATATCAATCAGAGTATCTGCAATTCAGAACGTAATAACTTAGGCAGCAGATAGTTCATACATGAATCACATAAATGATATATCTTTTCACTTTGTTATCATTAAAACTTAAATATAGGGTAGTAGATCCAAACTTTTTTCTAACAATCTCCCCCTTTTTGATGATGACAAAAACTAGATATTTTTAAATGAAAATAACGTGAAAAGGTATCAGAGAGATGCATCAGAGTAAGAGTTTATAAAAGATGAGGGATAAAAAGATATCAGAGTTGAGAGATACTCCCCCTGAGTTTATTACTTCCCTTTGATTACAAGTGTTCTTCAGGATCAGATTTTTTTGCCTTTCTTTGAACATCAGAGTATCAGAGTCTTTGACTATCAGAAGCTTTGGATCAGCATATCAGAGCAGAGCTTCAGATCATCATATCAGAGCTTTTCTTGTCAGAGCTTTGCTTTGGATCATAGTATCAGGGCGGATCAGAGCTTCATTGCTTTTAGTCTTCAGAGTGTCCAGGAGCTTCCTTGTACCTGTAGACTTTAAGCAAAACAAAAAACATTTTCAAGTATAATGGAGTTAGAATGTTTGAGAATTTTTGTCTAGTTAGCCGTTATTGTTTAAAATATCATTCTTGTTCTCCCCCTTTTTGTCAGCAATCAAAAAGTGTACGTGAGTGCTAAAACAATTAAGATCAGAAAAACTTGTCATATTAAAAGGGTTCAACATCAAACAAAACATATTCAAAAGTACATCATAAAATCAAGGAAAACATGAAAAAGACATGAATGAAAAAAAGACTAAGGTTGAGGAGGCAAGCGTGTGAACAGGTTCTCCAGCATGGCTTTGATCTGGTCAGCAATCTCATTCTTCTTGTGCACCATGCTGACAACAGTGTCAATCTTGCTATCCTGCACATCCATTCTTTCTTTCATCTTCTGGTCGTTTTCATCCATCCTCTGCTGCAGACGCATGTCATTCAGCTTCAGTTCTTCCAGAGTCTGCCTGTCCAAGGCAGCTTGAGAAGCATCAGAAGTAGGAAGCTTCTGAGAGCTTTCTACAACATCTTCTGCTTGACTTGCTTCAGCTTGAATGGTCTTGTCTTCTTCTGGTTGCACCTTTGAAGCTAGCTGTTTCTCAAACCAAGGTTCACTGTCCAGAGGGAGCACGTCTTCTTTCAGAAGCTGACTTCCAACTTTATTCAGAAGCTTGCTGAAATTCTGTTGTGCCTGCTCATAGTTGATATCCTGAAACTTGAGGGCTTCAGCACGTACCCAAAGTCTGAATTGTGACTAGAGCTGGTCAGAAGCAGCTGGGTCAATCATTCCAGGACAGACTTGCTTCAAAGAAGCAATCCATTGCTGCACACCTGTTTCAAAATTCATAATACCAGAGCCAACATCTGGTTGTTTTGGTTTAGGGATGGCTATTTTATGTTTCATATCAGCAAGACGGTCAAGACTGGTTAAGTCTATGAAGGTCCTGCTGGGGTTTTCGGTGGTTTACTTGGCAGCTGTTTGTTTTGGAGATGGAGTGGGAGAATCATGAATTATGATTGGACTGGGTGGTGTTTTGGGAGTATTTGGTGGTGTAGATTCTGGTGAGGATGGCAACTGTGCCAAGGTGATTGTTGTTCCACCTGGAAGCTGGATTGCCAGAGGTGATTGTTGAGGTGAATGAGGTTCAGATGGTTGAGGAGAAGGAGTTTCAGAGTGATGAAACTCAGGTTGAGGTGATGGTGGATGAATTTCTGGTTGAGGAGAGGGAGACGGAATTGATGGTTGAGGAGAAGTTGTTGGAATTTCTGGTTGTTCAGGGATAAGGGGTTCTTCTGGAATTGATGAGAGAGGTTGTTGTTGTTTTGGTTCTTCAGCAGATTGCTGTTGTTCTGGTTGTGGAGGAGGGACAATTTGTGGTTCAGAGTTTGGATTGGCAGAGTGATCAGAAGTGTGTTGATCAATGTCAGACATCACTTTGTCAATTGCTGATGTTGTTGAGATTGTTGGTTTGGGATGTTTGGTTCTGGGTCTTCTGAGTTTTAATGCCTCAGAAGGGTCATCTTCTGGTTCAGTTTCGTCTATTGTTGGGATGGGGATTGAGATTCTATGAGAGGTTTGAGGAGGAATAGATACTGGAATAGTAGAAGAATTTAAAACAGAAGCAGCAGATAAATTACCTCTTTTCTTGGGTGTCTGCTGGGATGATCCTTCTGAAGGTGCCTTCCTCTTCTTCGTCTTCTTCAGAGTCACTTCTTATTGAGGTTGATGCAGAGCTTTGATAATCAGATTTGGATCTGTACCATCTGCCTTGCACACATCTAAGTATCTGAGAACTACCTCTGGTTTAGATTCTATCTCAGAAAATAAAGGAAAGTCACTCAGAGGAACTCTTCTGCTGGTGATATCAGCAATAGGAGTAGCTCTGGGTTCCTTTTGGATATTCTCTATCAACTTCATTTTCTTCAAGTTCTTCGCGTTCAGAGGCTTCCCAACTGTTGGTTCAATGGTGCTTAGCTCTTGAGCTTCTATCAGATGCTCTATCAGCCTATTCTCTGTCAGAATATTTGATATCAACCTTCCAAAGGGTATCCAATCCCTCTTGGTTCTTTCTTCTTCCCTGGTTTCCTTCACACTTGTTCTGAGGTGGTTGAACAGAAAATGAGCCAAGTTGATTTTTACCTTCTGATCAATAAAGTAGATCAGAAACTGCTGATCCACATTTATGTAATCAGGTGAACTAGTTGGCTTCCTATGGTTGAAGCACCCCAGAATTATCTTAGCCCAAACTCTGTAATGATCCTTCAGATCTTTGATCTTGCTGCTGGGCACCCCATGGGTGAAAATCCTTGCAGCTATCACGCCCACGTCAGCACATCTTTCAGCCATGTCCACACAGCGGACGCCACCGCCACTGTAACCGTTTAACCTTGCAATGTGATCCTCAGTGATCACAATCTTCTTCCCCATAACGAAGTAGGTGACTAGATGCGTTGAAGCCTTGGCATGAATCCAGAATTCCTTGACTAACATAGGGAATGTTGGTCCAACCAACCTGTCAAAATACCTTTCCCATTTATGTGCCCTAACTTCTTCTGTTAGGTCAAAACCGTTCTCCTTCAAGCTTCCAAAATCAATGATCAATTCAGATAACACTTCAAGATTCTTCACAGGAGTGAGGAGTCTTCTGAATGGCACTTGATACTGCTCAGATGATGCTTTCTTCTGAGGACCTGCAGAAGCATTGCTGGAGGTTGCCATGTTCACACTAAAAGGATTTTGAGAAGAAACTGAGAAAAAGAGGTTTTGCAAGAGATGAACACAGAAAAATGCAGAGAATGCTTGAGTATTAGTGAGAAACTGTAAAGAATTAGAATGAGCGTTTAATGTGTTTAAATAGAGTTTCATTATATTTTGAAAAAATAAACGTTTTTAAGAAAGAGAAAAATCATGATTGCATTTTAAAAGCATGATTACTTTTTATTAAATGCTTGCTGATTTTGGGGGATTTGAGAAAGATACTTAGAAACGGTTACCAGACATGTGTCTCAATTCACCCAATCAGCGCTTTGCCTTCTCAGAAGCGTGCACGCGTTCTGCTTCAGAGATTTGCTGATGATTGGATGACACTTGTTTGATGTAGTGATCAGCACGTCTGTCTTTGAGCTTAGACTCTCAGATCTTTAGACTTGCATCTGATACAATCTGCATGTTCTATCTTTCTGAAAGAAGATTGATCAGAAGTTCACAGTAAAACAATTACATTCTGAAGGTAAATATATGGAATTAAAACATTTTCACTCTGGACAGACTTTCATGCTGAGATGTTTCAGAATGAAATTAAACCTATCTTCTGAAAGAGGTTTAGTAAAGATATCAGCCCATTGATGGTCTGTATCTATAAATTTTAAGTTCAAAATTCCTTTCTGAATATAGTCCCTAATGAAGTGATGTTTTATTTCTATATGCTTAGCTCTAGAATGTAAAATGGGATTCTTACTTAAGCAAATAGCAGAAGTATTATCACAGAGTATAGGAATGTTACTCTCAAAAATCTGGAAGTCTTCAAGCTGACTTTTCATCCAGAGCATTTGTGTGCTACATCCTACTGCTGCTATGTACTCAGCTTCTGCTGTTGATAGCGCAATTATTGATTGCCTTTTGCTGGACCAAGAGATCAGATTTTCTCCCAGAAACTGGCAGCTTCCAGAAGTACTTTTACGTTCCACTCTGTCTCCAGCAAAATCAGCATCGCAGTAGCCTACTAAGCTGTAATCACTAGATTTTCTATAAAACAAACCCAGATTAGTAGTACCTTTCAGATACTTGAAAATTCGCTTAACAGCTGTTAAGTGAGATTCTCTAGGATCTGATTGGAATCTAGCACAGATACAAACACTGAATAATATGTCAGGTCTTGAAGCAGTCAGATAGAGGAGAGAACCAATCATACCTCTGTAGACTTTCTGTTCTACATTTTTGCTTACCTCTTCTCTTTCCACAATGCACGTGGGATGCATTGAAATCTTTGATGGCTTACATTCTGAGAGGTCAAATTTCTTCAGAAGATCTCTGATGTATTTTCTCTGATGAATGTAAGTTCCCTCTGGAGTTTGATTGATCTGAATTCCTAGAAAGAATTTCAGTTCCCCCATGAGGCTCATCTCAAATTTTGCCTGCATACACTTAGCAAATTTTCTTCCAAGAGAAGGATTAGTAGAACCAAAAATAATATCATCAACATAAATTTGACAGACTAAGATGTCATTCTTAACTGATTTACAGAATAGAGTAGTGTCCACTTTCCCTCTGGTGAATTCATTTTCTAATAGAAAGTTACTCAGCCTTTCATACCAAGCTCTGGGAGCTTGTTTCAGACCATATAGTGACTTCTTTAGTTTGAAAACATGTTCTGGATGTTTTGTATTTTCAAACCCAGGGGGTTGGTGTACATAGACTTCTTCTTCTATATAACCATTTAAGAATGCACTTTAGACATCCATCTGATACAGAGTGATGCCTCTATTAACAGCAAATGAAATTAAAAGTCTGATAGATTCTAACCTGGCGACTGGGGCAAAGGTTTCTGTATAGTCTATGCCCTCTTGCTGACTATAACCTTGTGCAACCAGTCGTGCCTTGTTTCTGATGACTTCACCTTGTTCATTTAGCTTGTTTCTGAACACCCATCTTGTTCCAATGACGTTGAATCCTTTTGGTCTGGGAACGAGATCCCATACGTCGTTTCTGGTGAATTGATTCAACTCTTCTTGCATTGCCAGAATCCAGTCATTATCCAGAAGTGCTTCATCAATAGAAGAAGGTTCAATCAGAGACACAAGTCCCATGAGAGTTTCTTCAGAGTTTCTGAAGTTTGCTCTTGTTCTGATTGGATCTTCCTTTCTTCCTAAGATGGTCTCTTCTGGGTGATCCAAGCTGCTTCTGGGTAATCTCTTTTGAGGTTGATCACCAGCTGTTGTAGGATTGCTAGCAGTGCTCCTTTCAGACGTTGAAGGAGTGTCTGTATTGAGAGCTTCTGATGACTTGTCTTCAGAACCTGTAAATTCAATTTCCATACCTGCAAAAACTTCATTCTGCTTTGACTTTTCAAAGTCAAGCTTATCATCAAAACGAACACTGATTGATTCTTCCACAATCTGTGTTTCTGTATTGTATACTCTGTACCCTCTTGAGCGTTCAGAGTATCCTAACATAATACACTTCTGTGCTTTAGAGTCAAACTTGTTCAAATAATTCTTTGTATTTAATATAAAGCAAGTACATCCAAATGGATGAAAATATGAAATGTTGGGCTTTCTGTTCTTCCACAATTCATATGGAGTCTTTTCCAGAATAGGTCTTATTGAGATTCTATTCTGAATGTAGCACGCTGTGTTTATTGCCTCTGCCCAGAAGGTCTTAGCAACGTTTGTCTCATTGATCATGGTTCTGGCCATTTCTTGCAATGTTCTGTTCTTTCGTTCTACAACTCCATTTTGTTGGGGAGTTCTAGGACAAGAGAAATCATGCAGAATGCCTCTGTCATTAAAGAATGACTCAAAATCTTTGTTTTCAAATTCTCCACCATGATCACTTCTGACTTTAACGATTCTAAGATCCTTTTCATTCTGAACTTGGTTACAGAAGGTAACAAACACAGAGTGTGACTCGTCCTTGTGTCTTAAGAACTTTACCCATGTCCATCTGCTATAGTCATCTACGATTACTAACCCATACTTCTTACCACTGACTGAAGCAGTTTTAACTGGTCCAAATAAGTCAATGTGCAGAAGTTCTAATGGCTTAGAGGTAGAAATAACATTTTTGGATTTAAAAGAAGGTTTTGCGAACTTGCCTTTCTGACATGCTTCACACAGAGCATCTGAATTGAACTTCAAATTAGGAAGTCCTCTGACCAGATTGAGTTTGTTAATCTGAGATATTCTTCTCATACTAACATGCCACAATCTTTTGTGCCAGATCCACTGCTCGTTGTTAACAGACAGAAGACATTTTACATTCTGACTCTTTAGTTCAGAAAGTTTGATTTTGTAAATGTTGTTTTTCCTCTTACCATTAAACAGGATAGTCCCATCTTTCTGACTAACAGCTTTACATGATTTTTGATTAAAGATTATATCATAACCGTTATCACTTAATTGACTTATGGATAACAGATTATGCATCAATCCATCTACTAGCAGAACATTATTAATAGAGGGAAGATTTCCATTACCTACAGTTCCAGAGCCAATTATCTTTCCCCTCTGATTGCCTCCAAAGCCAACGTGGCCTCCAGGCTTAAGTTCCAGACTTTGGAACATATGCCTTCTTCCCGTCATGTGTCGTGAGCAGCCAGAGTCCAGGTACCATGACTGGTGTTTCTGACTTGCTGCTAAAGATATCTGCAACATGTATTATTTTATCCTTAGGTACCCAAATTTTCTTGGGTCCTGATTTGTTAGTTTTACCAAAACTCTGGTTGAATTTTGGTTTCACAGAGTACTTACTACTAGTGTATTTAATATCATGTGTGTGACCATACACAAAATGTGAATTCAGAGGAGTGTGTTTAATGGTTAAGTCCATGACATTCTTTGGTGTAGGAACCTTACCTTGGTATCCTATTCCTTTCCTGCCGTTTCTGCTAACTCCATAGATCATTGAAGCCATTTTTCTTCTATCTATGCTTTTAGCGAGGAACTTCTGGAAACTGTGATCATACTCCTTGATGATCTCATCAGCGTTACTGGGAGTTTCAGAAATTGGTTCCTTCTGAGAGTTTTGTAAAGTGTTTTCTAATTTTGAAATCTTATTTCTCAGCTCAGAATTCTCCAATTTGAGACTCTCAGTCTTATTAGAGTCAGATTCAAGATTCCTTTTCAGGTCTCTGAATTTAACTCTAGTTTGCTGATACCGTTCCAGAATCTCATTAAGGCTTTCAGCAAGTTCAGCCTTTGTAAAGTTAACAGCAAAGTTAGGAAACACCTCTTCAGTATCTGATTCTGAGTCTGATTCAGAAGCTTCACTATCTTCTGAGATGTTAGCCATGAGAGCTATGTTTGCCCTCTCATCATCTGATTCTGAGTCAGCTTCAGACGAGTCAGAGTCATCCCATGTAGCCATGAGACTTTTCTTCTTCTCTCTTCCAAACTTCTTTTTGGGCTTTTCCCTCTGAAGCTTTGGGCAGTCACTCTTATAGTGTCCTTGCTCATTGCACTCATAGCAGATGATGTCCTTGGTGTTTGGCTTTTTGCTACTGGAGGAGCCTTCAGATCTTCTGTATCCAGAGGAAGAATCTGTCCTTCTGTATCTGGAAGAAGACTCGTTCTGATCAGATCTTCTGGGATTCCTGAACTTCCTTTGTCTTTGCTTCCACAGTTGATTTACTCTTCTGGAAAGGAGAGAGAGTTCGTCTTCTTCTGATGAGGATCCATCAGATGTTTCTTCAACTGCCTGCAAAACTTTAGACTCAAATTTTTTGTTAGATTTTAATGCTAAAGGCTTACCTTGCTTCTGAGGCTCGTCAGCTTCTAGCTCTATCTCATGACTTCTGAGGGAGCTGATAAGTTCCTCCAGAGTGATTTTGTTGAGATCTTTAGCTAGCTTCAGAGCTGTAACCATTGGTCTCCACTGCTTGGGTAAACTTCTGATGATTTTCTTGACATGGTCAGCAGTAGAGTATCCTTTGTCCAGAACCTTGAGACCAGCTACCAGAATCTGGAATCTTGAGAACATTGTTTCAATGGATTCAGATTCTTCCATTTTGAACGCCTCATACTTCTGAATGAGCGCCAGAGCTTTAGTTTCTTTGACCTGAACGTTGCCCTCATGCGTCATTCTGAGTGAGTCAAAAATGTTCTTTGCTGTGTCTCTGTTGGAGATCTTTTCATATTCAGTATAGGAGATGGCGCTGAGGAGGATGGTTCTGGCCTTGTGGTGATTCTTGAAGTCACGCTTTTGTTGGTCAGACATTTTTTTTCTATCAATCTTCTGACCGCTTGCATTCACAGGGTGCATGTATCCATCTGTCACCATATCCCACAGATCATCATCATGTGCCAGAAAGAAGCTTTCAATTCTGTCTTTCCAGTAATCAAAGTTTTCTCCATCAAAGACTGGAGGTTTGCCGCTGAATCTGTCTCTGTCCTCATTGTTGTCATTGCTGATGTGAGGATTGTTTCCTGCCATTGTGTTTTTCTGACGCTGGATCTTGTACTGACACGGTTAAGTGTTTTAGCTCAGAACCAGGCGCTCTGATGCCAATTGAAGTAGTGAAAAACACAAGAAGGGGGGTTGAATTGTAAAACTGAAAATCAATGCAATGAACAAGATATTTTTATCCTGGTTCGTTTGATCTCAAACTACTCCAGTCCACCCGTCAAGGTGATTTCGCCTCTCTCCAACGAGGTCTTAATCCACTATATTCAACTGAATATTACAGACTGCTTTAACAACTGCTAAAGCCTTCTTGATGCAAACCACAACCCGGTTTGTCAAGGAAACACTTTCTTACAAAGAAGATAAATCTAAGTGTGTGAATGTTTTCTACAAAACTGTATCACAACTGTGATGTATACACAACTTAAAGCTTAGAAACTAGATTGCTAAACAATGATTGAATAAGAGAATGTATAGTGTTTAGCAAAACTGAGAGAAGGAAGATTTTGATCAGCTTTTTATGCGTGTAAAGATTTGGAGAGCATTAGCCAATTCAATCTTCAAAGTCTTGTTTATATAGCACTGAGATATTGAACGTTGGAGCAATATTCTTGATTCAATGCTATTAACAAACTTTCCTTATCGAGCAGATCTTGTCTGGAATGAGGCCGTTGGTATTAATTTGCTTTCAATGCACAGTACCGTTGCTTACTTAATGCAAGTTCTGGCTTGGCTCATTCTGACTCTGCTTAGCTGCTGATGAACTGTTGTGTTTCTTTATCAGAGTGTTGAGCGCAGTTCTGTTCATCAGACTTCAGCATATACGTGAGTTAATCATCTGATTCTGACATTCTGATATGGCAACTTCTGATTCTGATGTCAGGAACCAAATTTCTGATGCTGATTAGGTGTGATCTTGCTTATATCAATCAGAGTATCTGCAGTTCAGAACGTAATAACTTAGGCAGCAGATAGTTCATACATGAATCACATAAATGATATATCTTTTCACTTTGTTATCATCAAAACTTAAATATAGGGTAGTAGATTCAAACTTTGTTCTAACAGAATTATCACCGACAATGGCTCGAATCTGAACAACAAGATGATGATAAAACTTTGTGAAGAATTCAAGATTATCCATCACAACTCATCTCCGTACAGGCCAAAGATGAATGGGGTTGTTGAAGCTGCTAATAAGAATATCAAGAAGATCATCCAGAAGATGGTTGTTACTTATAAAGATTGGCATGAAATGCTCCCTTTTTCTTTACATGGATGTCAGACATCTGTTCGCACTTCAATAGGAGCAACCCCGTTCTCCCTTATGTATGGAATGGAAGCGGTGCTCCCAATCGAGGTTGAGATTCCCTCTTTGCGTGTGATAATGGAAACCAAGTTGTCAGAGGCTGAATGGGTCCATAACAGGTTTGACCAATTGAATTTGATCGAAGAGAAGAGAATGACGGCTTTGTGTCATGGGCAGTTATATCAGAAGAGAATGAAGAAAGCTTTTGATAAGAAGGTTAAACCTCGCGAATTTAGAGAAGGCGACCTCGTGCTTAGGAAGATCATGTCTTTTAACGCTGATTCTAGGGGCAAGTGGACTCCCAATATTGAAGGCCCATATGTTGTCAAGAAATCCTTCTCTGACGGTGCATTAATTCTTGAAACTATGGATGGCGAGGAGTTCCCACGTCCCATGAATGCTGATGCAGTCAAGAAATACTTCACCTAAAGAAATAAAAGAACAACTCACTAAGTTGAAAACCCGAATATGAATGGGGATGTTGAAGCTACTAATAAGAATATCAAGAAGATCATCCCGTAGATGGTTGTTACTTATAAAGATTGGCATGAAATTCTCCCTTTTTCTTTACATGGATATCGGACATCTGTCCGCACTTCAACAGGAGCAACCCTGTTCTCCCTTATGTATGGAATGGAAGTGGTGCTCCCAATCGAGGTTGAGATTCCCTCTTTGCATGTGATAATGGAAACCAAGTTGTCAGAGGTTGAATGGGTCTATAACAGGTTTGACCAATTGAATTTGATCGAAGAGAAGAGAATGACGGCTTTGTGTCATGGGCAGTTATATCAAAAGAGAATGAAGAAAGCTTTTGATAAGAAGGTTAAACCTCGTGAATTCAGAGAAGGCGACCTCGTGCTTAGGAAGATCATGTCTTTTAACGTTGATTCTAGGGGCAAGTGGACTCCCAATTTTGAAGGCCCATATGTTATCAAGAAATCCTTCTCTGGTGGTGCATTAATTCTTGAAACTATGGATGGCGAGGAGTTCCCACGTCCCATGAATGCTAATGCAGTCAAGAAATACTTTGCCTAAAGAAATAAAAGAACAACTCACTAAGTTGAAAACCCGAAAGGGCGGCTTAGGCAAAAAGGAGCGTCTCGGTAGACCGAAAACCAGAAAGGTAGGTCTAGGAAAAAATTAGAGACATAAACAGAATAAAGTTTCCCGCTAAGTTGAAAACCCGCAAGGGCAGCTTAGGTAAAAGTTAGGGACTTTCATGGCAAGTAATTGCATCAGACAAGACTTGATCATTGAAGCAACAATCTTCTTGGGTCCTCACCATACTTCAACAGAAGCTGCTGCTCAGGATTTCAAAGTTGTTAGAGGGAATAGTGGTCATTGTATCTCAATGTATCTTTTCCATTATATATTACCATTTTTCGAACTTTGTAATTATCCGTGGAGTCTCGCCATTCGCAGACTACCATTCTATCAATAAAAGTTGAGTTTTTACCCAATACTTTGTATTTATTATCTTTATTCAGCTTACAAAGACTCCATTTATCATTGATAATAATTTTAAAAGCAAAAAGATTAAATAACAAAATTATTTTTTAAAAAGAATTTACAATTTACTTTTACTTTAGATTTTGTGATTCAAGAGGAAAACAAGAGTGGTGATCCCAGGAATGGACGAACTCTGGTAATTTTGGGAAGTTTTGTTTCCCCCGAAAGGTATTTCTCATGTCGTTTTTGCTGGTATGCGCATGATTTTTGTATATTGAAGACGATACCAATTGGCGTAAGGTGCAGTATTGGGTTTGTGATCCCAGTGTCCCCAGTCAAGTTTTGGTTCATTTTTTTGATTTTTGGGTTTGCATAATATGAAGTCTCTATCCCAGATTCCCCAGCAAAGTCTTCCCTCATATGACGAAAGGTCTTGTTCCCCTGGTGTGCTGAGATATAACTATTTGTAAAATGTCGCTCTTTCTGCAGTATTGGCATTATTGTTGGTATTTATTTCCTAGGAAACTAGACCAAGACAGTATGTTTTCTAAGAAATGTTGAGACAGTTGTCAACCCTTTAGGTTTTCACCCGCCAAGTGATGGGTTTGATTTAAAGTCCCCAGAAGTTTGACCTTTTTCTATAATGTTGACTTCTTGATTCCCCAGGAAAGTTATCCCAGGGCATCTTTTGTTGGAATAAGTTTGCATGATATAAAGACTCAATCCAAGTTTCCCCAGTGAAGGATTCTCTTATTTGATAGAAGTCTTTTCTCCCTGTGCATGTTGAGTTGGACTCATTTGCGAAGTATCTCCCTTTCGGCAGTACTTGCATTTTGTTTGATTTCCCGATAATCAGGCAAGGGCAATGTTTTATTTAAGAAGTGTTGAGGCATTTGTCAGTATTTTGGGTTTTCACCCGCCAAGTGCTGGGTTTGATTTAAAATCCCCATAAGATTGATTTCTTGCTGTAATGTTTGACTTCTTAACTCTCCAAGTTATTATCCCCATGAGGTTCCATACTTTTTTCCCCAGAGAAGTTGGTGCAATACTTACTCTCAATATTGAAGAACGTATCTTGGTTTCCCCTCTTGATGTGGTGCTGGCCTCCCCACTAAAGTCAACACGAGATCCCCAGTTGATGTCTCAATGATGAGGCGTTATCTCCTCTAGTGAAGTTTGTATGATGTTCCCCCAATGAAGTCATCTCGAAATCCTCAGTTGATGTTTTACCGATATGGTTTCCATCTGCCTTATTTGTAATCAGTATTGAAATTCCCAGTAGGAGTACGGATCGTGAAACATTTGTTTCCCCATTGAAGTCTGAGTGCTATTCCCCGATGAAGCCTGGAGAAGGAAGTTATATCCTTGTATCTGTACTGTTTTGTTGCTATGATTTGATTACTTCCAGATTATGTCCCTTCCAAGTGAAGTTAAACCGTGCAATAGGATTCTGTTTCCTCAGTGGGTGCTTATTTTCTTATGGAATGTTCATCTTGGATTTGATTTAGCCGAGTGTTGATTGTGTCCGAGTTGGTTTTGCCTGGTTACTCCCAGTGTTATATGTCTGTTTTGTCAGCATATACATATATTTATACATACATCATGAATAGTTAAATCTAGTAAATCATTGCTCATTAACATTCGTTAATATTTTGTTGACATATTACCCTGTTTTGTAGAGTTGTGTTGTCCTCTCTCCAATAGAGTGTCGGCCTTAAGTAGAAAGTGTATATTCTTTCAATTTCCCTGCTGAGTTACCCCTGGTGGAATATTTTTGCTTTAGCCTTCCTGTACAGCTCCTTGTCTAGATAGATTGGGTTTCCCTATTGAGATTATTTCTCAAAGGATATATCTTGGTTGACTGTTTCACTCCAGTTTATTTCTGGTTTGAATCTTTGTTTCCCAGCAATATTATTACTTTGGATTTCTGCGAGCTTCGAGCATTGATTTGAGAATGTGAATTTATTTTGGCACGAGAAGACTTTTATCTCCACAGCAGGAATATGTTGGCATTTCCCCAGGAAGTCATGATTCATTCCCCAGGAAGTCATGATTCATTCCCCAGGAACTCATGATTCATTCCCCAGGAAGCCATATTGCTTTCCCCGGAAAGTCATTTTTACAATCCTTCCTATAACAGCAAGTGGTAGTCTCTTTATTTAAGACAACTTATATTACCCTTTCCAGGCGGAATGCCTTGGTTAAAGAAGAAATTGAGACCCATTCTAGGTGAAACGCCATGATTTTGGGAAGACTTTTTATCTTTTTTCTACCTTTAGGAAAAGTTGGTAGTTCACCTTCAGTGAAAGTTGGTGATTGTCATCTTTTTGCTGCCTTCAGTGAACGTTGGTAGTTCACCGTCAGTGAACGTCGGTGCTATGATATTTCTTTTCCTTCTACCTTCAGTAAAAGTTGGTAGTTCACCTTCAGTGAAAGTTGGTGATTTTTTTCTTTTTGCTGCCTTCAGTGAACGTTGGTAGTTCACCATCAGTGAACGTCGGTGCTATGATATTTCTTTCCTTCTACCTTCAGTAAAAGTTGGTAGGTGACCATAATTGAAAGTTGGTGATTGTTATCTTTTTTCTACCCTCAGTGAACGTTGGTAATTCACCGTTAGTGAATGTCGGTGCTACGATATTTCTTTTCCTTCTACCTTCAGTAAAAGTTGGTAGTTCACCTTCAGTGAAAGTTGGTGATTGTTATCTTTTTGATGCCTTCAGTGAACGTTGGTAGTTCACCGTTAGTGAATGTCGGTGCTATGATATTTCTTTCCTTCTGCCTTCAGTAAAAGTTGGTAGGTCACCATCGGTGAAAGTTGGTGATTGTTATCTTTTTGCTACCCTCAGTGAACATTGGTAGTTCACGTCAGTGAACATCGATGCTATGACATTTCTTTTCCTTTTACCTTCAGTAAAATTTGGTAGTTCACCTTCAGTGAAAGTTGGTGATTGTTAACTTTTTGCTGCCTTTAGTGAACGTTGGTAGTTCACCGTCAGTGAATGTTGGTGCTATGATATTTCTTTCCTTCTACCTTCAGTAAAAGTTGGTAGGTCACCATCAGTGAAAGTTGGTGATTTTTATCTTTTTGCTACCCTCAGTGAACGTTGGTAGTTCAACGTTAGTGGAGAAACGATCAATGGATCTGCTTGGCAAGTAACTGCATCAGACAAGACTTGATCAATGGAGAAACGATCTTCTTGGATCTTGTTACTCTTCAACCAAAGTTTCGGCTCAGGAATTCAAAGTTTCTAGAGAGAATGGTTGTCATTGTAATTCAATGTATCATTTCTAATATATATTACCATGTTCCAAACTTTGTAATCATCCATGGAGTCTTGCCATTTGCAGAATACCATTATATTAATAGAATTTGAGTCTTTTATCTAATTCTTTGCAATTCCTATTTTATTCAGCTTATAAAGATTTCATTTATTATTGATACTAATGATCAAAGCAAACATATTAAAATAACAAAATTATTTTTGAAAAGAATTTACGAATTACTTTAAATTTTGTGATACAAGGGGGACAAAATTAGTGATCCCAGGGACGGATAAACTGAAGAGGTTTGCATGATATAAAGACTCTATCCAAGATTCCCCAGTGAAGGCTTCACTCATTTAATAAAAGTCTTTTCTCCCTGTGCATGCTGAGTTGGACTCATTTATGAAGCATCTCCTTTCGGCAGTACTAGCATTTTTTTATTGCCCGATAGTCAGGCAAGGGCAGTGTTTTATTGAAGAAGTTTCGAGATGGTTATCAACTTTTTAGGTTTTCTCCCGCCGAGTGCTGGATTATATTTAAAATCCCCATAATTTTTTCTTGTTGTAGTGTTTGAAATTCCCCAAGGGACGCTGAGACGAGATACTTTTCTGAAATTGTTGCCTCGTGAGGTTTTCGTACTTTCTCCCCTGAGAAGTTGGTGCAATTATCACTCTTTGAAGATGTATATTGAAGTATTCTTCGCCAATATAGTATTATCTCCCCATTGAATTCAGAATGCTACCCCAATTGATGACTCAACGGGATGATTTTGGTCTTCTCTAGCAAAGTCAACCCTGACAGAAATTTGAACTTCAAACTCTCTTTTAGTGTCCAGTTTGTTTGGTTTCCAGTTAAAGCTCGGAGAAAGATATTACATCGCTGTTTAATTTGATATTGTTCTTCCCCAGTAAAGTTAAGCTATGAAATAGGAATTTATTCCTCAGTTGGTGCTTACTTTTCTTATGGAAATTCCACCCTAATCATGATTTAGCCGAGTATTGATTATACCCATTTGTGGCCTTTCCTGGTTATCCCCCAGTGTTCTGTGTCTGCTTTGTCAGCATACATGGTGACATTCATACATTCACACTACATCTGCATGTTCAAATTTAGAATATCATTGCTCATTTGCATTATGTTGTACCCCAAGTTTTCCCCCTAAGATCCCTTCACCATACCATATTGATTCAATCATAACAAGATCACATTAGGGTTTTGGGTTCTCCTTCCTATATTTAGCTTTGTTCTTTGAGGAATCACCAAGCACCTTGACTTGTTTTTATTTTGTGATCATGCGTGTTTGTTTTGACTTTCCCTTTTAATTAATAAAATTCAATGTTGGTTTGTCTTACTTGTCAATAATGTAGGTAAAGGCAATGTGGCTTAGCAAGTTGATCCATGGGTTTATGAGTTTATTTCAATGCCCTAGTCAATAAAGCTTGAGAAATTAAAACCTCACCATTGAAGTTGTGTTGGAAAAAATGGTATGGCAAGGTTTATTTTGGTTCACCACATTTCAAAGTTATCAAGATTGATTCAAAAGTACAAGGGGTTGATTGAAGAAGTTGTCATGGTTGGACAAGGCCTTACTTCCATTGGTCACAAGTGCATATTTCTCTCAATTCTCAAGATATGGAAGTGGTTTTGGTTTCTATGAGTTCTCATTATCATCCTCAACAACTTCCATATACAAAGAAAAAGTGTTGGTACAAGAAGGTTGTTCAAAATTGTCAAAGTTCCTCAAAGCATTTTCTTGACCTAGGAGCTAGGGTTTTGAACTTCAAAGAAGTATATCTTGATGATCTTTTGGTATTTTTGAGTGATTCCAAAAAAATACTTCTCTTCAAAGGGTTATTAACAAATTAATTCAAAAGCTTCAAGGAGTTTTCATGTGGAAGAAACTTGATGATGAAGAAAGATTACAAGTCCTCCAAATGAACCCCCAATTTCCGATGTGTGACTTCAAATGATCATAACTTAGTCAATTTTTATCACCTTGAGACCACTCTTTTTCCATAATGATCTTGAGGATGTGAAATTTATTCCTTCTTTTATGTGTAAAGTGAGAAAATGGATGGAAGATTCCTTAAGGATACAAAATATTATAGGTCATTTCATGATTTTTTGCCAACTTCAACAATTCATAACTCTCTCAATTTTTGGATATTTTGAATGGTTCAGGTTTCAAAATGTCATTCAAGAGGTCTATTTGCATCCAAGTGGAAGGCCATGTTTGGATGCAAAACATTATAGGTCACTTTTGAAGAAAAACTTGAAATATTTCTAAGTATGGAAAGTCAACTTTTTCCCAACTTTGACTCATTGCAACTTTCAGCTCAAACATACATTTGATTCCATTCTTTTCCCATTGCAAAGCTTGTAATCTCATCTTTCTAAAGCATCAAGAATCGTGCCTTAAGACCCCTTGAGTTGAGAATGACATTGATTTGAACTTGGTAACTTGAAACAGAAGTTTCTTCAAAAGTCTGAATTTGAAATCCTTGATTTAGCTTCTAAACACATTTTCTGCATGTTTTTGCTTCTAAACATGTTTAGTGAACTACCAGAAGTGATTAGCATAAGAAAACACGCGTTCTGGATGAGTTTTGATCAAAAGAGAAGTCACGCTTTTCTTGTTTGCAACTTCACACGATTTCCCTCTAAACTTCATCATTTCACATTGTGATACGGTGGGAAAACTGACTAGATGTTTTGCATTTCGTTCGCACTTGTGCGGTTAGCAAGTGTCGCCACCGAATTTTCTTTTATCCAAAAGGAAAGGTAAAAAAAGAACAGGAGAGACCTTTCGAGATTATTTCTCGGGTTCGGGGGGTAGATTATGAAAAGAGAAGGTATTAGCACCCTTTTCATCCATGGTTTTCCATGGGCTCTTAGTTACTCGTTTAGATCACTTGCTTTTGTTTGATTGTGTTCTTGTGGTGTGGGCTTTAAAAGTATTTTGAAAAATCTCTTTGTAATGGTTCTCGTCTCTATAAGAACGTATACAAAGTTTTGTTTCGAAAAGTGGTTCAAAGATGTGTTTGTGAATCGTGTTTCGAAAAGTGTTTTGAAAAGATGTTTTGCAATGGTTCTCGTCTCTATAAGAGCGTATACAAAACGTTTTTTCTTTTGAAAATGTTTTGAAATGAGAGTGTAGGTGTAAAAAGTTTTGTCGTGAGCAAGCGAGTAACTAAGAGAGAATCTATTTACTCAAAAGGTCTTAAATTGTGTTTTTCTTCCTCCTTTTAATGGTGCTATCTTACCATTGATTTGGTAAGAAGCCCCACCATTGGATGTAAAGGGACAGGCGCGGGTCAATTTTACAATCATTGAAGGCAACTTATGAGACGCTTTATCAATTTTTGTAAGGGACGAGATCATTTTAATCGATGGCAACATCGAGGGTCGTCGAGGGACTACAATCTTTTTCTATCAAAGGGTCATTGCTAGAGCGTCCCATATTCGAGGGACATGATTGTATTTCCGAGGCAACGAGCGGGGTTACCCTAGAGGTGCATGTGTGAGAATTGTGTTGGTTTCAAGTTATTTATTCTTTGATTAGGTCATCTAGTGATTGATTTTGAATCTTGCCATACATGCCTAGTTACTATACAGTATATGGAAAACAGTAAATTGCGGGAATTGAAATTCTATGCTATTACAAAGTGTTCGGGAATGGGGGTAAAATTGTTACAAATGGGGATGAATCAAATGAGATAGAAATGTCCGGATATCAAACAATACAACCAAATCGAATTTTTTTTGCGATTTAATATAAAGCTATGACAATTTATAAAATCAACAAAGTATGAAATGAAATGTATTTACTTGAAAAGAGAAAAATAAAACCTATTCTAAAAAATTGATTAAATTAAAATCTTTATTATTATTTTGTATTTTATAATTATGTAAATTTAAAGAAAGAAATAAACTAAATTATTGTTTTTGGTGTTTTATCATATCAATTAAATTTAAAACAAAATTAAATAAAAAAACAAAAATGATAAAAATTAACTTACAAAAACTTAAATCAATTTAATAAAATACTTTAAGTTATATTAGTAACTTGTTAACAAATAAAAATATAAGAATAAGAACAAATTAAAAAAGAAATAAATAATATGGGCTTAAGAGATTGACTTGGGGTGAGGCCCAAAAGATAATAAATGTGTTATTTGTTGTTTCCAAAACAAGCCAGGGGGTGTAAAACGCGTGGGCTTAAGGGGAATGTAACAAAACAGGCCCAAGCTCTCTAATTCTGCATAATTATTGATTAGGGATTCAAAGTAAAAGTTAGGGTTCTGAGACCCTTTGTTACAGCGGCGCCGCTCATCTCCTTCGTCCCTCTCTGTTCATCTTTTGTTCATCCTTCTAAACCCCTAAACTTCTCACTAAACGTCCCTATTTCTCTTTGCGAATGAAATCCCTCTTTTCATCTCTATCTAACCATGACTCATATCCCTTTGAAAACCCTAATTTCGGATTTGAACCCTAAGGGAACGAAATCTGAATCATCTGATCTTCCCCACCCTCTGTTGCCAGAGCGTCGCCTCTCTTGCTTCCTAACCAAGCTCTAAAGGTTTTGTTTCTGGAAAAGGTAAAGTTTTGATATCCTATTAAAGCTTAAACGAGTTCATCATTTTTTGTCTTGTTTATGTTCTTTTCTATTAATCAGACTTATTATCCATTGAGATGCGGGAAATAGCTTTTAGGGATTCATGAGAAATATGAAAAGTTCATACCTGTTGGAGACTTTTGCGAAATGGAAAGGGATGGTGAGACTGAGGGTGGCACTCCTTGGTGGCCGGAGATGCGTGGGGGAAGAGATGAAGATTGAAAGCATGATTTTTTGGACTCTTTGGTAACTTCTCCTATCTCTGTGTTTGAATGATGATAATGCTATTTTTCTGGATTTTGTGATTTTTGTGAGTTTGCTACTGTTTTGTGAATTTGAAAATGATTCTAGGTTTTTTTTTTTGATGGTGTTACTGTGTTTTGAGTTACAGATTGTTGGTTTGATTCTTGGCTACTGGCACAAGTTTTAGGTTTTTTGGTTTTGGATATGTTTTGGTATTTGAGGATGGTGTTTCTGGTTTTTTGGTTATGTTTTTGATGTTGGTGTTTCAACAGGTTTGATGAGTTTGGCCCTTTTGAGAGTTTTGATGTTAGTGATGGTTTGGCCTTGTTACAGTTTTGGTTTGAGGAGTTTGGTTCTTTTGAGAGTTTTTGAGTTTTGTGATACTGTTGCAGGTTTGGTTGAGTATGTTTTTCTGGTTTTTGATTTGTTGGTGCTTCAACAGGTTTTTGTTATTGAAAGTTTGACAGGTCTGGCCATTTTTGGCTTATGTTGGTTTTTGAGGTTTTCAGATTTTGACAGTTTTTGGAGGTTTTAGATTTGTGGATTGACAGTTTGAAGGTTGGTGATTCTGGTTTTTGTGGTTTTTTATTGTTGGTTTTGACAGTTTGTTACAGGTTTTGCTGTTTGAGGATGGCTTGGGATATTGGTTCAGATTTGGGTTTTTGGCTTGAGAGTTTTATAGGTTTTTGTTGTTGGAGACTTTGACAGTTTTTTTTGGCTTTGATAAAATGTTTTCTCTCTATCTCATCTGCTTGAGAGTTTTACTGTTATATTGATGTTGCTTTGGTTGAATTCCTATTCAAAATGGTGGGAAAACCATCAAATTTTGAATAATTTGGCATATTGTTATTATGCCCTTTTTGTTGCAGTTTTGTTTTCTAGCAACTTCTATGCAATTGTGACAGTCAAGGCAGTAGGGCTGTGCATCCCTAGGTGACTTCTTTCCTCTCTTCTCTCTCAATGACACTAAGAGTCAATTGCTCGTTTGCCTTTTTCTGAAAAGTTTGCAATAATATGGAAAATGATGACTTAGCCTATTGAACAAGCCTCTTGCTTGTTTGACTTAGTTTATCATATTGCTATACTTTTGTTTGTTGATGCTGTCTAGCTTATGTCGTTGCCTCGTTTTCACTTTGTATTGCCATATTGTTGTTTGGGCAATTTTGTTTGGCTCAGTTTGCACCTTCTGTTTGGTGATGTTGTTTGTTGCTATACTGCTGCCCAGTTTGCATTGTTGTTTGTTGTTTGCCATATTGTTGTTTGTTTGGCTCTGTTTGCAATATTTGTTTGGGCAATTTTGTTTGATTTGTGCTGCTGTTTGCTTCAGCCTGCGCATTTGTTTGTTTGGACAACTTTGCTTGCCTTTGGACAGTTTTGTAGCATTTCTTGGACAACTTGCTTTCATTTCTTTTCCTTATTTTTGTGAACCAAGAAGAATAATCTTCTTGTGATTTACAAATAGAGAAAATAAATTGTGATGAATTAAAAATGGCCTTCTGATTCCAAATTGCAAACTTTAATGATGAATAGCATTTTTTCTTTTGAAAATTCTTGCTTATACCCAAATAATTTTATACTACTCACATTTCCTTTCTTTTATTTTCATGTGAGCACAATTGGATGGTGGCAAAGCAGGGGAAGCAAGAGACTTTGTGGCAAGTATGGAAGCAAAAGAACTTCAGTCAACCTTAGGCATAGACCCATTTAGATTTTCTTTGTAATTTAGAGAGAAACATTCTTGTATTGTATCCAACAATTGTACTAATTTATCTTTTAAATACAATAAGTTATAAAACCTAAAGTATTTAAATAATAAATTGTTTTGTAACAACTTTTGAAATAAATGGAGAAAGTCTTATGAGATATTCTAGTGTCCATTGAAATCCTTTACTGTCAATAACTTGTAATTTTTTTCTTCGCATCCTAACTGATTTTTGAATGCCCAATCAAGACAATTGAAACAAAACGCTCCAATCTGATAACTTAAATTCCAATAATCCTGTAATCTTGCAACTGCATTCCAAACAAATACGCACTGTATATTCCATTTCCTGACCAAGCAAATGTTTTAAAAGACGCAACTCATCTGGTTAACCTGGGTTAAACAATCATGAGTATCTTACATGACAGTCTTAAATTCCATCTCTTGTCCCAAACAACCATGCCTTGAGAACAAACACTATCTTTTTAGTAAGCTTGAGAAAGCATGAAAACATGTGAAAGCCAATTGGATCTTTGAGAATTCATTTCTTTTGAGAATTGCAAGAAAAACCCTAATTGATGGTTTACTGCCACAGGAGAAAATCTGTCTGATCGATTCCTGAGCCAACTTGAATATCTGAGAAACCCTAGGGTTGTGTCTTCTATGAAAAATGGGAGTGAAATTTTTTGGGTACAACAGCTGCCCCTGTTCAATCTTCTTGAACCTGAAGAGTTAGATCGGCGAGTTTTGTCGTTCGTGACTCAAAGGTAAAAGATGATTGGACACTAGAGTGCCCATAAATTTGCACTCAACAAAAGTATAATTGAGGGAATGGGCATAAAGATGCCATTTGGAGAGATGTTAGAATCTTGTTGGAGATGGGCTTGTAGATGCCATCCAAGAATGTTTGTTGTAAACCACAAGAATAAGCATCAGAATGGTGTCCGTATTTGGAACGTATCTGAACAGTATCTGTCATTGAACCTGAATAAGTAACAGAATGGCTTTCGTGCCTAGAGCGTATCTGGACTGTATCTTGAAATAGGAATTTGAATGAGTAACAAAATGACTTTCGTGCCTGGAGTGTATCTGTACTATATCGATACTTGGAGTTTGGATAAGTATTAGGATGGCATCCTTGTCTGGAGCTTATCTGAACTGCATCTGAAGTTGAGATCTGAATGAATGACTGAATGACTTCCGTGTCTGGAGTGTATCTGAACTGTATCTCGAAATTGGAATTTGAATGAGTGACAGAATGACTTTCGTGTCTGGAGTGTATCTGAACTGTATCATGAAATTAAGACTGAATGAGTAACAGAATGACTTCCGTGTCTAGAGTGTATCTGTACTGTATCTGTAAGCTGAATGAGTATTAGAATGGCGTCAGTGTCTGGAGCGTATCCGTACTGTATCTGAAGGCTGAATCTGAATGAGTATCAGAATGGCGTCCGTATCTGGAGCGTATCCGTACTGTATCTGAAATCTTTGAATATTTGTTAAAGATAGCTGTTAATCTTATCCTGAAAAGGGTAAAATGTTAGCTGAAACACAAAGTTATATTGCATGAAATGTATGATGCAATAAATGTGTTTTATCCATGTTTATGATATATGAATGTAATGTATGCGCATGTAAGCTGATTTGCTGTATTGCTGAGGAAAATAAATCCTTGACTGCTGTCGGGGAAAATAAATCCTTGACTGCTGAGGATTCTGTTGTGAGAGTAATGCCATATACTTCTTGAGGAATATGCTTGGGGAATCCAGAGAATTTTAATGACTTCTACTAGGGATTATTGACGGGAATTCTTGTTCTGTCGAGAAGCAATAAAAACTCTGTGGGGAAAAGGTTTATCCTGTAGTGAAAACTCTGTGGGGAAAAGCTTATTCTGCTGGGGAGTTCAGGAGTTTTGATCATCGGCCACTCTACTGGGGAGTTACCCTAGGTTGGGGAGAAACAAAAGTTAACCATTATCTGATTGATTTTCAGGCTTCAAGACAAATTTGCTAGGGGAACCTAGAGAAACTGGATGATTTCCGCTGGGGATTGAAAGTTTGAAGTTTCGGCTCCGCTGGGGATTGGTAGTTGGTAGTCTCATCTCCGCTGGGGATCTGTAGTTCAAAGTTTTGGCTCTGCTGGGGATTTGTATGAAGTGTTGTAGGGATTGCTCATGGAATAGCCTAAAGACGTTTTCCTAATCTTTCTACCTTCCAGTAATTTCTCTTTTTCATCATGTTTATTTGTAAACAGTAATTATGTTTAAATGCATATGTTCATTAACGAATCATTGGACGTTTTTGCAAATAAAATACAAGTGTAAAGAAAAAGCCAAATAGTTTTCTGTACTTTGAAAGAGATATCTTTGTATTTACTTTGAATAAGTATTTTGTACAAAGGAAATAGACATCCTAGTAAGAGGATGGTGTCATAAATAAGAAAATTTTACAAAGAAAGATAGCTATGTGTAATAATCTCATGGGGTTCCCATTCTGCTATAGCCTCCGTTTCTCTGAATATCTTGTCCGTCTGTTGCTTCGTCCGAAGATGATTGAATTAATCAGAAGCTCCAGGTTTGTCTGTGAAGAGATTATCCTTAAAGTGATCTGGCGAGACATAATCATACGCTTTAATTCTCTAATTTTTGCCTGGACCGCCCTTTCGGGTTTTCAGTCCACCGGGAAACCCTTTTTTGCCCAAGTCGCCCTTTCGGGTTTTCAACTTGCCGGGTGTACAGATTTTTTTGTTTTATCCCTAATTTTTGCTTGAACCGCCCTTTCGGGTTTTCGATTCACCGGGATGCCCTTGTTTTGCCTAGGTGTGTCAACCTAGTGGGTCTCTTATGCGTAATATCTTTTGACTATGTCTGCGTTCGTAGGGTGTGGCAGATCGTCGCCGTCCATGGTGGGTAAGATCATTGCCCCACAAAAAAAGATGTTCTTGACTACAAATGGTCCTTCATAGGTAGGAGTCCATTTACCCCTGGGATCACTTTGTGGCAAGACAATGCGCTTGATCACAAGATCTCCAACTTGATACACTTGGCGTCTGACTTTCTTGTTGAAAGCTTTGACCATCCATTTTTGATACGTCTGACCGTGGCAAACAGCAGTAAGTCTCTTTTCGTCAATTAAGTTTAACTGATCAAGTCGGGTTTGAATCCGATCGTCTTCACTTAAACCTGCATCCTTCATGATTCTCAAAGAGGGAATATGAACCTCAATAGGTAGAACAGCCTCCATGCCATAAACAAAAGAATATGGTGTTGCCCCAGTTGAAGTGCGAGCCATGGTACGGTACCCGTGGAGAGAAAACGGTAGCATCTCATGCCAGTCCTTGTAGGTGACTGTCATTTTCTGTATGATCTTTTTAATGTTTTTGTTCGCAGCTTCAACTGCACCATTCATCTTTGGCCGATAGGGGGCTGAATTGTGATGTTGAATTTTGAACTGCTCGCACAGGGCGGTGATCATAGTATTGTTAAGGTTTGTACCATTATCAGTGATGATCCTTTCGGGGATACCGTATTGTGATCGGTGGAAATAGAACTGACTGTTTTTTAAGCTGGTTCGCGAAATGTCGCGGTAAGCAAGAGTCGCCACCGTCTTTTATGTTCTCCAACATGGAAAGGACAAAAGCACAGCAAAATTCCTTCTTTGAGATGTCTCTCGGTTCGGGAGGTAGATTTATAGAAAGGGAAGGTGTTAGCACCCTTTCTATCCGTGGTTATCCACGGGTTCTTAGGTACTTGCTCTTATGTTTTCAAAAGATGTTTGCTTTTCAAATGTGAGTGGGTTTTGAAAAAGTTTCGTTTAAAAAATTTCTAAGTAACTCTTGTATCTGTCCTCAAGAGTGTATGAAAGATTTGTTTGAAAACTTTTTGAAAGTGTGGGTGCGAAAAGTTGTTTTTGTTTGTTTTGAAAAGAGCAAGTACTTAAGATAAATCTACCTACTCTAAGGAATTAGGCTGTGTAAGAGTCCTTTAGATAGTGCTATCCCACCATTGAGAGGTAGGTAGCACCGTCGTTGGAGGTATTCGGGTCAATTCGATTATTAGGGACAGTGTGGTCACCGAAGCAATAGTAGGACACCTTAGTGGTAACCCTAATGTCCTAGATCCTTTTATCCGAGGCAACTGTTTCGAGGCAACTGGATCTTAGACAAAAGGGCGACCTCTAAGACACCCTATACTTGATGACCACGTTCGAGGCAACCAGTGAGGCGTACCCTAAGAGTGGTATGTGCATGTGTGTTGTTTTTCAGTTAATTGTCTTTGTACATGTTATTTGTGAGCTACGGATTGATTTTATTTGTCATACATTCTTGCAAGCATTTTTAACAGTTAGGAGTGCGGAAAATAAATTGCAGAAATGTAAATCTAGCTATTACAAGGCGCGGGTCTATACATCGCCAAAAACAAAAACCCGTTTTGGAGAATAAAGTGCGAGAATTTAAATAAGGCGATAAAATCCTAATTAACTATTACATACTCTGTACAGATACATAAATATAATCAAAATAAATAAATACGCGCGAAAGAAATTTAATCGAGAATGTCCTAAGGGTTTTGACCCTTTTTTAGAATTAAATTAAACATTAAACCTAATTAACTAATTGATTATTTAATTAAAGAAAAAATGTTTTTTGTTTTGTTTTGTATTTTTATGTTTTTAATGAAATAAAATAAAAAAGAAATTAAAAATTGGAAGTGAAAAACCTAATTCTAAATTAATTTTACTTATTAAAAAAAATGTTAAAATTGTTCTAATTACACAACTAATTAATTAGTATTAGAATTTTATTTACAAAATAAGTTAATAAATAATAAAATGCTTTTTTTTGTTTTTTTGAATTTTATGGGAAAAATTAGTTATGTTAATTTAGTGATAATTAGAAAAATTAATTAATAAACAAACAAAATAAAAATATAAAACAAGAAGAAAAAGGGATGAACCAAAAAAAATGGGGGTTTAGTGAAGCAATCTTGGCCCAATAATGATCAAGCCCTTGCTGACTTTTGGAATTTCCTGGAGACACGTTGACTAGGGAGCATGGTGTTCATCTATCCCTGGCCTTTGGATCACTGCTTGAAGCCACATGGCAGGCTGGGACATGAGGCATATGTTGGAATCTTTGATAAGCGCTGCACAGGAATTTGTTAGAAAAAAATAGAATTGAGATTTGGGTGGACCTGGGAATCGAACCCAGGTCCCAACGTTTGCAGAACACCTGGCCAACCACTCAACCACTTGAACGCATTTGTTAGAATAACAATAAACAAATATAATATGAAATAAACACGTTATATGCTGAACAAAAGAAAATTAGCGCGCCACTTTTTGAATTGTCCAGTCCCATTCTTCCACGTCCTTCATCTTCTACCTTTTTCCTGTAAAAACAAAGGCAATTAGCGGGGGGTTTTAACCCCCATAAAATGACATGACAAAAAATAATGAATAGAGCTACGCTCTATATAAATTAGGCGCGAGGGTTGGGATTTGTTCGTCTTGATTTCCTGAGTTCAACCATATGCGTGAGATAGCCCAATTTTGTCTGAGCAACAAAGCCCTAATTCACAAACTTAAAAACCCTAAAAGTTGTTAATGGAAAATCACAATCCTGTACATGATAATCCAATTAATTGATATCAATGGCTTTGTATGGATGCAAGCAATATAAAACAAGCTTTAAATTATATCAAATGTTCGTGAATCGTGCATTTTGATATTGAAAAAAATGGACAAACCGTGGGACTGTGGTGGCTGATTCCTCGAGTTCTAGCAAGTGGTTTTGATCCCAAATCACTCCTGAAGCTTCCAGCAATATGTCTGAACCTTTAAATCTCCTTGAAAGTGCCTCTAAGGTGGAATTCAGTTTCAAACTTTCTTTGACTTTTTTGGATTTTGGTTTGGCCGTTTGAGAGATGTTCAGGTCGTGAATGAGGCTTGTCACACTTGCATATGTATTAATGAATGAGAATAGGTCACATTATGAGCTAATGATCCCTTGCAATTAAGTTTTTAGATTCTTCATAACCACCATTAAAGATCATTCCAAGTTTGTTCAAATTTTGAATTTTTATGCATAAAATGGCCCTAGCACGAAATTGGTAGGTTGTTCATGACACATAAAAGTCATTCAAATCAAAAGATGTTATTTAATTAATTTTTTTTGATTTTATTTGAATTTTATGGATTTAAAATGAATTAAATCAAATAAAATTAAATAAAAATAGAAAAATTAATGTTTAATCTTGAAATTGATCATGGGACACGTGGGTGGTATGACAAGGCTGAATCAAGTGAAAAAAAAGTGGGCCCTTTTGTCAAAAATTGAAGTTTCAAGGATAGTTGACTTTTGCCATTTCATGAAAATTTCCCAACTTCTCCAATGCATATCCTGCTCAATTTTGATCATATGAACATGTTCTTGGACATTTTGGAAAGGTCTTGAAGTCCTCTAACCAATTCCTTTGGTCCCATGTCATTTTGATTTACCAATCTCAAGTTATGGTCTTTGACTTAAAATTCCTTTTTGTTGACTTTTGAAAATGACCTATAATTTTGAAATTGATAACTTTTTGTGAGAGCATTTCTTGGACTTGTAATGTGAAGATGAGTTGTAGTAAATGTCATCCCCTTCAAAATGAGCATTGGATGGGATTTTTCTGATGAACCATGAAAAAGTTATGCCTTGGTCAAGTTACAGTTGACTTTTCAACTGTCCCAAAATGGAAACTTTTGCATCTTGATGATTTTTGAGCCATTCTTGTGGAATCATGATCAAGACTTGATCAAATGATGATTGTGAGCTCAAAATAAGATGTTGACCAAAATTTTTGACTTTTGACTGCCAAATGACCATTTTGCCCCTACAGTTGATTGTGAAGCAATTAGGGTTTTTGACTGTGCAACTTGACCTTGTGAGCTTTGAAACTTGGCATGGGGATGCTTGACAATGTGTATAGGCATATGGGACTTGGTTGAGCCCTTGAAAAACTCAACTGCCTTGCAGGAACCAAAACCCTAGTTTGACTGGCTTAGGAGGGTGTTTGAACTGTGCAACCCTTGAGTAGACTTGAGCAAATTGAGATGATGCTTGTCAAAACTTTGAAGAATATGGGAGGGAAAATTTTGGGGTACAACAGTTGCCCCTGTTCAATCTTCTTAGACCTGAGGATGTAGATTGGCTTGTGTGCCTTTCGTGATCCGAAGGTGATAGATGATTGAACACTAGAGTGCCCAGAAATTTGCACTCACATAGTAGAGTATCAGCAGTGTGATGGCGGGAATGGGCTTATAGATGCCATTTGGAAAGATGGCGGATAGGGGGATGGGCTTATAGATGCCATCTGGAGATGTGACAGAACCTTATCGGGAATGGGCTTATAGATTCCATTTGGAAAGATGGTATGGGAGGATGGGCTTATAGATGCCATCTGGAGATGTAATTTTTGTAAGTGGAAAGAGGGAACCTGTGTAGGGTTGTCTGATGTTGAGCTCGTGTAAAGCTGCATCTTGGAAAGAAGGACACCTGTGTAGGGTTGACTGATGATGAGCTCGTGTAAAACTGCATCTGAAATGGAGAAGGAACCTGTGTAGGGTTACTTTGATGACGAGTCCGTGTAAAACCGCATCTAGAGCTGAGAAGGAAACCTGTGTAGGGTTTACTGATGACGAGTCCGTGTAAAACTACGTCTGGAGTTTGAGAAGGGAACCTGTGTGGGGTTACTTTGATGATGAGTCCGTGTAAAACTGCATCCTGGAAGAAGTAAAACCTGGGTAGGGTTTCTGATGACGAGTCCGTGTAAAACTGCATCTTTGGGAAGAGAGAACTTGTGTAGGGTTTCTTTGACGACGAGCCCGTGTAAAACTACGTCTGGAGAGAAAGAACCTGTGTAGGGTTTCTTCGGGATAAGTTTGTGTAAAACTTCTGGAGGAACCGGGGTAAGGTTACTGCAGGATAAGTTCGTGTAAAACTTCTGGATGAACCGGGGTAAGGTCATCTTGAGATAAGTCCGTGTAAGACTTCTGGAGGAACCGGGGTAAGGTTACTGCAGGATAAGTTCGTGTAAAACTTCTTGATGAACCGGGGTAAGGTCATCTTGAGATAAGTCTGTGTAAGACTTCTTCTGAAAGAAAAGGAACCGGTGTAGGGTTGCCTGATGATGAGTTCGTGTAAAACTACATCTGAGGTTGAGAAGGAACCGGTGTAGGGTTGCCTGTTGATGAGCCCGTGTAAGACTTCTTCTGAAAGAAAAGGAACCGGTGTAGGGTTGCCTGAGGATGATCAAGTAGATAATTGTCCTGTTTGGTTTCGGATATTAACCCACGATCAGTCGTCCACAGAATTTTCCTGGCTTGTTACCGGTGTTGATCTGGAACTGTAAAGGTAGATGGTAATCATCTTTTGATTGACTTTTTTCTGAAAAGGCAAAGTATTAGTCGTATGCAATGTCATGATGCATGAACTGCATGATTTTAAGATGTTCTCAAAAATAAATGAGATTTGTGTTGTATGATGCGTATGCATGCTATAATGTATGAAAATGTGATGTTTATGAATGTATTCTTATCTGGGAAAATAAATCCTTGACGAATTTCGGGAGTTTGTTGAATCCTGGGCTGATGTTGAAGAGTAGAGCTCTTCGTTTCCGCTGGGGATGATGATTGCAAGAACAAACCGGTAGGAGAAGATGACTCCGTTGGGGAATAATCCTGGTGAAGATATTACTCTAAGGGGAATCTACTCTGTGGGAAGAGATACTTCGCTGAAGTTTTGATGATAACTCCACTGGGGATTTCGTTGATAAGTTATGCTGGGGAATTTGATGAACTTCGCTGGGGGATAGGAAGAACTTCGCCGAGGACGATCTTTCTGTGGTAATTAGCTGAGGATAACCCAGTTATACCCTGGTGGGGAAATAACCTTTGAATAAAGTCGGGGAGAGACATACGTACTCTACACGTGATAAGCTTCCAGAATCTACTAGGGATAAGCTTCCAGAATCTACCGGGGAGATTGATTCAACTCTCCTGGGGAATCTTTTGAGACTGTACTGGGGAAGTGGCTCCACTGGGATGTATGGTATTCCTCCGGGGAACAATCTTAGATCAAGACTGCCGGGGATGCTTGCTTAGGAACAACTGTATACTCCGCTGGGGAATATTGAGATTTTCTGGGGATACCCAAATTCCTTAAGGCTGACAGTAGGCTAACTCTGCTTGGGGAGAGCGTTGCTAACTTTCTAGGGATACTGTGCCTCTTCGGGGTTGATGAGAGACCAACTCTGCTTGGGGAGAGCATTGCTGAAACCTGTCTTACTCTGCGGGGAGCGGAGGTAACCTGGTCATGTTCTTCAGCTGAACTTACCTTGGTACCTCAGTGGACAGAGCAACCAGATCGCTTAGACAATTCTTATTGCCCCAGTTTCTGCGGGAGAAGAAGGTACCTGTGGAGGTGCTTGATGGCTGCTGATCGACGAATCTTCTTCTGGTAGACAAGTGAAGAGATGTCGGGACATAGTCGTACGCTTTGATCCCTAATTTTTGCCTGGACTGCCCTTTCGGGTTTTCAGTCCACCGGGATACCCATTTTTGCCCAAGCCACCTTTTCAGGTTTTCGACTTGCCGGGTGTACAGATTTTTCATTTTTCATCCCTTATTTTTGCCCGAACCTTTTTGGTTCGCCGGGAAGCCCTTATTTTTGCCTAGGCCAGTTGACCTAGCGGGTCTTTGATTATGCGCAATATTTTTTCGACTATGTCTGTGCTCTCAGGATGTAGGGAGGTGCCTCTGTCAGTAGTGTTGCGTTGCCCTACTACCAGAAAATCTTCGTTTGATCGTCCAATGCCCCAAGTGATCCAGGTAGAGATTTGCCCCATGTTGATTGGCCTTTTGAGAGATTCTCTGAATCTTGACTTAACTGCCCCAGATGATGGACGATGATCATGCCATGCCCCTTGATTGGAAGTGCTTTTGTTCATTAGATATTCTTCGCGTGAATTTCTCTGTTGTTCGAACAAAAAGTCATATGCAAACAATGTTATATTAAAAATGCAAAGCTTATGTCTGTCTTGAAGTTTTTGAAAATGCATTTTTTTCATAAAAACAAGTGAAATTTTTTTTTGTAAACTGTGATGTCAACTCGTTATTTTACCGCAAGCCTTAAGGAGTCAGGATACCTTTGGTAACAGTATGCTTTCGAACTAAACCCATGCTTCAGCTAGGACTTTTTAAGGGTTGTAGCGTGGCCTGGTTCACGGTTTAAGAAACAAAGGATAAAGGCTCAAATTTTATTTGTACCCACCCGTTCTTCGTGATGTCCTTCAAACCTAAACTCAGTTGATCATGCGTTAGACTTTGTTTGAGTCTTTGCTCTGATATTCTAGTGATGGTTCGAATGTTGACAATTTATTTGGAATAGGCAGTCATTCCTTTCTTGGTTGAGGGTTTGTAGGACCTCTTTCTTTTTTGATTTCGTTATCCCTGTTTTTTGCCTGAACTGTTTCTTTCATGATCACAGTCAGCGGGATGCCCCAGTTTTGTAAGTCTCCTTCATAGGTTTTGACTTAACGGGCATTTATTTTTTGGGAGATAATGACTTCCTGTCTTCATGATTATTCGGAGCCATCACTGTCTTTGATTTTGACAGGACTCCTTTGGTGTCATTCGTTGTGCACTTGGATCAACTGAGAGAACTATCCTGCCCCAGGTTATGATTAAGGGTTTTAATTTTCGAAAAGAAAACTCCTACTTCTTTGGCTCAAAGGGGTTGACGAGGGATTATCATCCTTATAACTCCAGTGTTTAGGAATTGAAACAATGCCTGTACCTCATCAGCGGGGTCTGTTCGAAATCATACTGTAGATTGTGGTATCGTTTTTGTCATCCTCCCTCAAGAGGCTTAGAATTATTAATCGAGCGTTGAACATCAAGAAAAATAAAAGCAATTTTGAATATAGCGAACACAATTATTTCAAAACAAGACACGTGTAATGCATTAATGAAATAATAGAGTTTGACATGATAATTGTTTGAATAAGCATAGAAAAAAAATACAATATCAGAATTTGAATGAACAAGAGTCTCTCAATCCTAGCCATGTTTTGGAAAGGGAGCAGTGATCACATCGGGAGTCTCAGCAGGCTTGAATTCGATCTCCTTGGCGTCAATCATGTTCTGAATCTTGTATTTCAGCGCCCAACAATCCTCAGTATCGTGCCCCGGGCTTCCGGAATGATAAGCACACCTCGCGTCTGGGTTGTAGTTTGGAGAAGAGGTCTTGGGATTTGCAGGAGGGTTGATCACCGCAATCAGATTCATTTTCAACATGTGCTGCAATGTCTGTGACAATGGCATGTTGATGTTGGTGAATTGTCTTTTAGGCTCGTCTGGCCTTCGCTGATTTCCCCTTGGCGGTTGTCGGCGTGACGCAGAACCTGAGATCATGACTGCCCCTACGTGTTGGTCACGACGATCCTTCTGACTGTACGCAACATTGGACTCTTTCTTGAATGGTTTCTTCTCAGTGTTCTAGGAGTCACCCTTTTGTATCTTCTAGGACTTGATACCAGCTTCTATTCTCTCACCAGTTAAGATCAGATCTGTGAACCCAGCCGAAGAATTCCCAATCAGATGGTTGAAGAAAGGACCAGACAGGGTCCCCAAGAACATGTCAACGAGCTCACGGTCAGTCAACGGTGGCTGCACCCTGCCAGCCAGGTCTCTCCACTTTTGCGCGTACTCTTTAAAACCTTCACCTGTCCCCAGTGACATACCCTGGAGTTGGGTACGCGTAGGAGCGAGGTCGGCATTATACTGATACTGCTTATAAAAAGTAGTTGTCAAGTCCTCCCAATTACGAATACTGGTTCCATTCAGCTGATAGAACCATTCGAGCTGAGTCCCTGAAAGACTTTCTTGGAAGAAATGGATCCATAGATTCTTGTCTGCCGTGTAAGGCTGGATCTTCCTTACATAAGAACGGAGGTGCAACTTAGGACAGGAAGCCCCGTCGTATTTTGCAAAGGCAGGTGCCTTGAACTTGTGAGGGATCACCACCCCAGAAGATAAGCCTAGGTCTCCAAAGTCCAACCCGGGCACCTGTTGAATCTCCATGGCATTTAGATGGTCCTCTAGTTGCTTGTACCTGTCCTCAGCAGGAGGGTACTGTTCATCATTGAAATCTGTCTCATTGTCGGAGACCACGAGACTAGGAACCTCTCTCCCTTGTGGGTTGTCTTTCCCAGCAGATGGGGTGGTCAGCTCAGCCTCATTTTGTAATCCATTCCCATATCTGCGTCTAGGGTTGAACAAAACAGTCCTTTTCTTCTTCTTCTTCAAAAGCAAAGTCTTCAATTCCTGTTGTCCCTGGGCTAAGCTCATGACCAGCTCCTGGAACTGGACGTTCTGGGCCTGGAGGGCCTTGATAGCTTGTTCATTGGATGATTCAGGATTCATGATGATGGCTGAAATAAACAGCGAAGAAGATTAAGCAACCTTTAGAACAGAGTACCTGTAATGAAATGATATGTATGTATGCATGTGATGTTTTCAAGGATCTCGCGGGGTAAACAGAGAAACTTGTTAGAATTTGAATTTGGGTAGCTTGATTGAAGGAACATCATGTTGTTGAGAGTCCTTCTTCAAGAGTCCAGGCTCACCATATCGAGTGGGTCATAGCCCCTGACTCAAGTCATTAACCTTGGCTAGAGGAAAATAAATCCCCTTTGCCCCTTGCTAGACTTTTGATTCAGCATGACCTGCATCACAAACCCTTGAGATCCTTGAAATGGATTAGTCCTTATGCAGGATGTATGCAATGGTATGATGTTATGCTATGCATGGAGTGATGTAAGTAGGCCCTGTAATGAGCCCCAATTAAGGACTGTAAACAAAACCTGCAAGGAACTCGTGTTGTTAGATAACAAGTATGCAAGCAGTTCAAGTATGAAGGCACACAAGTCACACAAGACAGCCCTTAGAGTTCAAGCCAGCATGGGGTCTAGGTACTACCCTCTTGAAGTTGGTGGGCTCAAAAACTTGTCCTATCAAAAGTAACCGGGTTCTAAGGAGCTCAATATCATTAGGTTGTTTTCTATGTTCATTGTTTTGATTTAGCCACTGAACTGGAGATCAAAATATTCCAAGAAAACAACCCTCAATGAGTGTAGTATCGAGTATCAACCAACTTCGGACTGCACCAAAGTCAGTCATCTCACTACCCCTAAAGAGGCCAGGATGGTCAAGTAAGGTTCCTAAGGTCAGTTGATGCTTCACGACACCACGCGGCGGCCCCGTACTCTCCTTGACTTGACTCAAGGGTTACCGGTACTCACCAAAGTTCCACATCAACGTAGAAAACTATTTCAACCGTTCCGGTATACCCCGCACAGTTCCCTCGCAGTTTGTTACTACTTTCTAATAGGTATCCCCCAGATTCGGGTTAGGATCTATGAAACTCCCAAAACAAGCCCACAGTTTTAAAGCAAACAGATCAAGCAATTGAAAACATGATGATGAACTATTCCTAAGGTACACCCCACTTATTAAGTGTCCCCAGCAGAGTCGCCAGTTCTGTGATCGGTGGAAATAGAACTGACAGTTTTTTAAGCTGGTTCGCGAAATGTCGTGGTAAGCAAGAGTCGCCACCGTATTTTATGTTCTCCAACATGGAAAGGACAAAAGCATAGCAAAATTCCTTCTTTGAGATGTCTCTCGGTTCGGGAGGTAGATTTATAGAAAGGGAAGGTGTTAGCACCCTTTCTATCCGTGGTTATCCACGGGCTCTTAGGTACTTGCTCTTATGTTTTCAAAAGATGTTTGCTTTTCAAATGTGAGTGGGTTTTGAAAAAGTTTCGTTTAAAAAATTTCTAAGTAACTCTTGTATCTGTCCTCAAGAGTGTATGAAAGATTTGTTTGAAAACTTTTTAAAAGTGTGGGTGCGAAAAGTTGTTTTTGTTTGTTTTGAAAAGAGCAAGTACTTAAGAGAAATCTACCTACTCTAAGGAATTAGGTTGTGTAAGAGTCCTTTAGATAGTGCTATCCCACCATTGAGAGGTAGGTAGCACCGTCGTTGGAGGTATTCGGGTCAATTCGATTATTAGGGACAGTGTGGTCACCGAAGCAATAGTAGGACACCTTAGTGGTAACCCTGATGTCCTAGATCCTTTTATCCGAGGCAACCGTTTCGAGGCAACTGGATCTTAGACAAAAGGGCGACCTCTAAGACACCCTATACTTGATGACCACGTTCGAGGCAACCAGTGAGGCGTACCCTAAGAGTGGTATGTGCATGTGTGTTGTTTTTCAGTTAATTGTCTTTGTACATGTTATTTGTGAGCTACGGATTGATTTTATTTGTCATACATTCTTGCAGGCATTTTTAACAGTTAGGAGTGCGGAAAATAAATTGCAGAAATGTAAATCTAGCTATTACAAGGTGCGGGTCTATACATCGCCAAAAACAAAAACCCGTTTTGGAGAATAAAGTGCGAGAATTTAAATAAGGCGATAAAATCCTAATTAACTATTACATACTCTGTACAGATACATAAATATAATCAAAATAAATAAATACGCGCGAAAGAAATTTAATCGGGAATGTCCTAAGGGTTTTGACCCTTTTTTAGAATTAAATTAAACATTAAACCTAATTAACTAATTGATTATTTAATTAAAGAAAAAATGTTTTTTGTTTTGTTTTGTATTTTTATGTTTTTTAATGAAATAAATAAAAAAGAAATTAAAAATTGGAAGTGAAAAACCTAATTCTAAATTAATTTTACTTATTAAAAAAAATGTTAAAATTGTTCTAATTACACAACTAATTAATTAGTATTAGAATTTTATTTACAAAATAAGTTAATAAATAATAAAATGCTTTTTTTTGTTTTTTTGAATTTTATGGGAAAAATTAGTTATGTTAATTTAGTGATAATTAGAAAAATTAATTAATAAACAAACAAAATAAAAATATAAAACAAGAAGAAAAAGGGATGAACCAAAAAAAAGGGGGGTTTAGTGAAGCAATCTTGGCCCAATAATGATCAAGCCCTTGGGAATCGAACCCAGGTCCCAACGTTTGCAGAACACCTAGCCAACCACTCAACCACTTGAACGCATTTGTTAGAATAACAATAAACAAATATAATATGAAATAAACACGTTATATGCTGAACAAAAGAAAATTAGCGCGCCACTTTTTGAATTGTCCAGTCCCATTCTTCCACGTCCTTCATCTTCTACCTTTTTCCTGTAAAAACAAAGGCAATTAGCGGGGGGTTTTAACCCCCATAAAATGACATGACAAAAAATAACGAATAGAGCTACGCTCTATATAAATTGGGCGCGAGGGTTGGGATTTGTTCGTCTTGATTTCCTGAGTTCAACCATATGCGTGAGATAGCCCAATTTTGTCTGAGCAGCAAAGCCCTAATTCACAAACTTAAAAACCCTAAAAGTTGTTAATGGAAAATCACAATCCTGTACATGATAATCCAATTAATTGATATCAATGGCTTTGTATGGATGCAAAAAATATACAACAAGCTTTAAATTATATCAAATGTTCGTGAATCATGCATTTTGATTTTGAAAAAAATGGACAAACCGTGGGACTGTGGTGGCCGATTCCTCGAGTTCTAGCAAGTGGTTTTGATCCCAAATCACTCCTGAAGCTTCCAGCAATATGTCTGAACCTTTAAATCTCCTTGAAAGGGCCTCTAAGGTGGAATTCAGTTTCAAACTTTCTTTGAATTTTTTTGGATTTTGGTTTGGCCGTTTGAGAGATGTTCGGGTCGTGAATGAGGCTTGTCACACTTGCATATCTAGTAATGAATGAGAATAGGTCACATTATGAGCTAATGATCCCTTGCAATTAAGTTTTTGGATTCTTCATAACCACCATTAAAGATCATTCCAAGTTTGTTCAAATTTTGAATTTTTATGCATAAAATGGCCCTAGCACGAAATTGGTAGGTTGTTCATGACACATAAAAGTCATTCAAATCAAAAGATGTTATTTAATTAATTTTTTTTTATTTTATTTGAATTTTATGGATTTAAAATGAATTAAATCAAATAAAATTAAATAAAAATAGAAAAATTAATGTTTAATCTTGAAATTGATCATGGGACACGTGGGTGGCATGACAAGGCTGAATCAAGTGGAAAAAAAGTGGGCCCTTTTGTCAAAAATTGAAGTTTCAAGGATAGTTGATTTTTGCCATTTCATGAAAATTTCCCAACTTCTCCAATGCATATCTTGCTCAATTTTGATCATATAAACATGTTCTTGGACATCTTGGAAAGGTATTGAAGTCCTCTAACCAATGCCTTTGGTCCCATGTCATTTTGATTTACCAATATCAAGTTATGGTCTTTGACTTAAAATGCCTTTTTGTTGACTTTTGAAAATGACCTATAATGTTGAAATTGATAACTTTTTGTGAGAGAATTTCTTGGACTTGGAATATGAAGATGAGTTGTAGGAAATGTCATCCCCTTCAAAATGAGCATTGGATGGCATTTTTCTGATGAACCATGAAAAAGTTATGCCTTGGTCAAGTTACAGTTGACTTTTCAACTGTCCCAAAATGGAAACTTTTGCATCTTGATGATTTTTGAGCCATTCTTATGGAATCATGATCAAGACTTGATCAAATGATGATTGTGAGCTCAAAATAAGATGTTGACCAAAATTTTTGACTTTTGACTGCCAAATGACCATTTTGCCCCTGCGGTTGATTGTGAAGCAATTAGGGTTTTTGACTGTGCAACTTGACCTTGTGAGCTTTGAAACTTGGCATGGGGATGCTTGACAATGTGTATAGGCATATGGGACTTGGTTGAGCCCTTGAAAACCTCAACTTCCTTGCAGGAACCAAAACCCTAGTTTGACTGGCTTAGGAGGGTGTTTGAACTGTGCAACCCGTGAGTAGACTTGAGCAAATTGAGATGATGCTTGTCAAAACTTTGAAGAATATGGGAGGGTAAATTTTGGGGTACAACATGTACCGACAGATAAGGTTCTGCTTGATGAAGCGGGCAACGACATTCTTAGTAACGGATGCGAAGGAAGCTGCTTCGACCCACTTTGTGAAGTAACCAATGGCCACCAGAATGAAGCGGTGTCCATTGGATGTTGTAGGCTTGATCTCTCCAATCATGTCAATACCCCACATAGCTAAGGGCCAAGGAGCTGTTAAGACATTTAGAGGAACCGGAGGCACGTGCACCTTGTCTGCATAGATTTGACATTTATGACAAGTCTGAGAGTGTTGATAGTAGTCTGCTTCCATGGTAGACCAGTAATAGCCTTCCCTTAGAATCTTCTTAGCCATCGTATGCCCGCTACAGTGAGTGCCAAAGTTACCTTCATGCAATTCGGCCATAATCCTTTCAGCTTCAGCCTTGTCCACACAACGTAGCAGAATAGAATCATGATTGTACTTGTACAGGATGCCATTACTTAGGAAGAACTTAGATGAGAATCTTCTTAAGAACTTTTTGTCATTGACTGAAGCTCCTTCAGGATATTCTTGAGTCTCGAGATACCTTTTGACTTCATGAAACCAAGGCTGGTCCACTACTTCTTCGGTATTAATCTCGTGACAGTGTGCTGGTTCGTCCATCCGCTCAATGGTGATCTGGGGAGCCTCGTTATCCCAATTAAGTTTAAACATGGATGACATTGTAGCTAGAGCATCTGCTAGCTGATTTTCTTCTCACGGGAAGTGCTCGAAGGTAATATGCTCGAAATATGGTAGCAATGTCAGAACATGTTCTTTGTAAGGGATGAGGTTTGGATGCTTAGTATCCCACTCTCCTTTGATTTGACTGATAACCAAAGCTGAGTCCCCAAATACAATCAAAGATTTAATTCCCAAGTTTATGGCAGCCTTGAGTCCAAAGATGCATGCTTCATACTCTGCCATGTTGTTCGTACAGTTGAAGCAAAGTCTGGCGGTGAAAGGAGTATGGCATCCTTCTGGAGATATGAGTACCGTGCCGATACTATTGCCAAGTGCATTGGAGGCACCATCAAAGTACAGGGTCCATCGGGATCCTTGTTCAGGTTCGTCATATGGTCTGAAGTCTTCAATATTCTCCAATGTCATGATGTCTTTGTCAGGGAAGTCAAACTTCTTGGATTGGTAATCTTCAACAGCTTGATGAGCCAGATGGTCAGCTAGCACACTCCCCTTTTATAGCTTTTTGGGTAGTGTATTGTATATCATATTCGGTCAGGATCATCTGCCATCTAGCTATTCTTCCAGACAAAGCAGGCTTCTCAAAGATGTATTTGATCGGATCCATCTTAGATATCAGCAAAGTGGTATGAGTCAACATATACTGCCTTAGACGACGAGCAACCCATACCAAAGCGCAGCAAGTTTTCTCGAGCAGTGAATATCTTGTTTCACAGTCGGTAAAATTTTTGCTAAGGTAATAAATGGCATGCTCTTTTCGGCCAGACTCGTCATGCTTCCCCAGTATGCACCTCATTGAATTCTCTAGGACAGTCAGATACATGATTAGCGGTCTTCCTTCGACGGGTGGCATCAAGATAGGAGGTTCTAGCAAATACTCCTTGATTTTATTGAAAGCAACTTGACAGTCAACATTCCATATAACTACCTGATCTTTCTTCAACAGCTTGAAGATTGGTTCACAAGTAGATGTTAGGTGAGAAATGAACATAGCAATGTAGTTTAGGCGTCCCAAGAAACCTATGACTTCCTTCTCAGTGCGAGGAGCAGGCATTTCTTGTATAGCTCTGACTTTGGCAGGATCAACCTCGATGTCTTTTTTGCTGACAATGAAACCCAAGAGTTTACCAGATCGGACTCCGAATGTGCACTTGTTTGGGTTTAATCTTAACTTGTACTCCTTCAACCTGACAAACAGCTTTTGCAAGTGATCAATGTGTTCTTCTTCAGTTTGTGATCGGGTTATCATGTCATCAATGTAGACCTCTATCTCATGATGTATCATATCATGAAACAAAGCTACCATGGCGCATTGATAGGTTGCCCCGGCATTCTTCAGTCCTAATGGCATCACTTTGTAGCAGAACGTGCCCCACTATGTGACAAAAGTAGTTTTCTCCATGTCTTCAGGTGCCATTTTAATCTGGTTGTAACCTGAAAATCCGTCCATGAAAGAAAATACCTTGTGCTAAGCTGTATTATCAACCAGGATGTCGATGTGCGGAAGTGGAAAGTCGTCTTTAGGGCTGGCCCTGTTTAAGTCTCTGTAATCCACACACATTCGAACTTTGTCGTCCTTTTTAGGCACGGGCACAATGTTAGCAACCCATTGAGGATAGGAAGTAACAGCCAGAAATCCAGCATTGAACTGCTTCATAACTTCTGCTTTGATATTTTCGGACATGTCAGGTCTCATGCGGTGGACCTTTTGTTTCACTGGTGGACAGTCTTCTCTTGTGGGTAGACGGTGTACCAAAATGTCTATATCGAGTTCGGGCATGTCTTCGTATGACCAGGCAAAGATTTCAACATAATCATGCAGTAGCTGAATTAGGCGCTCCTTGACACTCGGCTCTAGGTTGGCACCCACTCTGATTTCCTTTCTGTCTTCCTCAGTACCCAAGTTGATTGTATCCAACAGCTCCTCATGAGGCAGAATAGCCCTTTCCTCTTGTTGTAGAAGTCTACCCAATTCCCCTGGCACCTCACAATCTTCCTCACCTTCGTATTCGGCTTGGTAGATCAGATCTTCAGAGTCACTGAAGGCTATAGCAGTATCGTTACCCATGGGATCCGGAATGGAAGGGTACATGCATTTGTGAGTGCGGGTGTGTGTAAGGGTATAGCCACCTTTAAACAAATAAAATGTAAAAAGAAAGACAATGAACACAAAATTTTATATGTGAAAACGTCCATGATTTATTAAATGGCATATGAAGATGAAAAATAAGAACCCTTACAAATGGACCTTTGTGCCTCGGGTAAGACACAAGGTTAAAAAAGTACAAATTGTTTGAGAATTATTACAGATCCAACAGAAATGGAAAAGATAAATTACTGCGGTATGAAAGTAATCGGAACAAAGTCTTTTGCTTCCCAGTTGCACAGTCCTCCGTCAACAGTTGGAAATATCCAATCTTCCAAGCTGCTTCCTCTTCACTATCTTCCAGAGCATTGACTCCATGATGACTGATCTTCACAGGTGGCCCTCCGGCACGGGCGCGGCGCACGGCCTTCTGAGCAGTTGAGGTGAACCCCAAGCCGAACTTGTTTGATTTGAAAGGAAAGTCTGGAAGCTGCCCCCAGATTGAGGATCCGCCTTCTTCCACTGTTTCCCTTGCATCCTTGAGAGATGACATCCGAGGCGGAGTTCTGGTAATCATGGGTACAAAGGACACTATCTTGGTTGCCGCTATCTCCTGAGCTACCTCTTCAAAATGCTGGAAAGGGGTTTCGATGAATACGCTATCCAATTCTACATAATGGAAAGAATTCAGATGACTGATCATGTATTCCTCTTCACCATGAACAGTTATGATTTTCCCCTGGACAGGGTACTTGAGCATTTGATGCAGAGTAGAAGTGATAGCTCCAGCATGGTGGATCCAAGGTCTTCCCAACAGGCAAGAATAAGAAGGACAGATGTCCATCACATAGAATATGGAGTTGAAGTTTTCATTTCCCACCTTAATCGGAATGTCCACCTCCCCGTGGACCATCCTTTTAGAACCATCAAAGGCTCTGACAATGATATTGTTGGGTTTCAGGGTTAAGCCTTCACAATCCAGTCTATCCAAGGCTTTCTTCGGCAAGACGTTCAAAGACGAACCAATGTCTACCAGTACGTGTGCTAGGGTTGTCCCTCTGCATTCCACCAAGACATGCAAAGCATCATTATGTTTTCTCCCTTTCGAAGTTAAATCTGCATCGGAGAATCCTAGACCATTGTCAGCTGTTAAACTAGCCACACATTCCTGGAACTGATCAGCGGAGGTTTCTTGTGGCACGTGGGCCGTCTTTAAAAATCTTATTAGAGCCTTAGCATTAGCTTCTGAACAAAGCAACAGGTCCAACATGGAGATATTTGAGGGGGTTTGCCCCAGCTGTTCCACCACATCATAATCGCTTTTCTTGATTATTTTCAAAATTTCCTCCATTTCTTTTTGAGAGGTTTCAGGGATGATCAACGGCTGAGCCCTCGTCCTGACGGGCTCTTCTTGGATCCCTTTCCCTCGAACATCAGTAGCAGCAGAGGGGATAACCACAGGGTTTATGACTTCTTCTATGATTGGTGTACTTGCCGATATGTTTACCGGTGTAGAGATAACCTTAGGAGCAGCTGAGGGTCCAAAAGTTGCCTTTGGAGGGGAAATCTTTGGAGAAAAGATTCTTCCACTATGGGTAACTTTGCTTGTTCTGGCAATGTTACTGATATCGGAATTGTCTTCTTCAGAACTCTCTTCCTCGGCAGTCTGTTCAATCTGTTTGACACCATGGTAGTAGATTTCTCCACCATAGTTCCATGGTACTGATTTGTCGGACTTGTACGGGACTGGCCCGGGCATGGTTATCTTCAAAGGGGCAGCCTTCGGAGCGGATGTAATCCTAACAAGTCTTTTAGGGACCTTGGAAGGATTGGCGGATATGGTTATTATTGAAACATCGTTAACAAGAGTTGATAAAATAGGAGACTTCTCAAATAGGATTTCTTGGTTATCAATTAGGTGTTGGATGCCTATCTTCAACAATGGACAGTGGGTTAATGAGGATGAACAAAGGTGACAATCTTCTTCACAACCTGGGAAAACCCCAGTCTTCAACAAATTTGACTTGATTATAGGGAGCGGAGTTATTAAATCATCTACAGTAGCAACAAACAGATCTTCCTCAATAGCATGGGTGTTATGGTCATGCCTTGGCATTGGAGCAGAGATAACATTGGGTTTTTTAGGGGCGTCGAATTCAACTTCTTTAGCATCTATCAAATCCTGAATTTTATTCTTCAGGGCCCAACAATTGTCAGTGTCGTGCCCTGGGCTCTCGGAATGGTAAGCGCACCTGGCATTCGGATGGTAATATGGAGAAGCAGTGTTAGGATTTTTAGGGGCCTCTTTCAGCATGGCCAAATTCAACTTCAGAAGATGTGGTAGGACTTGAGCAAGAGTCATGTTTATCTTGGTGAATTTCCGTACAGGCCTTTCCATCCTTTGCTGGTTATTTCTCGGCTGATCATTTCTCGGCTGATTGTTTCTTGGCTGGTCTGATGCAGACTTTTGAATCATAACGGCCCCCACCGTTGGTCGGCGCTCGTTTCTTCCCTGATTCCTCTGAGCATAGACAACCGACACTTCCTTCTTTCCAGTGAAGGGCTTTTTTATAATAGTAGAGGTAGACGCGTCTTTCTGAATTTTCTCGCTTCTAATACCAGCTTCCACCCTCTCGCCAGTTAGACTCAACTCAGTGAATCCTACAGAAGAACTTCCAATCAGGTGATTAAAGAAAGGACCTGATAGAGTTCCCAGGAACATGTCAACTATCTCTCTTTCAGGTAAAGGTGGTTGCACCCTTCCGGCTAAATCCCTCCACTTTGGGCGTAGTCTTTGAATCCCTCATTGGACAACATAGCCATACTCTATAGCTGAGTACGGGTTGGTGCCAAGTCGGTGTTGTATTGATACTGTTTATAGAAGGCGGCTGACAAGTCTTCACAATTATGCATATCAGACCTCTCCAACTGGTAGAACCAATCAAGTTGCGTTCCTGACAAACTGTCCTGGAAAAAGTGAACCCACAAGTCTTTGTCAGAATAATGTGGTTAAATTTTCCTGACATAAGATCGTAGGTGCATCTTTGGGCAAGACACCCCATTATACTTAGCAAACAGTGGCACTTTAAATTTAGGAGGGATTACAATTCCAGAAACCAACCCTACCTCCTCAAAATCCAGCCCCGGTACTCTTTGCACTTCCATAGCAGCTAGACGTTCTTCCAAGTTCTTGTATTTGTCATCGGCCGGAGGGTACTGTTGTTCGGAGTAGTCCTCATCTTCCTCATCTTCTGCTTCAGAATCAGATGGCATTGTCGTTCCTTTTCCTTTTCCTTCCCCCTCTTCAGATGTTGATGGAAAATCCAAGGCCCTTCTGGCTTGTCCTTCAAACCTTCTGCCCATGGTAGCCACGCCTACTCGCTTCTTCTTCTTTTTCTCTTTTCCTTTCTCTAGCAGAGTCTTGAGCTCCTCCTGCCCCTTGGCCAAGGTCAAGAGTAGCTGCTGAAATTGTGAATTCTGAGCTTGCAAGTTTTTAACCGTTTGTTCAAGATCCATGTTACTGAAATAAACAGCAGAGGGATGAGGAAACTTCTTGCAAAGACCTGCTTATGCATATGATGAATGATATGTATTAATGTAATGCTTTCAAGGATTTGAGAAAAATTCAAATTTGTGTCAAACAAAAAGGAACAAACGTTATATTAATAAGATAGAATTTGTTAGTACATCAATGCCCCTTGGGCAAAATAATACAAAATTCTAAGATAAAAAGACGTTGCACATCCTCTTTGGCGCAATGTAGGTGTTGAGAGTCTGCTCTTCGTGAAGTAACCGAGTGAGTTCTAAAACCTTCTTCTCGCTTTCGTAGAATTAGGCTTCAAAAGTATCGTGTTCTCCCTTGAGCTGTATCCAACTCCTTTGTAGATATTCGAGTGATGTTGGCATGTCAGGATGTAGGAGGGTGTATGGAACCTCTCCTTCCTTAACTGGCTCTATAATCACTGGGAGAATGGAGGGGTAGGGCATCATAATACTTTGGGCGCGGGTTCGTACTTGTGATACGGTGGGAGAACTGACTTGAGGTTTTGCATTTGTATTCGCACTTGTTCGGTTTAGCAAGAGTCGCCACCGACTTTTTATTTTATCCTAAAGGAAAGGTTAAAAAGCACAGGAAAAACCTTTGAGATGTTTTCGTGGGTTCGGGGGGTAGATTATGAAAAGGGAAGGTGCTAGCACCCTTTTCATCCATGGTTATCCATGGGCTCTTAGTTACTTGTTTTAGATCACTTGCCTTGATTTTCAATTGCTTGAAATGGTGTTTGTATGTGTGTGGTTTTGAAAATGTTTTGAAAAAAGATGCCTTGTCTAGGCAACCGTTGTAACAATTCTTTACTCGAATGTTTTACAAAAGTGTTTGTCTTTGAAAAGATATTTCAATGTTTTTGAAAGTTGTTTTGAAAGTTGTGTTTGTGAAGTGTGTTTTGAAAGTAGGCAAGTGTGTTTTGCAAGTTTGATCAAGTAACTAAGAGTTGTCTACCCCTAATTTTACTCAAAGATCTTTCCTATGTTTTAACCCTTTTAACAGTATCGTTCCACCATTGTATTTGGTGGATAATCTTGTGTTAGGATGTTAACGGGACGGGCGCGGGTCATCGTTTAGACCATGAATGCAATAGTGTCAAGTATCTTTGGCAATTTTCTTGAGGGACTATGATCATTTTGTTTAGTCAACTTCGAAAGCGTCATCGAGGGACTATGATCATTTGATTTGTTTTTGTTTTGCCAAAGAACCCAACATGCAAACATGGCCCATTTTTGAAGGCAACAAGCGGGATTACCCTAGGGTTGCAACTGTGAATTGTGTATTGATTGTCATGCATTTGTCTTGTATTAGGTTATCTAGCGGTTGATTTTGAATCTTCGCATACAAACCCTAATTACTATACAGTATATAGAAAGCGATAAATTGCGGGAATTTAAAGTCTAAGCTATTACAAATAAGTATCCGAGAATGGGGGTACAAATATTTACAAATGGGGATGAGTCTTATCAGGATAGTAGTGTCCAAATAATATTTACAACCAAATCGAATTGCATTCTCAATGTAAAATATAGCAATGTATAAGAATAAAAGAGAAATAAAAGTATTTTGTGAAAGTGTATGTGATTATTTGCAAATGAGAAAAATATGTTAACCTAATGCAATATTAAGTATTTATTTACTTTTGTGTTTTTGTTAATATTATATAAACAAAAGGTTTAATAATAAAAGGAAATATTTAACCTTAAAAAAGTCTATTTTTTTAATGTATTTTATTGATATTTTTGTGTTTTTGTATATTATAAATAAAAGAAAAAAGAAACTATTTAATTAAATTAATTCTACTATTTATGTATTTCAAGTGTGATAAACAAAATATTATTAATAAAATATGAAGAATTAATATATTACTTTTTAACTTAACAAAAATATAGATTGTAAAAAAGAAAGAAAATAAGGTAATAAGAAAAAAGTGTTAATTTATAAGTATAAGAAAAAAATAAATAATAAAAAGGTTAAATGGGCCAAAGGTCAAAATGAACAGATTTGCAAAGGGGGTGTAGGCGCCAGTGTTGAGATGGGCTTAAGGCTTTTGCGTGGAACAGGTCCAAACGGGTTTGATAATTTTTCTTAGGGTTTGTTTTGTTGTTACTCAGAATAGGGTTTACAGTTTTGATAAGTGGCACCGTTCCCTTCTCCTTCTTCGTCGTTCTCTTCCTCAAGCAAAAGCCATTGATGTCTCTCTCTGCCTCAGCTGCCAGAGCGCCATCTCCACTTCTTCCTCCTCAAGGCTGCTCAGGCGGTGACAACAAGGTGCCGGTTTCTGTCTTCATGTTTTAGGATCTTTTTTTTATAGCAATCTTGCATGTTATTATTTCTATGTGTTCTGATCTTTATGTATTATTTTGGGCTTGTGTGAGGTGTAAAAAGAAAAGGGAAGAGGAAATTATACCTTTGGAGAGGACACGGAGGAATGGACTGGAGGCGTTTTAGGCGGCCGGAGGCGGAGGGAGTATGTGATGTCTTGCTTGCTGGCTTGCTTCCTGGTACTCAGTATCTTTAACCTTGCTTTGGTTTAGTGATGAGCATCATGCTTCTGAAAACCCTAGCTTTTAGTTCTCTCTTCTTCTTTTGTTTGTTGGCCCGTTTGTTGTTGCTTTTGCCTCAGTATGTTGCTTTTGATGATTATGATATCTGAGTTGCTTTCACAATCTTCCTCTCTTTTGCTTGGTTAGTTTAGCCTATGATGAATCCAATTCTGAGGCACTTTGGCTTTGAATACTATGCAGTTTGACAGGTTATATGTTTGTTGGCTTGCTCAATGATGAACCTTGGTTCTGAGAGACTTGGACTTTTTGATGATTTTTAATGTTGAATTTCTGAGATGCTTGCCTTTCTCTTTTGGCTTTGATTCTGAGATGCACCTAGTTATGATAATATTTATGTTGTTGTTGGCCCTATGATGAAGTCATTCTGAGAGCTTTCATTTCTGTTGTTTGGACATTTGGATGGATTTGCTTGAGTTTGGATTTGGAGGGTTATTGGTACAGGTTTATTGTCTGCTTGTTTTAGTTTTGTTTGAATAAGGCTTGAGACAGGTTTTGATACTGAGTTGAAACAGGTTGTTCTGGCTTGTGTTTACATGCTTCAAGGCTTGATGTTTACAGGCTTTAAGGCTTGTATATGGTTTTTTAGCAGGTTGAAACAGTTTGTAAACTTGTTTGTTTTCTTCAAGGCTTTCAGGCTTGTTTGTATTATGTAGGCAGGCTGTTGTTTATGATGGCAGGTTGAATGTAAGCTTGTATGGCTTTGAGCAGGTTTTTGGTATGAGTTTGAAAACAGGTTTGTGTTTTGAGGCTTGTTTGGTTTGAACACAGGTAGAACACAGGTTTGAGTTGGTTCAGGCTTTCTTTGTAACAAGTTTAAAGCTTGAGGCAACTTTGTTTGTGTTTTTGATACAAGCTTGAGAGCTTGTGTTCTCTTTCTATGTGTATTATGCCTCCTCTTTACAGTGTTGATTCTGTTTGTGTTTATATCTCTTAAGCCTGCCTCAACAAACTGTAAGCCTATACTTCTTTTACTCTCTTTCTCTCTCTATCAGAAAAGCATATTTTAATGCTTTACTGTCCTTTTTTCTGAAAAAGTGTGGCTGGAAAATGATGATAATTTTGAAATGTTGCTTGCATTGTGTCTTTCCTCTGCATATTGTACTTTCTTCTTTTCTTTGATGACAGCTTGATATCTTTTGATATCTTTTAGCAGCTTGGTTGACATCTCTTTTGACAGTTTTACAGCTTTGTACTTTTGACAAATTGGTTTGCCTTTTCAAGTAGCTTGTTTGTTCAATTTGAAACTTTGGAACTTGTTTTGGCATATTCAGTTTGTTACCTGTGACTTGGTTTGGAATTTTGAACTGTGCAGCTTGTTTGCCCATTTTGACAATGCAATTTTGGTTTGAAATTATGCAGCCTTGTATTTTGCTTTAATGATTTGCATGCTTGCAACATTATTTTCTTTCCCTCTTTGTGAACCAAGATTCTTCTTGCGATTTGCAGAGAGGGAGAACAAACTGATTCTGGCCAACACTTTTAATGATGAGTTTCTGATTAACTGTCTGCCTTTTTTAATTCATTTGTGTTTGACTTCTTTCTTTTTTTATTTTTGCAGATAAAAATCAGTTGAGCAATGGGGAGCAGCAGTAGAAGATGAAGATTTAGGAGATTTAGGATATAGTTTTAAATTACCTTTAATCATTGTAACAATATTAATGTAAACAACTGTAAATAAATTTACAGTGTTCAAATGATAATTGTAACAAACAATTAAAAACGAATAAAAATAATCCTTTGTCAGTTAATTCTCTTTCAATTCACTGTCTATTTAATTATTTAAGTTTCTTGAATTAAAATAACTGGAAGTAAATCCCAATTATTATAACTTAGAATAAATAATTAATAAACACCGTAGTCTTGCAACTTCGCATTAATCAATAATAAACTCGGCGTCCCAATTAACCATAAGCATTGCACAGTTAATCAAACAAACGTCCATATGTCCTTTATTTTATTGATTAAACCAAACACTGCAAATTCTCAATCAGAAGCTTCAGCCCATATCCCAGATGTTTAGACATTGAGAAACAAATAGAAATCTTGAGCAAACGTCAAAGCAGTGTAACAGCCAATTAAGACACTGTGGATTCAAATTCTTCTGAGAATGCGCATGCAAACCCTAATTCTTGATTTATTGTCAAAGAAACGTCCGCCTGATCAAACCCTGAGCCAAATTCAACCAAACCCTAATAACCTGCTTGAACTGATTCAAAATCTAATGGAAACCCTAATTTTGTCTGACTGATGAGAAAAGTCTGTTTGACCGATTCTTAAGCCAATCTAAAAAATCAGGAAAAGCCCGAAGCTGTGATTTCTTGTAAAAAAGAAAGGGCAAATTTTGGGGTACAACAGTACCCACTTGAGGTAAGGCTCAAGGGGGATGGAATTCTTGTGTCCCAAGGTCTTACTATCTACCTTGTTAGGCATCTTCCAAGCTCGGATGAACCTTTGTCGGAGTCCTTGATTGTCGTTGTCGAAGTCGAAAACCAAGCCTTGAATCAGCATGTCATGTGGGCCATACCTTCGGGCATAACCAAACTTTCTCATTGCCAAGTAGGGGTTGTAGGTGATGCTTCCCCTAATGCCAAGTAGAGGGACATTAGGGAATTCCCCACAATGATCGACGATGATAACATTCTCTCTGGATAGAGAACACCAATGAATATCTGAATGTGTAAGAGTCATCAATCGTTGTGACCACCTCAAACCTTGCTCATTATTCAAGATTGATTAGGGAAGATGAGAAATAAACCTTCTGGCCAGAAGAGGAGTGCAACACATGAGAACACCTCTTTTCCTCATTGTTCGAGTGTGAGAAGAGTGTAAGATATCTCCAAGTAATGTAGGCACCGGATTGCGTGACATGAAAATCTTGACAGCACTTACATCTATAAGCTGGTCAGGGTTTAGGAACAAGACCATCCCATAGATGAGAAGAGCTACGATCTCCTCAAAAGCTTGTAAGTCAAAGGAATTCCAGCAGCTTTGGGCCTTCTCAAACAGGAACTTTGCCAAGAAGCCTTTGACACCACTTCTAGTTTCCCAATGACCTGTGACATCTGATGGTTGCAAGTACAGGGCTTGAGAAACATCTTCTGGCTTTGGATCTCTTTCCGTACCATTGAAAGGTAGTTGATTGAGAATAGGAGTCCTCAAGATTTGAGAAAATTCCTCCAAAGTAGGCAACAGCTGGTAGTCAGGAAATGTGAAGCAGTGATGCAAAGGGTCAAAGAATTGGAAAAGAACTTTCACCATATCTTCTTCTGTGTTGGAGTTGACCAAGTTGAGAAGACGACCATACCTCACAGTGAATGGAGAATTCTCAGGAATCCTGGAAGCAAGCTCCTTGAGTTGTGGAGGAATTCTCACAAGGTTGACCTGGATAGTTTTCCTGCGAAGTGAATCCATAGCCTACAAAACAGGAATAAAGATGAATTTCCAAAATCCTTGAAATGGTTAGTGGATGCATATGATGCTCATGATGTCCATGATGTTATGCACAAGTATATAAGTACAAGAAAATCACACAAATTCCTAATTTAGGCTTGCATGGGGATTCATAGGTAAGTACCCTCTTGAAGTTTAGTTGGCTCAACTTGTCCTAGAAATAGTAACCGGGTTCTAAGGAGCTCAATATCACTGGATTGTTTCCTTGTTCATTGTTTCAATTCATACTCTTACCGACGACCGAAATATTCCAAGGAACCAACCCTCAATGAGTGTAGTATCGAGTATCTACCAACTTCGGACTGCACCAAAGCCGGTCATCTCACCATATCCTAAAAGGCCAAGTTGGTCAAGTAAAGGTTCTAAAAGTTCGTTAGTGCTTCATGACATCACTCAGCGGCCCCGTATTCTCTTTGATTGACTCAAAGGCTACCGGTACCCACAAATATGCCACACTAACATAGCTATTTCTTAGACCGTGTCGGTATACCCCGCACAGTTTCCATAACGTATTGCTATTTACCTATGAATGTTTCCCAAATCCGGGTAGAGGATTCAAACCCAAACAATAGAACAAAAGTGTAAAGCAAACAAGTCCAGCAAGATAAGCATGTAAAGGTGATCTAAAACCCTAAGGTAACCGCACTTTTATATTTTTCCCCAGCAGAGTCGCCAGTTCTGGTGATACAGTGGCAGAACTGACTAGATGTTTTGCGTTTCGTTCGCACTTGTGCGATTAGCAAGAGTCGCCACCGGCTTTTCTTTTATCCAAAAGGAAAGGTAAAAAAAGCATAGGAAAGACCTTTCAAGATTATTTCTCGGTTTCAGGGGGTAGATTATGAAAAGAGAAGGTATTAGCACCCTTTTCATCCATGGTTTTCCATGGGCTCTTAGTTACTCGTTTAGATCACTTGCTTTTGTTAGATTGTGTGCTTGTGGTGTGGGCTTTGAAAGTATTTTGAAAAATCTCTTTGTAATGGTTCTCGTCTCTATAAGAACGTATACAAAGTTTTGTTCGAAAAGTGGTTCAAAGATGTGTTTGTGAATCGTGTTTCGAAAAGTGTTTTGAAAAGAGGTTTTGCAATGGTTCCCGTCTCTATAGGAACGTATACAAAACGTTTTGTCTTTTAAAAATGATTTGAAATGAGAGTGTAGGTGTAAAAAGTTTTATTGTGAGCAAGCGAGTAACTAAGAGCGAATCTATTTACTCGAAAGGTCTTAAATTGTGTTTTTCTTCCTCCTTTTAATGGTGTTATCTTACCATTGATTTGGTAAGAAGCCCCACCATTGGATGTAAAGGGACAGGTGCGGGTCAATTTTACAATCATTGAAGGAAACTTATGAGACGCTTTAGCAATTTTTGTAAGGGACGAGATCATTTTAATCAAAGGTAACATCGAGGGTCGTTGAGGTACTACGATCTTTTTTTATCAAAGGGTCATTGCTAGAGCGTCCCATATTCGAGGGACATGATTGTATTTTCGAGGCAACGAGCGAGGTTACCCTAGAGGTGCGCGTGTGAGAAGCGTGTTGGTTTCAAGTTATTTATTCTTTGATTAGGTCATCTAGCGATTGATTTTGAATCTTGCCATACATGCCTAGTTACTATACAGTATATGGAAAACAGTAAATTGCGGGAATTGAAATTCTACGCTATTACAAAGTGTTCAGGAATGGGGGTACAATTGTTATAAATGGGGATGAATCAAATGAGATAGAAATGTCCGGATATCAAACAATACAACCAAATCGATTTTTTTTTTGCGATTTAATATAAAGCTATGACAATTTATAAAATCAACAAAGTATGTAATGAAATGTATTTACTTGAAAAGAGAAAAATAAAACCTATTCTAAAACATTGATTAAATTAAAATCTTTATTATTATTTTGTATTTTATAATTATGTAAATTTAAAGAAAGAAATAAACTAAATTAGTGTTTTTGGTGTTTTATCATATCAATTAAATTTAAAACAAAATTAAATAAAAAAACAAAAATGATAAAAATTAACTTACAAAAACTTAAATCAATTTAATAAAATACTTTAAGTTATATTAGTAACTTGTTAACAAATAAAAATATAAGAAGAAGAACAAATTAAAAAAGAAAGAAATAATATGGGCTTAAGAGATTTACTTGGGGTGAGGCCCAAAAGATGATATATGTGTTATTTGTTGTTACCAAAACAAGCCAGGGGGTGTAAAACGCGTGGGCTTAAGGGCAATGTAACAAAATAGGCCCAAGCTCTCTAATTCTGCATAATTATTGATTAGGGATTCAAAGTAAAAGTTAGGGTTCTGAGACCCTTTGTTACAGCGGCGCCGCTCATCTCCTTCGTCCCTCTTTGTTCATCTTTTGTTCATCCTTATGAATCCCTAAACTTCTCACTAAACGTCCCTATTTCTCTTTGCGAATGAAATCCCTCTTTTAATCTCTATCTCACCATGGCTCATATCCCTTTGAAAACCCTAATTTCGGATTTGAACCCTAAGGGAACGAAATTCGAATCATCTGATCTTCCCCCCACCCTCTGTTGCCAGAGCGTCGCCTCTCTTGCTTCCTAACCAAGCTCTAAAGGTTTTGTTTCTTGAAAAGGTGAAGTTCTGCTATCCTATTAAAGCTTAAACGAGTTCATCGTTTTTTGTCTTGTTTATGTTCTTTTCTATTAATCAGACTTATTATCCATTGAGATGGAGGAAATAGCTTTTAGGGATTCATGAGAAAGATGAAAAGTTCATACCTGTTAGAGACTTTTGCGAAATGGAAAGGGGTGGTGAGACTGAGGGTGGTGCTCCTTGGTGGTCGGATATGCGTGGGGGAAGAGATGAAGATTGAAAGCGTGATTTTTTGGACTCTTTGGTAACTTCTCCTATCTCTGTGTTTGAATGATGATAATGTTGTTTTTCTGGATTTTGTGATTTTTGTGAGTTTGCTATTGTTTTGTGAATTTGAAAATGATTCTAAATTTTTTTTTGGGATGGTGTTACTGTGTTTTGAGTTACAGATTGTTGGTTTGATTCTTGGATACTGGCACAAGTTTTAGGTTTTTTGGTTTTGGTTTTGGATATGTTTTGGTATTTGAGGATGGTGTTTCTGGTTTTTTGGTTATGTTTTTGATGTTGGTGTTTCAACAGGTTTGATGAGTTTGTCCCTTTTGAGAGTTTTAATGATAGTAATGGTTTGGCCTTGTTACAGTTTTGGTTTGAGGAGTTTGGTTCTTTGGAGAGTTTTTGATTTTTGTGATACTGTTGCAGGTTTGGTTGAGTATGTTTTTCTGGTTTTTGATTTGTTGGTGTTTCAACAGGTTTTTGTTATTGAAAGTTCGACAGGTATGGGCATTTTTGGCTTATGTTGGTTTTTGAGGTTTTCAGATTTTGACAGTTTTTGGAGGTTTTGGATTTGTGGATTGACAGTTTGAAGGTTGGTGATTTTGGTTTTTGTGGTTTTTTGTTGTTGGTTTTGACAGTTTGTTACAGGTTTTGCTGTTTGAGGATGGCTTGGGATATTGGTTTAGATTTGGGTTTTTGGCTTGAGAGTTTTACAGGTTTTTGTTGTTGGAGACTTTGACAGTTTTTTTTTTTGCTTTGATAAAATATTTTCTCTCTATCGCATATGCTTGAGAGTTTTACTGTTATATTGATGTTGCTTTGGTTGAATTCCTATTCAAAATGGTGGGAAAACCATCAAATTTTGAATATTTTGGCATATTGTTCTTATGCCCTTTTTGTTGCAGTTTTGTTTTCTAGCAACTTCTATGCAATTGTGACAATCAAGGCAGCAGGGCTGTGCATCCCTAGGTGACTTCTTTCCTCTCTTCTCTCTTAATGACACTAAGAGTCAATTTCTCTTTTGCCTTTTTATGAAAAGTTTGCAATAAAATGGAAAATGATGACTTAGCCTATTGAACAAGCCTCTTGCTTGTTTGACTTGGTTTATCATATTGCTATACTTTTGTTTATTGATGTTGTCTAGCTTATGTTGTTGCCTCGTTTGCACTTTGTATTACCATACTGCCGTTTATTTTTGTTGTTTGGGAAATTTTGTATGGCTCAGTTTGCGCCTTCTGTTTGGTGATGCTGTTTGTTGCTATACTGCTGCCCAGTTTGCGCTGCTATTTGTTGTTTGCCATATTGTTGTTTGTTTGGCTCTGTTTGCAATATTTGTTTGGGAGATTTTGTTTGATTTTTGTTGCTGTTTGCTTCAACCTGCGCATTTGTTTGTTTGGACAACTTTGCTTGCCTTTGGACAGTTTTGTAGCATTTCTTGGACAGCTTGCTTGCATTTCTTTTCCTTCTTTTTGTGAACCAAGAAGAATAATCTTCTTGTGATTTGCAAATAGAGAAAATAAATTGTGATGAATTAAAAATGGTCTTTTGATTCCAAATTGCAAACTTTAATGATGAATAGCATTTTTTCTTTTGAAAATTCTTGCTCATACCCAAATAATTTTATACTAATCACATTTCCTTTCTTTTATTTTCATGTGAGCACAATTGGATGGTGGCAAAGCAGGGGAAGCAAGAGACTCTGTGGCAAGTATGGAAGCAAAAGAACTTCAGTCAACCTTAGGCATAGATCCATTTAGATTTTCTTTGTAATTTAGAGAGAAACATTCTTGTATTGTATGCAACAATTGTACTAATTTATCTTTTAAATACAATAAGTTGTAAAACCTAAAGTATTTAAATAATAAATTGTTTTGTAACAACTTTTGAAATAAATGGAGAAAGTCTTATGAGATATTCTGGTGTCCATTGAAATCCTTTACTGTCAATAACTTGTAATTTTTTTCTTCGCATCCTAACTGATTTTTGAATGCCCAATCAAGACAATTGAAACAAAACGCTCCAATCTGATAACTTAAATTCCAATAATCTTGTAATCTTGCAACTGCATTTCAAACAAATACGCACTGTATATTCCATTTCCTGACCAAGCAAATGTTTTAAAAGAGGCAACTCATTTGGTTAACCTGGGTTAAACAATCATGAGTATCTTACATGACAGTCTTAAATTCCATCTCTTGTCCCAAACAACCATGCCTTGAGAACAAACATTGTATTTTCAGTAAACTTGAGAAAGCATGAAAACATGTGAAAGCTAATTGGATCTTTGAGAATTCATTTCTTTTGAGAATTGCAAGAAAAACCCGAATTGTTGGTTTACTGCCACAGGAGAAAATCTGTCTGATCGATTCCTGAGCCAATTTGAATATCTGAGAAACCCTAGGGTTGTGTCTTCTATGAAAAATGGGAGGGCAAATTTTGGGGTACAACACACACGCTTGAACATTCCATTTGATTCCCTATAAATAGAGGGTCATCCCTCATTTATTTCCTCAAGCTTGAACAGCCAAAATCACCCTGCTAAACTTGCTTCATAACTCATTTTTCTGCAACTTCGAAATCAGTGTTCAAGCCTTTTTCAATCCATTTTTTCCATCAATTCACCTTCCTTGATCTTCCCTGAAGCTAATCATACAATTACCTTCAAGAATCGTGACATATATTGATCCATAGAAGTCCAATTTCAGAGCTTTGCAACTCAACTTCAATAGGTAGATTTCTCCATCAATTCTTCCAAACTTTAATATCTTTGTGAAGCTCTCATTGCCCTGGTTCTAGCCGCAACATTTGTTTTTAACTGGAAGCACGTTTTGACCATGAAATTTCAAATCCCTTTTCAAAACTTCTCTTCCAAATTGCTTGAGCTACAGCTTATATAAATTTTTCGCGACGATTTGGTTGTCTTCGTCTTGATGAGACAAAGCGAATGGCATAGGTCTGAGCTTCTGATTTTATAGTTTGAGAGACCTGCAATTCACGTTGGCTGGAGGTTGAAGATGACCAACGTGTCATCTTCCAACCAATGATGGCGTGCCATTTGTTTTTGTTTTTTTTAAATTTGATTTTACATTTGATTCAGTGCTTTATTCACTAAAGTCCATAACATGCACAACACGCTAGGTCCACTTGATCTGTTTACTAACGCATTTTGACAATGATCAGATGGCCCATATTTTTTTGGTTTAATATTTTATTTTCTGATTTTCATTTTAATTGTTTTAAATTTCAAAAAATCAAGAAAATTCATTTTTAGTCCAAAAAATCTGAAAAAATTATAAAAAATATTTTAGATTTTTCTCTTTCTGATTTTTACTGTGTTTTGATATTTTTTTTATAAATTTTCACTTTATTTGAATTATTTTAAATGTTTAAAAATACTTTTGTGCATTTTTAAATTCTAAAAAAAATATGGAATGATACAATGATATTGTGACAAATATTGGTGACCTCATTTATTTTTTATTTCTGACTTTGTTATTTTTTACCATTTTTGGTTTATTTTACTCATTTCATTTAATTTTAAAAATAGTTTCTGACTTTAAAAAATTACCAAAATTTTTATAAAAATAGTTGAGTCGATTCCTGATTTTCCTATGGTCTTACTTAAAATTTCTTGATTAATTTAAACATAGTTAGTATTTTTCTCTTTTATTTCTATTTTAAAACATTTTAAAACCTTTTTTTAATGTATATATTAAATGCAATATTATTTTGTGATTATTTTCTGGCTGATCTTGGGTTGAATTTTTTATCATGAACTTTATTAACATCATTGGATCCATGGTGTTGAGTCTAACTCCATAAAAATGGATGAATGATTTTAATAATAGTTTGATTAAATTTTAATTCAAATGTGGTTTGTATATTCTTTCCCATCCCTCTTCATCTCATCCCTTTCTTATTGCACTAAGTGTTATTGGAGCATGATCTCTATATCGTGTCTCAAAATAAATGGTGCATAGATTGCTATTTGACCGGCCTCAAAATAGGTGTGACTTCTATATAAGACCACTTACGATTGTTTAACATTGCGCTAAATTTTGTCCCGATTCAAATAAATGATCATTTGTGGCCCAAACCTATGTTTGCAAGCCCTAGTATGTTAATTTGATCTCTTTGATCCAATAACCTTGAGATTCATTGTGTGGAGGCTTTGTGTGATCGGTGGATCTGGAACTGACTGTTTAATGCTGGTTCGCGAAATGTCGCAGAAGCAAGAGTCGCCACCGTCTTTTATTTTCTCCAAATGGAAAGGACAAAAGCACAGAAAAATTCCTTAAAGAGATTGCTCTCGGTTCGGGAGGTAGATTATAGAAAGGGAAGGTGTTAGCACCCTTTCTATCCATGGTTATCCATGGGCTCTTAGATACTTGCTCATTGTGTTTTCAAAAATGGTTTGTTTGCTTTTCAACTGTGGGTTTTAAAAAAGTTTCTTTGAAAATTCCAGTTTGACTCTTGTATCGGTCCTCAAGAGTGTTTGAAAAATTGCTTTCGAAAGCTTTTGAAAATGTGTTGGTGTGAAAAGTATTTTTGAATTTTGTTTGAAATTTAGAGTAAGTATCTAGAGTCGTCTACCTACCCTAAGGAATTCGTCTGTGTAAATGTCCTTTAAAGTAGTGTCATCCCATCATTGAGAGGTAGGTAGCACCACCGTTGGAGGTGTTCGGGTCAATTCGAAGTTCGGGACATGATGATCACCAGAGCAATAGGAAGATACCTTAGAAGCTACCCTCATGCCAGGTTCCCGGATCATGAGGACTTACTAAGACATCCTCTACTCGACGATCACCTTTCGAGGCAAGGCAACAGTGAGGCGTACCCTAGGGGTGGTGTGTGATTTTGTGTGTCATGTTCATTTATATTTATCTTGTTCATGTCAAGTGATCTACGCGTTTGTTTTGATTTTGTCATTCATTCTTGCATGTATTTTATTAACAGTTAAAAAGTGCGGAAATTAAAAGTTCCTAAACTATTACAAAGGCGCGGGTCCACATCGCCAAATTAAAATCCAGGACCCGATTTGACAGAAAGTAAATAAAGAAATAAAGGAGAGTGCGAGAAATAAAATGTCCGAGTTTACAAGGCTTTGGGAGAGGTACATAAATATTATAAGAAATAAAATAAAATGCGCGAAACAAATTAATAATCGAAAGCGAGGGCGTTGGACCCTTTTTAATGAAATTAAATTATATTGAGCAAATTAAGGAAGATTAAAAAGAAAAAAGAATTTATTATTTTTGAGATTTTTTGTATTTATGAATTTTTAATGAGAAAGATTAATTAAAATAAAATATTAACCCTAATTCTAGTTGTTTTATTTATTAAGAAAAAACATGTTAAAATTTAAACCTAAAATTACTAAATATTTAATGTACATGTTTATTTACAAAATAAATTAGTAATTAATAATAATGATAATAAGAAAAAATTATTTATTAAGAAAAGTGATAAAAAAGTTAAAAACCTAATTTCTACATATTTTAATTTATTGAGAAAAAGATTAAAGTTTTAAAACCTAATTTAACTAGATTAATTATTTAACATTTATTTACAAAAATAATAATAGTGAAATTAATATTAATAAAAATAAACATTTTTAGTTTCTGATTTTTTATTATGAAAATTATTTTAGGAAATTAAAGAAAACAATTAAAAAACAATTAAAAGAATGAAAAGGAAAATCAAATAAAAAATAAAAATGATGCAAACCATGGGGGGTGTCTGGCCCTTTTTGGAGGTGAATTGGAGTGGTTTGGCCATGTATTGGTGTCATGCATAAGTTGTTCTACTTTGGCCATTTGGCTTTTGGCTTTTGGCCATTTGTGTTTTGGCCTCAACGTTCCTTAATCTTCTCAGGATGTCTGTCTCTGTCTCGCCATGTATTAGTGTCATGCATAAGTTTTTCTACTTTGGCCATTTGGCTTTTGGCTTTTGGCCATTTGGCTTTTGGCCTCAACGTTCCTTAATGAACCTGCATGGGATCCTGTCTAAAATCTGCAGTGTTGAATCTCATGAACACATTAAATAAAATCATAAAATGCAAATAAAGTCAATATATGAAGAAATTTAATGTTTAGGCACAATATGGCATGTATGAATGATTATACCCTTTTGATCATGGAGATCAAATCAATCTTACCCTTACTAGAAAATTAGTGACCTGAATGCTTTTATGCCCTTTGGATCATGGAGATCAAGCCAACCTTATCCTTACTGAAGAAGTAGTGAGGTGTTGGTTTGTAACTGTGATGACTTGTTTGTAGTGAGAGAGGGATTTGTAATAAGGATTTCAAGGTTTTAGGGTTCTTGAAAGAATTTGATATTCTAACAGTGTTGTGGCAAGTTTTTTTCTCTCTTTTTCTCCTCTCCTGTTTGTGTGAAAAGAAGGTGATTATATAATAGAAATTAGGGTAAAGAAAATGGGCTTTGAATGTGCAATTGGGCCTCCAATGTTCATTTGAGTTCGTCACTTTCCAGGCTAAATCGCAGGGACTTAAGTGCAATTTTTGAAGTTGAAATGTGAAAACAAAATGTAGCCGACATCGATAACTAACTCCTGTCCGAAAATCGGTTCAATCGGATAAACGGTGAATTAGTTATGAATTTTTGAAGTTTCAGCTCAGACAAACTTATTTTGGGCTCCAGTGTCGACTCTGACACGTTCTTCAATAAAAAACTGGTATTGATCGGAGCATAATCCGGTCTCGACTTTTGAAGCAAAGTTGTAGATCTATGAGTCAGGGAACTTATGTAAAAATATGACCCCAATCCGATAAAAATTGACCGAGTTATGAATTTTCGAAGTTTCGGCCCAGATGAAATAATATTCAGCATTCAGGATTTTCAGCGTGTCACGCACTCTGAGCAAAAAACGAAGGCCTTTTGAATACCGTTTGAACTCAATACCTTCTGTGAAAATATATCCAACTCAATTTGTGAAATTTTGGCACCGGAACCAGCTCGATACGATGAAAATCGACCAAGTTATGATTTTCTGAACATGACGCAGATAAACTTCTGTCACAAATTTTCTGTGCGAAAATACTTGATAAATCCACATTTTTGAAGACCTTCTGATCGAAATTGGCTTCCAGCCGTGAGAGATGAAAACATAGATAATGTCAAGACGAAATTTTGGTCACCGGAACGGGTTCAAAACGAGCCACGATCTTCAAGTTATGAATTTTTTAGCGCGTAAAAACTGCACTTTCAGCACATTTTTTCACCATATTTCTTCGAGAAAACTCACACAGTCGGATACCTTCTTTAAAGAATTGACTCTTGAGCCGAACCTGAATTTGAGAATACGTTATCAGAGATATCTTGGCGAAAGAACACTTGAATATGATGCGCCGGGTTGGACTTTTGAATTTTTCTTGAAATGTTTTGAGAAATATGGGAGGGCAAATTTTGGGGTACAACAGTTGCCCCTGTTCAATCTTCTTAAACCTGAGGATGTAGATTGACTTGCGTGCCTTTCGTGATCTGAAGGTGGAAGATGATTGAACACTAAAGTGCCCAGAAATTTGCACTCGCATGGTGTAGTATCAGCAATGTGATGTAGGGGGAATGGGCTTATAGATGCCATTTGGAAGTGATGGATGGGGGGATGGGCTTATAGATGCCATCTGGAGCTGTGACAGAGTTTTGTCGGGAATGGGCTTATGGATTCCATTTGGAGACTGTTGGTATGTGGATGGGCTTATAGATGCCATCGAGAGGTTGTCGATCGCGTAAGAGATTCCTTAGCGAGAACTTGCGTACCTGAGAAAGAAAGATAATTACCTGGCCTGTTACAGGGGTTGATCTTCAAACTCTTCGTGTAGATGTGCTCTGGCTGGATACAGGTATCAAATCTTTAAACTCTTCAGACGTTCAATAGCAAGATACAGGAATCGAGTCCGGAGAATAGTCGTCAACAGATACACCCTGGCAAGATACAGGAATCGGATCTTCAAACTCTTCAGACGTGCCCTGGCAGGATACAGGAATCGAGTCTGGAATTAGTCGTCAACAGATACACCCTGGCAAGATACAGGAATCGGATCTTCAAACTCTTCAGACGTGCCGTCAACGGGACGATGAGAGAACCTTGAACGATTTCTACCTCAATGGGACGATGAGAGAACCTTGGACGATTACTACCTCAACGGGACGATGAGAGAACCTTTGGGCGATTTCTACCTCAACGGGACGATGAGAGAACCTTGGGCGATTTCTACCTCAACGGGACGATGAGAGAACCTTTGGGCGATTTCTACCTCAACGGGACGATGAGAGAACCTTGGGAGATTTCTACCTCAACGGGACGATGAGAGAACCTTGGGCGATTACTACCTCAATGGGACGATGAGAGAACCTTGGGCGATTACTACCTCAACGGGACGATGAGAGAACCTTGGGCGATTACTACCTCAACGGGACGATGAGAGAACCTTTGGGCGATTAATACCTCAACGGGACGATGAGAGAACCTTTGGGCGATTACTACCTCAACGGGATGATAAGAGAACCTTAGGCGACTACAACCTCAGCAGAATGATGAGAGAATCTTAGGCGACTACAACCTCAGCAGAATAATGAGAGAATCTTTAGGCGACTACAACCTCAGCAGAATGATGAGAGAATCTTTGGCGACTTCAACCTCAGCAGAATGATGAAGGAATCTTGGACGTCTTCTACTTCAAAAGGTAAAGACTTTTATCTGTTGATCGTTCTTTCCTGAAAAAGTAACGAGTTAGTTGTATGCAATGTCATAATGTATGACATGCATGATGTCATGATGTTCTCAAAAATAAATGAGATTGGGGTGATATGATTCGTGTATGCATGTATCATAATGTATGACAATGTGATGTTTATGAATGTCTTTTCGTCTAGGAAAATAAATCTTTGACGAATGCCAGGAGCTGAATCCTGGGCTGATGTTGAAGAGAGTTCTTCGTTTTCGCTGGGGATGATGGTTGCAAGAATACCGGTAGGAGAAGATGACTCTGTTGGGGAATAAACTTGGTGAATAGAATACTCTGCGGGGAATGCTCTGTGGGAAGAGATGTACTTTGCTGAGGTTTGATGATAACTCCGCTGGGGATTCCATTGGTAAGTCATGTTGGGAGATCTGATGAACTCCGCTGGGGATAGGAAGACTTCGCTGGGGACGATCTCTCTGTGGCAATTGGCTGAGGATAACCCAGTTATATCCTGGTGGGGAAATAAACTTTGAATAAAGCCGGGGGAGCGCGTTCGTACTCTGCAGGGAGCAAGCTTCCAGAATCTACTGGGGATAAGCTTCCTGCTGGGGAGGTGGATTCCACTTTCCTGGGGAAACTTTTCAGATTGGACTGGACTCTGCTGGGGCAATTTTTTGAGATGTACTGGGGAAGTGGCTCCACTGAATGTCTTGTAAACCGCCGGGGAACAATCTTATACTAAGACTGCCGGGGATGCTTGTTAAGGATGTTTGTATACTGACGAGGAATGTTGAGATCTGCTGGGGATACCCAATTTCCATAAGGCTGACTGAGTAGGCTAACTCTGCTTGGGGAGAGTATTGTTGAATCCTGGCTCACTCTCTGAGGAATTAAGGCATCTTGATTGTTCTTCAGCCAAACCTATCTTAGTACCTTGGTGGACAGAGTAACTAGATCGCTTAGACAACTCATTACTGCCCCTGTTTCCGATGTTAGAAGATACCTGTGGAGCTGCTTGACGGCTGCCGATTGACAAATCTTCTTGTAGGCAAGTGACGAGATGACGGGACATAGTCATACGCTTTGATCCCTAACTTTTGCCTGGACCGCCCTTTCGGGTTTTCAGTCCGCCGGGATACCCATTTTTGCCCAAGCCGCCTTTTCAGGTTTTCGACTTGCCGGGTGTACAGATTTTTTTCATTTCATCCCTTATTTTTGCCCGAACCCTTTTGGTTCGCCGGGAAGCCCTTATTTTTGCCTAGGTGTGTCAACCTAGCGGGTCTTTGATTTTGCGTAGTATTTTTTCGACTATGTCCATGTTCTCAGAATGTAGGGAGGTGCCCCTGTTGTTGTGTTGTGTCACCATACCAGAAGATCTTCGTTTGATCGTCCACTGCCCCAAGTGATCCAGATGGAGGTTTGCCCCTGGTTGTTTGGCCTTTTGAGAGATTCTTCGAATCTTGACTTAATTGCCCCAGATGATGGACAATAATCACGTCTGCCCCTTGATTGGAAGTGCTTTTGTTCACTAGGTATTCATCGTGCGAATTTCTCTGCTGTTCAAACAAATAGTCATATGCAAACAATGTTATATCAAAAATGCAAAGCTTATGTCTGTTTCGAAGTTTTTGAAAATGCATTTTCAGTAAAACAAGCAAATTTTGTAAAATGTGATGTCAACTCAGTATTTTACCGCAAGCCTTAAGGAGTCAGGATACCTTTTGTAACAGTATGCTTTTGAATTAACCCATGCTTCAGCTAGGACTTTTGAGGGTTATAACGTGGCGTGGTTCACAGTTCAAGAAACAAAGGATAAAGGCTCAAATTTATCTGCACCCACCCGCTCTTCGTGATGTTCTCCAAACCTAAATTCAGTTGATCATACGTTAGACCTTGTTTGAGTCTTTGCTCTGATTTTCCGGTGATGATTCGGATATTGATAACTTATTTTGAATAGGCAGTCATTCCTTTTTTGTTGAGGGTTTGTAAGACCTCTTTCTTTTTGATTTTATGATCCCTATTTTTGCCTGAACTGTTTTTGGTGGTTACAGTCAGCGGGATGCCCCAATTTTGTAAGTCCCCTTTTAGGTTTTGACTTTTTGGGCTTTTCATTTGTGATTTTTTTTGATAATGACTGCTTGTCCTTATGATTGTTTTGAACCATCACTGTCTTTCTTCGTTTTTGTAAGGATCTCTTTGGTGCCATTTGTTATGCACTTGGATCAACTGAGAGAACTACCCTGCCCCAGGTTATGATTAAGGGTTTTAAATTTCGAACAGAAAAACTCCTACTTCTTTGGCTCAAAGGGGTTGACGAGGGATTATCTTCCTTATAACTCCAGTGTTTAGGGATTGAAACAATGCCTGTACCTCATCAGCGGGGTCTGTTCAAAAGCATATTGTAGATCGTGGTATCGTTTTCGTCATCCTCCCTCAAGAGGCTTAGAATTATTATTTAAGAGTTGATCATCAGAAAAAAATATGAAAATAATTTGCATTTAGTGAATACGAATATATTGATTCAAAACAGACATATGCGATGCATTAATGAAATAACAACGTTTAACATGAGTAAATGTTTGAACAAAAGAAAATTGCAACTTGAACATTCGAATGAACAAAAATTTCTCAATCCTAGCCATGTTTTGACAAGGGAGCAATGATCACATTGGGAGTCTCGGCGGGCTCGAACTCGATCTCTTTAGCATCGATCATATTTTGAATCTTGTACTTCAGTGCCCAACAGTCCTCAGTATCGTGTCCCGGGCTACCAGAATGGTAAGCGCACCTTGCTTCTGGGTTGTAGTTTGGAGAGGAAGTCTTTGGATTTGCAGGAGGGTTGATCACCGCAATCAGGTTCATCCTTAACATGTGTTGCAAAGCTCGTGACCATGACATGTTGATGTAGGTGAATTGTCTCTTAGGCTCGTCCGACCTGTTCTGATCAACCCGCTGTTCTTGGCGAGGTCGTTGTTGGCCCTGAGAAGTAGTAGCAACTCGGAGAGGTCTATTCATTGGACCCGACCTTTTCCTTCTTGGAAGCTGTTCTATGACCTGGTCCCTGATTTGGGCTGGTTGCTTCATGCCTTGAGGAAGCTGGCTGATCATGGCTCTCAGCTCTCCTTGCTCCTGAGCTAAACCTTGAATGAGGGCCCTTTGCCCCAGCATCTGGGTTTTCAATGTGTCTACCTCAGCTTGTAGATGTTTCAGCTGTTCGTCTTGGTCATCTTCATGACTTTTTCTGATCAGATTCCCCATGAGGAGTGTCCTCAACTCTTCCTGCCCCTTGGATAGGCTTAGGAAGATCTCCTTGAACTGAGTCTCTTGAGTGTGAAGGTCCTGGTTATCTTGTTGTGAAGCCATTGCTGAAATAAACAGTGAGAAAGGTAAGTGACCTGCAACAAGGATACCTGTTATGCAATGATGAGTATGACATGCATGTAATGTTTTCAAGGACCTCGCAGGGTAAACAAGAAAATTTGTTAGCATTTGGATCCGGTAGCTTGATTGAAAGAACTTCATATTTGTTGAGAGTCTTTCTTCCAAGGGGCAAAGGCTCACCATATCAAGTGGGTCATAGCCCCTGACAACCTTGGCTAGAGGAAAATAAATCCCCTTTGCCCCTTGCCAGACATGTTGGTTCATCATGACCTGCATCACAAGCCCTTGAGATCCTTGAAATGGGTTAGTCTTTATGCAGGATGCATGCAATGGTATGATGGTATGCTATACATGGGGTAATGTAGGTAAACCCTGTTATGAGTCCCAATTAAGGACTATAAACAAAACCTGCAAGAAACTCAAGTGTCAGATAACAAGCATGCAAATAGTCAAGTTGGAAGGCACACAAGTCACACAAGACAGCCCTTAGAGTTTAGGCCAGCATGGGGTCTAGGTATTACCCTCTTTCAGTTTGTTGGTTAAGACCTGTCCTATCAGAAGTAACCGGGTTCTAGAGGATCCCAATATCACTGACTACCCTCAATCGGTCATAACTCCAGCATCGCAATCTTTTCTTGCAGCCAGAACCATCACGAGAGTTTAGCCTCAATGGGCGTAGCATACTGCTACCGTTCTATTGGCCAAGTTGGGTCATTTAAGGTTCTAAGGTCGTTGGTGCTTAATGACTCCTCAGAAGACCCATATTCTCCTCGTTGCGACACAAGGGATATCGGTACAGACCAAGGTGTCACACCAACGTAGCCACTGCTTCACCCGTGTCGGTCTACGCCTGACAGGTCCCTCACAGCTTATGCTACCTAAAAGGGTATCCCCAGATCCGGGTTAGGATCTATGTAACTCCGATGCAGCCCACAATAATAAAGCAAACAAACACAGCAATTGAAAACATAAGTCTGAGCTATCCTAAGGTACACCTCACTAAAAATTTCCCCAGCAGAGTCGCCAGTTCTGTGATCGGTGGATCTGGAACTGATTGTTTAACGCTGGTTTGCGAAATGTCGCGGAAGCAAGAGTCGCCACCGTCTTTTATTTTCTCCAAATGGAAAGGACAAAAGCACAGAAAAATTCCTTAAAGAGATTGCTCTCGGTTCGGGAGGTAGATTATAGAAAGGGAAGGTGTTAGCACCCTTTCTATCCATGGTTATCCATGGGCTCTTAGATACTTGCTCATTGTGTTTTCAAAAATGGTTTGTTTGCTTTTCAACTGTGGGTTTTAAAAATGTTTCTTTGAAAATTCAAGTTCGACTCTTGTATCGGTCCTCAAGAGTGTTTGAAAAATTGCTTTCGAAAGCTTTTGAAAATGTGTTGGTGTGAAAAGTATTTTTGAATTTTGTTTGAAATTTAGAGCAAGTATCTAGAGTCGTCTACCTACCCTAAGGAATTCGTCTGTGTAAATGTCCTTTAAAGTAGTGCCATCCCACCATTGAGAGGTAGGTAGCACCACCGTTGGAGGTGTTCGGGTCAATTCGAAGTTCGGGACATGATGATCACCAGAGCAATAGGAAGATACCTTAGAAGCTACCCTCATGCCAGGTTCCCGGATCATGAGGACTTACTAAGACATCCTCTACTCGACGATCACCTTTCGAGGCAAGGCAACAGTGAGGCGTACCCTAGGGGTGGTGTGTGATTTTGTGTGTCATGTTCATTTATATTTATCTTGTTCATGTCAAGTGATCTACGCGTTTGTTTTGATTTTGTCATTCATTCTTGCATGTATTTTATTAACAGTTAAAAAGTGCGGAAATTAAAAGTTCCTAAACTATTACAAAGGCGCGGGTCCACATCGCCAAATTAAAATCCAGGACCCGATTTGACAGAAAGTAAATAAAGAAATAAAGGAGAGTGCGAGAAATAAAATGTCCGAGTTTACAAGGCTTTGGGAGAGGTACATAAATATTATAAGAAATAAAATAAAATGCGCGAAACAAATTAATAATCGAAAGCGAGGGCGTTGGACCCTTTTTAATGAAATTAAATTATATTGAGCAAATTAAGGAAGATTAAAAAGAAAAAAGAATTTATTATTTTTGAGATTTTTTATATTTATGAATTTTTAATGAGAAAGATTAATTAAAATAAAATATTAACCCTAATTCTAGTTGTTTTATTTATTAAGAAAAAACATGTTAAAATTTAAACCTAAAATTACTAAATATTTAATGTACATGTTTATTTACAAAATAAATTAGTAATTAATAATAATGATAATAAGAAAAAATTATTTATTAAGAAAAGTGATAAAAAGTTAAAAACCTAATTTCTACATATTTTAATTTATTGAGAAAAAAATTAAAGTTTTAAAACCTAATTTAACTAGATTAATTATTTAACATTTATTTACAAAAATAATAATAGTGAAATTAATATTAATAAAAATAAGCACTTTTAGTTTCTGATTTTTTATTATGAAAATTATTTTAGGAAATTAAAGAAAACAATTAAAAAACAATTAAAATAATGAAAAGGAAAATCAAATAAAAAAATAAAAATGATGCAAACCATGGGGGGTGTCTGGCCCTTTTTGGAGGTGAATTGGAGTGGTTTGGCCATGTATTGGTGTCATGCATAAGTTGTTCTACTTTGGCCATTTGACTTTTGGCTTTTGGCCATTTGTGTTTTGGCCTCAACGTTCCTTAATCTTCTCAGGATGTCTGTCTCTGTCTCGCCATGTATTAGTGTCATGCATAAGTTTTTCTACTTTGGCCATTTGGCTTTTGGCTTTTGGCCATTTGGCTTTTGGCCTCAACGTTCCTTAATGAACCTGCATGGGATCCTGTCTAAAATCTGCAGTGTTGAATCTCATGAACACATTAAATAAAATCATAAAATGCAAATAAAGTCAATATATGAAGAAATTTAATGTTTAGGCACAATATGGCATGTATGAATGATTATACCCTTTTGATCATGGAGATCAAATCAATCTTACCCTTACTGGAAAATTAGTGACCTGAATGCTTTTATGCCCTTTGGATCATGGAGATCAAGCCAACCTTATCCTTACTGAAGAAGTAGTGAGGTGTTGGTTTGTAACTGTGATGACTTGTTTGTAGTGAGAGAGGGATTTGTAATAAGGATTTCAAGGTTTTAGGGTTCTTGAAAGAATTTGATATTCTAACAGTGTTGTGGCAAGGTTTTTTCTCTCTTTTTCTCCTCTCCTGTTTGTGTGAAAAGAAGGTGATTATATAATGGAAATTAGGGTAAAGAAAATGGGCTTTGAATGTGCAATTGGGCCTCTAATGTTCATTTGAGTTCGTCACTTTCCAGGCTAAATCGCAGGGACTTAAGTGCAATTTTTGAAGTTGAAATGTGAAAACAAAATGTAGCCGACATCGATAACTAACTCCTGTCCGAAAATCGGCTCAATCGGATAAAAGGTGAATTAGTTATGAATTTTTGAAGTTTCAGCTCAGACAAACTTATTTTGGGCTCCAGTGTCGACTCTGACACGTTCTTCAATAAAAAACTGGTATTGATCGGAGCATAATCCGGTCTCGACTTTTGAAGCAAAGTTGTAGATCTATGAGTCAGGGACCTTGTGTAAAAATATGAGCTCAATCCGATAAAAATTGACCGAGTTATGAATTTTCGAAGTTTCGGCCCAGATGAAATAATATTCAGCATTCAGGATTTTCAGCGTGTCACGCACTCTGAGCAAAAAACGAAGGCCTTTTGAATACCGTTTGAACTCAATACCTTCTGTGAAAATGTAGCCAACTCAATTTGTGAAATATTGGCACCGGAACCAGCTCGATACGATGAAAATCGACCAAGTTATGATTTTCTGAACATGACGCAGATAAACTTCTGTCACAAATTTTCTATGCGAAAATACTTGATAAATCCACATTTTTGAAGACCTTCTGATCGAAATTGGCTTCCAGCCGTGAGAGATGAAAACATAGATAATGTCAAGACGAAATTTTGGTCACCGGAACGGGTTCAAAACGAGCCACGATCTTCAAGTTATGAATTTTTTAGCGCGTAAAAACTGCACTTTCAGCACATTTTTTCACCATATTTCTTCGAGAAAACTCACACAGTCGGATACCTTCTTTAAAGAATTGACTCTTGAGCCGAACCTGAATTTGAGAATACGTTATCAGAGATATCTTGGCGAAAGAACACTTGAATATGATGCGCCGGGTTGGACTTTTGAATTTTTCTTGAAATGTTTTGAGAAATATGGGAGGGCAAATTTTGGGGTACAACACTTTGGTTCTACCAATGCTTTAATGGGTCTACATCACTTTTGGTCAACGCGGATCACTTAAATATGGTAGATCATTAAAGGGTACTTTTGAGAATTCCAAAATAGATGATATATTTGACAAAAAGCAAATGCAACTTGTTATATGGAGGCTTTGGTTCTACCAATCTTCTAATGAGTTTCAAATGTAAGTTTCAAGATGGTCATCCAACTAACCACTAATTATTAACAATTAAATTTACTTTATGCTTTTATTTTTATGCTTTATGTACCATTTACTTTAAGCATTACATTTCATGCTATTTTTCATCTTTGCTCACTTGAGCCCCTTTGTTGTCATTTTTATTTTGCTCACTTGAGCTTTTCTTTTCTTTTTGAAGACACCTAATAATCAACATGAACCATAAAAGCTTTAATGATATTTGGACTATTTGGTTACTATCCTTGGCATTATGGAGTATTGGACTTCTTGGACTTAGGATTAGAAACCTTGGCCTATGTTGGAGACCTTGTGACCTTAATTGATATTTTGTTTGGGGTTCTTGAGGTTTACCTTAATACATTGGGTTGTTTGTTTGTTTTGTGTGCAGGTCATTGTGATTACATACTTTGTTTGTAATCTGGAATTCACCCGTATACAGCCGTTACTCTGCCTAATTTTTGTGAAGACTTAATACATTTGAAGTTTGGTTTCCTCAAGAGGTCTAGTATCTTTGCTTGCTTGGTTTCAATTCAAAGAATGAGAATTCTATCTTGACTCATAATGTCAAGTATTGGCTTCTTGTTGGTTAGATGGTTCTTCTCCCTAGCTTTTTACCTTATGCTTTAGGGTAGCCTCTTCTTCTCCTCCCATCTTCTTTAATTTCAAAAAAATCTCCTTCCTCCTTTTGAAAACCCTTCTTATTTCTAAACTTTAACCACTTTCATAATAAAATTGGACTTATGTCCATGCACTTTCAAAAAAAATTCATGAATAAACTCTAATCAACTTAATAATATCTTGACATTTTTTTTGAGAAGACTAAAAGTCAATCAATCTCATTTCAAACCATTTTGCCACTTTGGCGTTTTATTTTAAATCTTTTATCAAAAGATTAGACTCATGTCAATCCTTTTAGTGATGCAAACAACTATACTTCTACAATATGTAGTGAAGAGAGATATTTTCCACTTGGGTATTGAGTGAGGCATTGTTGATTTTAAAATCCAAGCCATATCCTCCATTTTGAGATGATGTAAATTCTCCTTCCTCATGATTATGGGTAGTAAGTATGTTTTTCCACACGAACAATGACGGTGATGCCTTATCTCATAAAATTAACCAACACACTTGTGTTTTAAATTTTTTTAAAGAGGAACTACGTGTACCCTTATCCCCTATTGCACGGAAGGTGGTACGTAGGCACTAAAGGTTCACAACCGCGGCAGGTGCAATAATCATAAAAAATACTTCTTTTCTCACCTCCACCATCTATTTTTCATACAACATTTTATAGCCAAAATATACAGATTTTTAAAGAGGTTCCTGCGAAGTACCGTAGATGTTTAGGGTGCTAATACCTTACCTTTGCATAACCAACTCTCTTACCTTGAATCTTTCCCCCTCTTTTTGGGTTACTCGCTCTTTACCCATTCCTTTGGAAACAATAAAGCGCGGTGGCGGTTTTTATTTTGATCTATATAAGTCTAGTCAATCCAATGGCTTAGTCTTAAACATTTCTACCGCTACACATTCATTAAAATTTTGCTGACATATTACCCTGTTTTGCAGAGTTGTATTACCCTCTCTCCAATAGAATGTCAACCTTTAAGCAGAAAGTGTACATTCTTTCAACTTCCCCACTGAGTTATCCCTCGTGGAAGTATTTTGTTTCATCCTTCTTTTCAGCTTGCTGTCTGGATGAGATGGAATTTCCCTTTAGAGTTTATTTCTCAAAAGGCGTATTTTGATTGACTGCTTCATTCTGATTTATTTTTGGTTTGAATGGGTACCCTCAGCAATGTTATTATTTGGATTTCCGCAAGCTTTTAGCCCTAGTTTGAGAATGTGTATTTATTTTGCACAAGAAATTTCTATAGGAATTGTATTGGCATTTATCAGGAAGCTATTTTCTTCTTCATGAAATATTTATTGCAATTTTTTGTACCCCAAAATTTTCCCTCTCATTTTATCAAGATTTCCCCTCACAAGGCTCTTTGAACTCAAGATTAAGCTAGGGTTTGCTCTGCTCAAGACATCTCCTTGCACGGTTGACCTAAATTAGGGTTTGAGTTTACACAGGTATTTTTGGACTTTAAATGCTCAAAGTGACTTTCATACTTCATGTTGGACTTCCAAGATTATCTCTACCAAGTTTCAAGCCTTGAATCAAATTTTTGCCCAGTCAATTGGATAGTTGACCTAGAAATCAACTGTATTGGGGAAAAAGTCAACTGTGGCCAATTTATAGTCAAACCTCATAAATTTTGATCCACATCAACATTATAGACTCATATGAACCATTTGATCAAGTTTGGACCATAACTCCTCATGAAATTTGATCAGATCATCAAAAGGGCAAAATGGTCATTTTTAGGGTTTTGACGATATAAGGGCAATTTCTGACTTTTCACCTAGCCAATGGAAAATTGGGTTCAGGCATGGATTCAAGGACTCAATGGCATCATCTTGACCTATTCACAAAGTTCAAAAGATCTCAAATGCATTAGATTGACAGATGAATTTTCTAATCAACTGATCAAAATTTGACTGTACACTAAAAAGTCAAACTTTGACTTTTTGGTCAAAATCAAGTGCCAAGGGTCATTTTTCATCAAGATATGTCAAAACATGAAACTTGTTCATCAAGAAACCTAACTTTGCAAATTAGGGTTTAAAATTGAAAAATTTCATAACTTAGAATTTTTCTAAGTTATGAAATTTTCTTATTTTTTCCCAACTTTGCCCAATATTTTCACCATGATGCAATTAGATTCAAACAAAACTTCCGACATGAAAGTTGTAGTCCTCCACAAAGTCTACAACTTTTATTCACAAAGTTTTACCAAAAGAAGATTGGATCTCAAGTTATGGTTTTTGGAACAAGGGTCCATGAAACTTTTAACTTAGTGAAATTTTGCCCTAGTTTAGGCAGGATTTTGACCTATCTTCATGACCATTTTTCACATAGTTCCACTTGGAATCTCAAAATTCATTTCAAATATGGAATTTATAGCATGTTACAAGCTTTCTAAAATGTCCAATAACTCTCCAAAATCATTTGTGGTTAGGGAGAAACGAAGGCTTAAAGTTGGCAAAACCTCACTTTTGATCCATGGCATGTTCATATTGATACAAGTTGCAAACTATAATCAGCCTTGTTTGTACTTGATTATAGGTCTTAAAACCCTTCCACACTCAATAATTAAATGCAAATCCATTGGTTTAAGGCTTTGTTCTGGTCATGGGAGGATTGCACACAAGATTAATCCTTAAATAGCAAAAAGGCAACATTGCCATTTTTGTCAAGTTTACTTTATGTCAAATAGAATCCTTGAGCCTTGAACAAGATCTGGTACAGCACACAGTATCCACAAACTGAGGGGGCCAAGATCATAAAGGGAAGGTTGATAGATAGCCTGTACAGGCCTATCTTGCATCATGGTTTTACTTTTGCTTAAAATACAAGAAACTTGTCAAATATAAGATAACTTGCACATCTGTTAGAACCAACCCTTGCAAGCTTTTGAAACAAGTTTCACACATCCACTTGATCCAGAAACACGAGCCATTGAGTCCTAAAACCTTCCAAAGCACAAAATCACCTTCTCTTACAAAACAGGGTAGCTTCTGCATCTTGAGTTCTATCTCACAAACCACTCGTGCGTTTTTCCCCAAACATGTTCAAACACCTTCCATATAACCTATCCAAGTTATCCCAACCATTAGGCAGTGACTGTAACTCCATTTGCAAGCGTCGCCATTTCTGTTTTCAGCTTGTGCAGGTTGAGTTCTACAAGCTTTTTCAAGCACATTCAAGGCAAACTAGGTATTGGGGAAGGTCAGGGGAACTTCAAGCAAGCTCCCAAACATCTCAGGCCCCACTGAAAAGCTCCACATTGCCATACACGATTTCAACTGAAACAGGTTTTTATCAACTTCCCATCTCTCTATTTAGGAATCATTAGGCTTAGGTTTGTGAATAAAAAATGTAGTACTCATAGCCTTGAAGTTGTACATATGCTCAATTTTCATTTAAGTTAAACGTGTTAAGAGAATTTGATTCATGAACTTCCTGAAAAAGTTAGGTTAGAAATTAGGGCCAGAGAAATTCTCTCTGGTCTTTGAGAGTTAGATTAAGTTTCTTATATGGTTGAATTCGTCTTGAAAAATGCTACAACTTTGATGTTATGAGTTTTTGTATTAGAGCACGTATGCAGGATCTGGATATTTTGTACAGGTGCGCGCGTTTTGGAACAAAAGGTTGAAGATGAAGTTTGAAACTGGGTTGGGCCTTTGTTTCTCACTTTTTGCACCCCCTGCTTTGCTGATTGCACCCCCTGGCCCACTTCTTTATATTTTTGTATTTTTGTATTTATTTTTCATTTCTGATTTTATTTTATTATTTTCTAAACATAAAAAATATCAAAAATATTTTTATAAATTTTCACATTTATTTTTATATTTTATTTTATTTTTCTAACATGAAAATAATTATTAATTAGTATTTACTTTTATTTAATGAAAACTTGAAAATAATACATACTAATATTATACCTATTATTTTTATTTTTATATACTTAAATAATATTTTTTTCTAAATATATTTTTTATTTTGTATATATTTTATTTTATTGTATATAATTAATATATATATATATATATATATATATATATATATATATATATATATATATATATATATATATATATATATATATATATATATATATATATATATATATATATATATATATATATATATATATATATATATATATATATATATATATATATATATATATATATGTGATCGGTGGATCTGGAACTGACTGTTTAACGCTGGTTCGCGAAATGTCGCAGAAGCAAGAGTCGCCACCGTCTTTTATTTTCTCCAAATGGAAAGGACAAAAGCACAGAAAAATTCCTTATAGAGATCGCTCTCGGTTCGGGAGGTAGATTATAGAAAGGGAAGGTGTTAGCACCCTTTCTATCCATGGTTATCCATGGGCTCTTAGATACTTGCTCAATGTGTTTTCAAAATTGTTTGTTTGCTTTTCAATGTGGGTTTAAAAAAAAGTTTCTTTGAAAAATTTCAGTTCGACTCGTACGTCAGAGTGTTTGAAAAATTTGCTTTGAAAGCTTTTGAAAATGTGTTGGTGAAAAGATGTTTTGATTTGTTTGAAGTTAGAGCAAGTATCCTTGAGAACCTACCTACCCTAAGGAATTCGTCTGTGTAAATATCCTTTAAAGTAGTGCCATCCCACCATTGAGAGGTAGGTAGCACCACCGTTGGAGGTGTTCGGATCAATTTGAGTTTTAGGGACGTGGTGATCACCAGAGCAATGGGAAGACACCTTAGAAGCTACCCTCATGCCAGGTTCCCGGATCATGAGGACTTACTAAGACGTCCTCTACTCGACGACCACCTTTCGAAAGGCAACAGTGAGGCGTACCCTAGGGGTGGTGTGTGCGAATTGTGTGTCATGTTTCAGTTATTTGTCTTGTCATGTTTGTTATGATCTACGCTTGATTTTAATTAAGGCCATTCATTCTTGCATGCATATTTAACAGTTATAAAGTTTGCGAAAAAATAAATCTACAGCTATTACAAAGGCGCGGGTCCACATCGCCAAAATTAAACCGGACCCGATTTAGCGGAAAGTAAATAATGTGAAAAGTAAAATTGTTACAAGGCTTTGGGACATTTACATAATTAATTACGCGAAATAAGGTAAAGGTGCGAAATAAAGCAATTAAACAATACACGGGCGTTGGACCCTTTTGCGAAAATTAAATTAATGAGAATTAAAATTAAAATTCAAAAAGAAAATGTTTTTTAGATTTTTATGTTTTTTAGATTTAAAAGAAAAAAAGAAGGATTAATTAAAAATTAAAATAAAGAGCTAAACCCTAATTTTTTATGTACAAATTTTAATTTATGAAAATAAATAAATAAATATTATTGTAAAAAAGGAAAAGGAAATTAAAAGAAATAATTAACCTGAATTCTATATTTTGGATTTTTAGTTATTAAAAGAATTAAAACTAAAACCTATGTTACTAAATTTATTTATATGTTAACTTATTTATGAAAATAATTAAATTAAAATGTTTATTGCATTTTTGTCTTTTCTGAATTTTTTTGATATTTTAATATTTTGTAAAAAACAAGATAATTAACTAAATTAAAAAATAAAATAACAATCAAAAATAAAATAAAGAAAAAAAGAAAGGAAGCAAACCGGGGGGGGGGGGGGGGGGGGGGGGGGGGGGTAACCCCAGATTAGGAGGTGCAGGCCCTAGAATTCTGGCCCATTAAGCTGGAAATTTGTTGGACTTTTTGAATCATGTGTGACACGTTTGACTAAGGCGTAGCATGTTCTTCAATCCTAGCCTTTGATGTGGATACTCTGGGACGCGTGTAGGCTTGATCATTGAGGATGCATGGTATGCCTACGTCACTGAAGCGCATAGGAATTGTGAATGAAAAATAATATGGAATTTGTTCAGACCTGGGATTCGAACCCAGGTCTTGTGGATTGTCCATGCCTTCGCCTGCCATCTGTGCCACTTGAGTTTCATTTAACATATAATAACATATAAACATAATAAATAAAACATGATGTTAGTGGGTTAAAAACGCGCGAGATTCAAATGGACGAATCACGCTTCGCCACGATATCTTCGTCTTCACGTCCCCTGTAACTTCAAACGCATAGGCAACGGTTTATGAAGCGTTGCAGAAAGTGGGCTATGGAAAAATAGCGATTAGCGCTATATGAATCATAAATCCATCGCGAGTATAGGGTCTTCTTCGTCCAGACCTGCTGTATGCAACCATGGTATTCATGGATCCTAATTTTTCCTCTATGCAAAAGCCCTAATTCCAGAAACCTGCAACCCTAGAAATTGACTATGGTATAATCTCATATAGTACAGAAAAACTCAATTAAACACATCAGTTAGCTTCAAAACATTATGATAAACATGAATCAATGGACAAAATGCTGTAAAAACGTTTAATTCATGATGCACGATTTTGGAATTTTCTTGGTTCAGTTGGAATCCGTTTTACCAATTCTTTGCCTTTGAGTTGAGGTTAGGGATTGGAATACGTTCAGGAGATCACAAGGAAGCTATTGGAAAAGGAATGGAGGCTTGAATCCACCTATAACCTTGAAATCAGTTTTCAATTTTTTGGACAATTTTTCAAGTTTGTGTTTTGCTTCTGAGCGCAGCTGAGAGTCCAAAGGCATTAGGTTTGCATTCCTGAATATGTAGCCAAGGCATTAGGTCAACAAAATTGCACAAAACCCATGGCATTGATAGTTTTCAATATTTGATTTTGTAAAATCTTTTCATATCTTTTTTCATGTGCAATCTTGTGTCAATTAGTTCAAATCACACCAAAACTTTCCATAATCAAACAAGCACGAAATATTGAGAGTAGAATGTGCACAAAAAGATTTTTTTTAGGCCAAATTTATATTTTCTACATATTTAAATAATTTAAATGAATTAATATTAATATAAATTCAAATAAATAATTAAAAATTGAGAAAATACTTCCCCTTGGGCTTAATGGTCGTGCATAGGCTTGGCATGAAGAAACTTGGAAGAAAAATGGGCCCATTTGCATTTTTGGATCATTTGAAGTAAAGTTGACTTTCAAAATTTTCCAAAAATTTCCCAACTTCCACAAGGCATAACTTGCTCAATTTTTAAGCTTTTCACATTTTCTTGGACATTTTGGAAAGGTCTTTGAGTCCTCTAACCAATGCCTTTGGTCCCATGTCATTTTGATTTACCAATATCAAGTTATGGCCTTTGACTTAAAGTCCCTTTTTGTTGACTTTTGAAAGTGACCTATAATGTTGAAATTGATAACTTTTTGTGAGAGCATTTCTTGGACTTGGAATATGAAGATGAATTGTAGGAAATGTCTTTCTCTTCAAAATGAGCTTTGGATGGAATTTTTCTGATAATCCATGTGAAAGTTATGCCCTGGTCAATTTCAGTTGACTTTTTCAGCTGTCCAAATATAGTAACTTTTGTATCTTTGATGATTTCTGAGCCAAATTTTGAGAATCATGATCAAGCATTGATCAAATGATGTTTGTGGCTTCAAAATGATATATTGACCAAAAATTTGAACTTTTGACTGTCAAATGACCATTTTGCCCCTACAGTTGACTGTAGTGCAATCTAGGGTTTTGACTGTGCAATTTTGAGCTGAATGCCTTGAAACTTGATATGAGGATACTTGACCATCTTTGTAGGCATATGGGACTTGATTGGGCCTTTGAAAACTTCATTTTCTTGATCAGAACACAAACCCTAGTTTTGACTGTCTAGGAGACAGTTGAGCTGCACAACCCTTGGGGAATTTTATGGCTTGGCTTGGCAATTTCCTGAAGAATATGGGAGGGCAAATTTTGGGGTACAACAGTTGCCCCTGTTCAATCTTCTTAGACCTGAGGATGCAGATTGGCAGACGTGCCTTTCGTAACCCGAGGGTAGAAGATGATTGAACACTAAAGTGCCCAGAAATTTGCGCTCACATAGTGGCAGTGTGGTGGGAATGGGCTTATAGATGCCATTTAGAGGTTGCTGGATAGGATGATGGGCTTATAGATGCCATCTGGATGTTGATCGCGTAGGAGATTCCTTAGCGAGAACCTGCATACCTGCAAAAGAGAAAATGAGTACCTGACACGTTGCAGGAGCTGATTTTAGATGCTTGGCATAGATATGTCCTGACTGGTTACATGAATTGAGTCTGGAGCTTCAAACGGCGATGAATGAACCAAGGATGGTTACTGCCTTAGCATGAATGGTAAGAGAATCTTGGGTGATTTTAACTTCAACAACGCTCGTTGAGAAAAATCTTGGGTGTCTTCTACTGGGATAAGAATCAGGGAGATCTTAGGGTCGATCTGACTGAACCAGAGGAGGCCTTTGACTGGATAAGCATCAGGAAAATCTTAGGGTCGATTTTACTGAACCGGACAAGGTCTTGAAATATCTTCAACTGGATAGGCATCAGGGAGATCTTAGGGTCGATCTGACTGAACCAGAGAAGGCCTTTGACTGGATAAGCATCAGGAAAATATTAGGGTCGATTTAACTGAACCGGACAAGGTCTTGGCATATCTTCAACTGGATAAGCATCAGGGAGATCTTAGGGTCGATCTAACTGAACCAGAGAAGGCCTTTGACTGGATAAGCATCAGGAAAATCTTAGGGTCGATTTAACTGAACCGGACAAGGTCTTGGTATATCTTCAACTGGATAAGCATCAGGGAGATCTTAGGGTCGATCTAACTGAACCAGAGAAGGCCTTTGACTGGATAAGCATCAGGAAAATCTTAGGGTCGATTTAACTGAACCGGACAAGGTCTTGGCATATCTTCAACTGGATAAGCATCAGGGAGATCTTAGGGTCGATCTAACTGAACCAGAGAAGGCCTTTGACTGGATAAGCATCAGGAAAATCTTAGGGTCGATTTAACTGAACCGGTCTAGGTCTTGAAATGTGATTGAGACTTTAAACTGCATCTTTCCTGAAAGGTAAAAGTCAGTCATATGCAATGCATGATATGGATCAAGCAATGTTGTTCTCAACATAAAGGAGACTTGTATGATGCAGTGCGTTATGCATGCTATGATGATGTATGTGAAGTTTTATGTATGTTTTCGTCTAGGAAAGTGAATCCTTGACGGGTGCCGGGAAGTTGTATCCTGGGCTGACGTTGAAGAATAGATTTTGCTTCCGCTGGGGATGATAACTGCAAGAATACCGGTAGGAGAAGATGACTCCGTTGCGGAATAAACTTGGCAAATTGAGGATTCTGCGGGGAGAAAAGATACTCTAGCGACCATGCTGGGAAGCAACACTCTGTGGGGATAGAGATGCTTTGCTGATTTGTTGATAATACTCTGCTGAGGATATCCTTGTTGTTGGAAGTATTAATGGACTTCGCTGGGGATAGGAAAGAACTACGTTGATGACGACCTTTCCGTGGCTTTTGGCTGAGGATAACCCAGTTATATCCTGTTAAGGAAATAACTCTTTAAATAAAGTCGGACGACGCATTCGTGCTCTGCGAGGACAAGCTTCCAGAATTTACTGGGGGTAAGCTTACTGCTTGGGGAGATATGAATTCCAACCTTCCTCGGGAAACTGGATTGGACTCTCCTGGGGAGATTTTGAACTGTAATGCTGTAGGTTGAAAGAGGGAACCTATATAGGATTGCCTGCTGATGAGCTCGTGTAAAACCGCATCTGAAATGGAGAAGGAACCTGGGTAGGGTTACTTTGATGATGAGTTCGTGTAAACTTCGTTTTTGGAAAGGGAGAACCTGTGTAGGGTTTCTGGGTGACGAGTCCATGTAAAACTGCATCTTGAATAGGGGAACCGGTGTAGGGTTGCTTGGTGAGGTAAGTTCATGTAAAACTTTTTGATGAATCGGGGTGAGGTTATCTTGAACTAAATCCATGTAAGACTTCTAGAGGAACCGGGGTTAGGTTACCTTGGGGTAAATCCATGTGAGATTTCTTGACGAACCGGGGTAAGGTTACTGGAGACGAGTCCCTGTGAGACTTCTGGGGGAATCGGGGTTAGGTTACCTTGAGATGGATCCGTGCGAGATTTCTTGATGAACCGGGGTAAGGTTGCTTTGGGATAAGTTTGTGTAGAACTTTGATGAACCGGGGTTAGGTCATCTTGAGATAGGTCCATGTAAGACTTCATGAGGCACCGGGGTTAGGTTACTTGGATAAGTTTGTGTAAAAACTTTGATGAACCGGGGTTAGGTCATCTTGAGATAGGTCCATGTAAGACTTCAGGAGGAACCGGGGTTAGGTTACTTGGATAAGTTTGTGTAAAAACTTTGATGAACCGGGGTTAGGTCATCTTGAGATAGGTCCATGTAAGACTTCAGGAGGAACCGGGGTTAGGTTACTTGGATAAGTTTGTGTAAAAACTTTGATGAACCGGGGTTAGGTCATCTTGAGATAGGTCCATGTAAGACTTCAGGAGGAACCGGGGTTAGGTTACTTGGATAAGTTTGTGTAAAAACTTTGATGAACCGGGGTTAGGTCATCTTGTGGAGGAGGAGTCTGTGTATGACTTTGTCTGAAGGTTGAGAGGAAACCGGTGTTGGGTCGCATGATTTTGATTAAGTGGATGATTGTCCTGTTTGGTCTCGGACGTTAACCCACGATCTGGAATTTGTAGGGGTAGATGGTAATCATTCTTTATGTTGATCTGTCCTTCGTACTTTGGTTGACAGGACAGTTGGATTGCCTGGATAACTCATTACTGCCCCTGCTTCGGAGGTGAGGGAAGAGGATACCTGTGTGGGTGATTGACAAATCTTCGGGTAGACAAATGATGAGATACCGGAACATAGTCGTACGCTTTGATCCCTAACTTTTGCCTGAACCGCCCTTTCGGGTTTTCAGTCCACCGGGATACCCATTTTTGCCCAAGCCGCCTTTTCAGGTTTTCGACTTGCCGGGTGTACATGTTTTTTTCATTTCATCCCTTCATTTTGCCCGAACCCTTTTGGTTCGCCGGGAAGCCCTTATTTTTGCCTAGGTGTGTCAACCTAGCGGGTCTTTGATTGTGCGTAGTATTTTTTCGACTATGTCCACGCTCTCAGAATGTAGGGAGTTGCCCCTGTGGGAAGTATTTTGCCATGCCCCAGATAATGGGCAATGCTCCTACCGTGCCCCTTGATTGGAGGTACTTCTGTTCACAAGGTGTTCATCGTGCGAATTTCCCTGCTGTTCAAACAAATAGTCATATGCAAACAATGTTATATCAAAAATGCAAAGCCTATACCTGTCTTGAAGATTTTGAAAATGCATTCTTTTTCATAAAACAAATGAATGTTTGTAAAACGTGATGTCAACTCCTTCTTTATAGTAAGCCTTAAGGAGTCAGGATACCTTTCGTCACAGTATGCTTTCGAACTAACCCATGCTTCAGCTAGGACTTTTAAGGGTTATAACGTGGCCTGGTTCACGGTTTAAGAAACAAAGGATAAAGGCTCAAATTATTTGTACCCACCCGCTCTTCGTGATGTTCTCCAAACCTAAACTCAGTTGATCATGCGTTAGACCTTGCTTGAGTCTTTGCTTTGATGTTCCAATGATGGTTCAGATGTTGGTAACTTATTTTGAATAGGCAGTCATTTTTTTTTTTTTTGCGTTGGTTGAGGGTTTGTGAGACCTCTTTTTTTTTATTTCGTTATCCCTATTTTTGCATGAACTGTTTCCTTTTTGGAATTACAGTCAGCGGGATGCCCCAGTTTCATAAGTCTCTTTTCATAGGTTTAGACTTTTTGGGCTTTTCATTTATGAATTTTGATGATGACTGCCTGTCCTTTTGATTGTTCTGAACCATCACTGTCTTTGTTCGTTTTGTAAAGATGCACTTGGATCAACTGAGAGAACTACCCTGCCCCAGGTTATGATTAAGGGTTTTGATTTTCGAAAATAAAAACTCCTACTTCTTTGGCTCTGATGGGTTGACGAGGGATTATCATCCTTATAACTCCAGTGTTTAGGGGTTGAAACAATGCCTGTACCTCATCAGCGGGGTCTATTCAAAAGCATACTGTAACGATTGTGGTATCGTTTTCGTCATCCTCCCTCAAGAGGTTTAGAATTTTCAATTAAGAGTTGACCATTGCAAAAATATGAAAGCAGTTTTACGCATAGTAAACATAATTAAATCAAGACAGACATGTGTAATGCATTCATGAAATAAAAGAGTTTAACATGATAATTGTTTATCTGAACAAGAAAAGAAAAATACAACTTGAATTCAAATGAACAAAAATCTTTCGATCCTAGCCATGTTTTGGCAATGGAGCATTGATCACGTTGGGAGTCTCAGCAGGCTCGAACTCGATCTCTTTGGCATCGATCATGTTCTGAATTTTGTACTTTAATGCCCAACAGTCCTCAGTATCGTGCCCCGGGCTATCGGAATGATAAGCGCATCTGGCTTCTGGATTGTAGCTAGGAGAGGAGGTCTTAGGATTGGCAGGAGGGTTGATCACTGCAATCAGGTTCATCTTCAACATATGTTGCAGTGCTTGCGACCATGGCATGTTAATGTTGGTGAACTGCCTTTTAGGCCCGTCCGGCCTTTGCTGGTTTCCCCTCTGTGGTTGGCGGCGTGGTGCAGAACCAGAGATCATAACTGCCCCTGCATGTTGATCACGACGACTCTTTTGACTATATGCAGCATTAGATTCCTTCTTTCCCGTGTAAGGCTTTTTATGAATATCAGAAGGTGTGGCCTCTTGAATTTTCCCACTCTTGATACCAGCTTCAATTCTTTCGCCGGTCAGGATGAGGTCAGTGAATCCAGCAGATGAATTGCCAATCAGATGGTTGAAGAATGGCCCGGATAGGGTCCCCAAGAACATATCAACGAGTTCTCGGTCAGTTAATGGAGGTTGTACCCTTCCAGCAAGATCTCTCCACTTCTGTGCATACTCTTTGAAGCCTTCGCCTGCACCTATAGACATTCCCTGAAGCTGAGTGCGTGTGGGAGCAAGGTCGGCATTGTACTGGTAATGCTTGTAGAAAGCAGTGGCTAAATCTCCCCAGGTGCGGATGTTGGCTCCATTCAGTTGATAGAACCACTCGAGCTGAGTCCCTGAAAGACTCTCTTGGAAGAAATGGATCCATAAGTTTTTGTCAGCTGTGTAGGGCTGGATCCTCCTTGTATAAGCCCTGAGATGCAACTTAGGACAGGATGCCCCATCGTATTTAGCAAAGGCAGGTGCCTTAAACTTGTGCGGGATCACTACCCCAGAAGACAAACCTAGATCCTCGAAGTCCAAGCCGGGCACTTTTTGTATCTCCATAGCACTGAGCCGGTCTTCCAACTGCTTGTACTTATCCTCAGCCGGAGGGTATTGTTCGTTGTTGAAATCTGTCTCGTTGTCGGAGACCACTGGACTAGGCACCTCTCTCTCATGGTGACTGCTTTCCCTCACAGATGGAGTTGTCCTCTCAGTTTCGACTTGCGGTGTATTCCCAGATCTGCGTCTAGGGCTGAACAAGACAGTCCTCTTCTTCTTCTTTTCCTTCTTCAAGAGCAGAGCCTTCAGATCTTGCTGCCCCTGGGTCAAGTTCATGATTAGCCCTTGGAATTGGGCATTCTGAGCCTGGAGGGCCTTGATAGACTGCTCAGCTGATGATTCAGGATTCATGACGATCGGCTGAAATAAACAGCGAAGAAGGTAAGTAACCTGCAGAGAAAGGGTACCTGTTATGCAATGATATGTATGACATGCATGCAATGATTTCAAGGACCTCGCGGGGTAAACAGAGAAACTTGTTAGAATTGAAAGCCGGGTAACTTGATTGAAGGCACTTCATGTTGTTGAGAGTCCTTCTTCAAGGGTCAAAGGCTCACCATATCCAGTGGGTCATAGCCCCTGACAACCTTGGCTAGAGGAAAATAAATCCTCTCTGCCCCTTGCTGGGATAGTTGATTCACCATGACCTGCATCACAAGCCCTTGAGATCCTTGAAATGGGTTAAGATGTATGCAATGGTATGATGTTATGGTATGCATGGGATGATGTCAGTAACCCTGTTATGAGTCCTAATTAAGGACTGAAACAAAACCTGCAAGAAACAAATGTTAGGTCACAAGCATGCAGATAGTCAAGTACTAAGGCACACAAGTCACACAAGAGAGAGCCCTTAGGTTTAGGCCAGCATGGGGTCTGGGTAGTACCCTCTTGAAGTTGGTGGGTTCAACCTGCCCTAATCAAAGTAGCCGGGTTCTAAGGTTCCCAATATCACGGGATTGCTTTCATTGTTCATCGTTTCGATTTAGCCACTGAACTGGCGACCGAAATATTCCAGGAAAGCAACCCTCAATTGAGCGTAGTATCGAGTATCAACCAACCTCGGACTGCACCAAAGTCAGTTATCTCACTACCCTAAAGAGGCCAAGATAGTTCAATTAAGGTTCCTAAGGTCTGTTGATGCTTCACGACACCACGCGGAGGCCCCGTACTCTCCTTGACTGAACTCAAGGGTTACCGGTACACACCAAAGTGCCACATCAACGTAGCAGACTGTTTCAACCATGTCGGTATACCCCGCACAGTTCCCTCACAGCCTTGTTGCTACTTTCTAAGAAAGGTATCCCCCAGATCCGGGTTTAGGATCTATAGAACTCCCAAGCAACCCACAATTTAAAGCACACAAGGAAAACAATTGAAAACACAGTTATGAACTAGCCCTAAGGTACACCTCACTTTAAGTTTATCCCCAGCAGAGTCACCAGTTCTGTGATCGGTGGATCTGGAACTGACTGTTTAACGCTGGTTCGCGAAATGTCGCGGAAGCAAGAGTCGCCACCGTCTTTTATTTTCTCCAAATGGAAAGGACAAAAGCACAGAAAAATTCCTTATAGAGATCGCTCTCGGTTCGGGAGGTAGATTATAGAAAGGGAAGGTGTTAGCACCCTTTCTATCCATGGTTATCCATGGGCTCTTAGATACTTGCTCAATGTGTTTTCAAAATTGTTTGTTTGCTTTTCAATGTGGGTTTAAAAAAAAGTTTCTTTGAAAAATTTCAGTTCGACTCGTACGTCAGAGTGTTTGAAAAATTTGCTTTGAAAGCTTTTGAAAATGTGTTGGTGAAAAGATGTTTTGATTTGTTTGAAGTTAGAGCAAGTATCCTTGAGAACCTACCTACCCTAAGGAATTCGTCTGTGTAAATATCCTTTAAAGTAGTGCCATCCCACCATTGAGAGGTAGGTAGCACCACCGTTGGAGGTGTTCGGATCAATTCGAGTTTTAGGGACGTGGTGATCACCAGAGCAATGGGAAGACACCTTAGAAGCTACCCTCATGCCAGGTTCCCGGATCATGAGGACTTACTAAGACGTCCTCTACTCGACGACCACCTTTCGAAAGGCAACAGTGAGGCGTACCCTAGGGGTGGTGTGTGCGAATTGTGTGTCATGTTTCAGTTATTTGTCTTGTCATGTTTGTTATGATCTACGCTTGATTTTAATTAAGGCCATTCATTCTTGCATGCATATTTAACAGTTATAAAGTTTGCGAAAAAATAAATCTACAGCTATTACAAAGGCGCGGGTCCACATCGCCAAAATTAAACCGGACCCGATTTAGCGGAAAGTAAATAATGCGAAAAGTAAAATTGTTACAAGGCTTTGGGACATTTACATAATTAATTACGCGAAATAAGGTAAAGGTGCGAAATAAAGCAATTAAACAATACACGGGCGTTGGACCCTTTTGCGAAAATTAAATTAATGAGAATTAAAATTAAAATTCAAAAAGAAAATGTTTTTTAGATTTTTATGTTTTTTAGATTTAAAAGAAAAAAAGAAGGGATTAATTAAAAATTAAAATAAAGAGCTAAACCCTAATTTTTTATGTACAAATTTTAATTTATGAAAATAAATAAATAAATATTATTGTAAAAAAGGAAAAGGAAATTAAAAGAAATAATTAACCTGAATTCTATATTTTGGATTTTTAGTTATTAAAAGAATTAAAACTAAAACCTATGTTACTAAATTTATTTATATGTTAACTTATTTATGAAAATAATTAAATTAAAATGTTTATTGCATTTTTGTCTTTTCTGAATTTTTTTGATATTTTAATATTTTGTAAAAAACAAGATAATTAACTAAATTAAAAAATAAAATAACAATCAAAAATAAAATAAAGAAAAAAAGAAAGGAAGCAAACCGGGGGGGGGGGGGGGGGGGGGGTAACCCCAGATTAGGAGGTGCAGGCCCTAGAATTCTGGCCCATTAAGCTGGAAATTTGTTGGACTTTTTGAATCATGTGTGACACGTTTGACTAAGGCGTAGCATGTTCTTCAATCCTAGCCTTTGATGTGGATACTCTGGGACGCGTGTAGGCTTGATCATTGAGGATGCATGGTATGCCTACGTCACTGAAGCGCATAGGAATTGTGAATGAAAAATAATATGGAATTTGTTCAGACCTGGGATTCGAACCCAGGTCTTGTGGATTGTCCATGCCTTCGCCTGCCATCTGTGCCACTTGAGTTTCATTTAACATATAATAACATATAAACATAATAAATAAAACATGATGTTAGTGGGTTAAAAACGCGCGAGATTCAAATGGACGAATCACGCTTCGCCACGATATCTTCGTCTTCACGTCCCCTGTAACTTCAAACGCATAGGCAACGGTTTATGAAGCGTTGCAGAAAGTGGGCTATGGAAAAATAGCGATTAGAGCTATATGAATCATAAATCCATCGCGAGTATAGGGTCTTCTTCGTCCAGACCTGCTGTATGCAACCATGGTATTCATGGATCCTAATTTTTCCTCTATGCAAAAGCCCTAATTCCAGAAACCTGCAACCCTAGAAATTGACTATGGTATAATCTCATATAGTACAGAAAAACTCAATTAAACACATCAGTTAGCTTCAAAACATTATGATAAACATGAATCAATGGACAAAATGCTGTAAAAAACGTTTAATTCATGATGCACGATTTTGGAATTTTCTTGGTTCAGTTGGAATCCGTTTTACCAATTCTTTGCCTTTGAGTTGAGGTTAGGGATTGGAATACGTTCAGGAGATCACAAGGAAGCTATTGGAAAAGGAATGGAGGCTTGAATCCACCTATAACCTTGAAATCAGTTTTCAATTTTTTGGACAATTTTTCAAGTTTGTGTTTTGCTTCTGAGCGCAGCTGAGAGTCCAAAGGCATTAGGTTTGCATTCCTGAATATGTAGCCAAGGCATTAGGTCAACAAAATTGCACAAAACCCATGGCATTGATAGTTTTCAATATTTGATTTTGTAAAATCTTTTCATATCTTTTTTCATGTGCAATCTTGTGTCAATTAGTTCAAATCACACCAAAACTTTCCATAATCAAACAAGCACGAAATATTGAGAGTAGAATGTGCACAAAAAGATTTTTTTTAGGCCAAATTTATATTTTCTACATATTTAAATAATTTAAATGAATTAATATTAATATAAATTCAAATAAATAATTAAAAATTGATAAAATACTTCCCCTTGGGCTTAATGGTCGTGCATAGGCTTGGCATGAAGAAACTTGGAAGAAAAATGGGCCCATTTGCATTTTTGGATCATTTGAAGTAAAGTTGACTTTCAAAATTTTCCAAAACTTTCCCAACTTCCACAAGGCATAACTTGCTCAATTTGTAAGCTTTTCACATGTTCTTGGACATTTTGGAAAGGTCTTTGAGTCCTCTAACCAATTCCTTTGGTCCCATGTCATTTTGATTTACCAATCTCAAGTTATGGCCTTTGACTTAAAGTCCCTTTTTGTTGACTTTTGAAAGTGACCTATAATGTTGAAATTGATAACTTTTTGTGAGAGCATTTCTTGGACTTGGAATATGAAGATGAATTGTAGGAAATGTCTTTCTCTTCAAAATGAGCTTTGGATGGAATTTTTCTGATAATCCATGTGAAAGTTATGCCCTGGTCAATTTCAGTTGACTTTTTCAACTGTCCAAATATAGTAACTTTTGTATCTTTGATGATTTCTGAGCCAAATTTTGAGAATCATGATCAAGCATTGATCAAATGATGTTTGTGGCTTCAAAATGATATATTGACCAAAAATTTGAACTTTTGACTGTCAAATGACCATTTTGCCCCTACAGTTGACTGTAGTGCAATCTAGGGTTTTGACTGTGCAATTTTGAGCTGAATGCCTTGAAACTTGATATGAGGATACTTGACCATCTTTGTAGGCATATGGGACTTGATTGGGCCTTTGAAAACTTCATTTTCTTGATCAGAACACAAACCCTAGTTTTGACTGTCTAGGAGACAGTTGAGCTGCACAACCCTTGGGGAATTTTGTGGCTTGGCTTGGCAATTTCCTGAAGAATATGGGAGGGCAAATTTTGGGGTACAACAATATATATATATATATATATATATATTTAATTTCTTAAAAGAAAATTAGGGTTTTCTACCCTTTTCAAAAATAATCTTTTATTTCCTTTTTTAAATACATAAAAAAATATTTTTATATACATAAAAGTAAACAAAACATTTTTTGCATATTCATAATATTTTGTATATTTATTTAATTGATCATTTAAATACTTGTCCATTTATTTATTTGTACCATTTATTCAATTTGGATGTAATAGTAAATATTAGGGTTTTAATTTCTTGCAAAATAATCCCTTATTCAAAAATTGTACCCCCCTTCCCATATCAAATGTTGTAATAGTGTAGATTTATTTTACGCATTTATGCTTTCAAATATGCCATGTTAGAGATTAGGGTTTGTATGTGAATGTCCAAAATCAAAACAAATAGCTTGACTAATACAAAGACAAAAAAGCATGTAAATTGACAACACAATGCACACATGCACCCCTAGGGTTTCATCCACTTGTTGCCTTGAAAATGGCCATGTTATGCATGTTGAGTATCTTGGCAAAAACAAAAATGAAACAAAAGATCATAGTCCCGCGATGACGCTATCTTGGTTGCCTATACAAAATGATCTAGTCCCTCAAAAAATTGCTAAAGATACTTAGCACAATTGCTATCATGGTCAATACGATGACCCGCGTCTGTCCCGTTTAACATCCTAATACAAGGTTGTTTACCAAATGCAATGGTAAAACAACACTGTCAAAAGGGTTAAAAATGTGTAGGAAAGATCTTTGAGTAAAATAGGGTAGACAACTCTTAGTTACTTGATCAAAACTTGCAAAAACATCCTTGCTATTTTCAAACATACCTCACAACACAATTTTAAAACATTTCCCAAAACAAACGTTCAAAAATTGAAAAATCTTTTCAAAAGACAATACATCTTTGTATACATTCAAACAAGAATCATTACAAGGGTTGCCACAACGATGGTCTCTTTTCAAAACATTTTTAAAACCACACACAAAGCACCATTTCAAACAATTGGAAAAGCAAAGCAAGTGATCTAAACAAGTAACTAAGAGCCCATGGATAACCATGGATGAAAAGGGTGCTTGCACCTTCCCTTTTCATAATCTACCCCCCGAACCCAAGAAAACATCTCAAAGGTCTTTCCTGTGCTTTTTGACCTTTCCTTTGGATACAATAAAAAGTCGGTGGCGACTCTTGCTAAATCGAAACATTTGCGAACACAAACGCAAAACCTCAAGTCAGTTCTCCCACCGTATCACGGAACTGGCGACTCTGCTGGGGAATATTTGAAAGTGGGGTTACCTTAGGGTTTAGATCACATTTACATTCTTATCTTGTTTGCTTTGATTGTTTTACATTTGGTTCTCTTGTTTGGGTTTGAATCCTCCACCTGGATTTTTGGGAAACATTCATAGGTAAATAGCAATACATTATGGAAACTGTGCGGGGTATACCGACATGGTTGAAGCAATATCTATATTAGTGCGACATATTTGTGGGTACCGGTAGCCTTTGAGTCAATCAAAGAGAATACGGGGCCGCTGAGTGATGTCATGAAGCACTAATGAACTCTTAGAACCTTTACTTGACCATCTTGGCCTTTTTAGGGGTAGTGAGATGACCGGCTTTGGTGCAGTCCGAAGTTGGTAGATACTCGATACTGCACTCATTGAGGGTTGTTTTCTTGGAATATTTTGGTCGCCAGTTAAGTGGCTAAACTGACACAATGAACACAAAAAATAATCCAGTGATATTGAGCTCCTTAGAACCCGGCTACTATTTATAGGACAGGTTGAGCCAACTAACTTCAAGAGGGTACATACCTATGAAACCCCATGCAAGCCTGAAACTAGGAACTTGTGTGACTTGCTTGTACATATACTTGTGCATACATCATGAACATCATAAAGCATCATATGCATCCACTAACCATTTCAAGGGCTTGGATCTTCATCTTTGTTCCTGTTTTGTAGGTCATAGAATCACTCCGCAGAAAAACAATCCAGGTCAACCTTGTGAGAATACCTCATCTACTCAAAGAGCTTACTTCCAAGATTCCATATAATTCTCCCTTCAGTGAAAGACATGGTAGACTTCTCAACTTGGTCAACTCCAACATTGAAGAAGACATGGTGAAAGTTCTCTTCCAGTTCTTTGACCCTTACACCATTGCTTTACATTTCCTGATTACCAACTAGTACCTACTTTGGAGGAATTTTCTCAACTCCTGAGGATTCCTTTTCTCCATCAACTACCCTACAACGGTACGGAAAGAGAGCCAAAGCCTGAAGATGTTGCTCAAGCCTTACACTTGCAACCATCTAATATCAAAGGTCATTGGGAAACCAGAAGTGGTGTCAAGGGTTTCTTGGCAAAGTTTCTATTTGAGAAGGCATAAGAATGCTGGAATTCACTAGATCTGCAAGCTTTTCAGGAGATTGTAGCACTTCTCATCTATGGGTTGGACTTGTTCCCAAACCCTGATCAGCTTATAGATGTGAATGTTGTCAAGATTTTCATATCTCGGAACCTTGTACCTACATTGCTTGGGGACATCCTACACTCATTTTACACACGAACAATGAGGAAAAGAGGTGTTCTCATGTGTTGTACCCCTCTTCTGGCAAGGTGGTTTATTTCTCACCTTCCCCAATCAGTCTTGAAGAATGAGCAAGGTTTGAGGTGGTCACAATGATTGATGACTCTTACACATTCTGATGCTCATTGGTGTTCTCGGTCCAGAGAAAATGTCATCATCATTGATCGTTGTGGAGAATTACCTAATGTCCCACTACTTGGCATTAGGGGAGGCATTACCTACAACCCCTGTTTAGCTCTGAGACAATTTGGATATGCCCGAAGGGATGGCCCTCATGACATGCTGATTCTAGACTTGGTTTTTGACTTCGACAACGATGCTCAAGGACTTCGACAAAGGTTTATCTGAGCTTGGAGGATGCCCAACAAAGTGGATAGTAAGACATTGGGACACAAGAATTGCATCCCCCTTGAGCCTTACCTCAAGTGGGTACGAACCCGCGCCCAAAATCTTATGATGCCTTACCCCTACATTCTGCCTATGATCAAAGAACCTGTTATGGAAGGAGAGGTTCCATACACCCTCTTACATCCTGACATGCCAACATCATTGGAGGATTTTCAAAAGAGTTGGATACAGCTCAAGGAAGAACGGAATACTTTTGAAGCCAGCTTCTACGCCAGTGAGAAGAAGGTTTTGGAACTTACTCGTCGACTCCATGAAGAGCAGACTCTCAACACTTACATCACACCGAAGAGGATGCGCGACGTCTTTTTACATTAGAATTTTGTAATATTTTGCCCATGGGGAATTTATGTACTAACAAATTCTTCTTATTAATATGATGTATGTTCTTTTTTGTTTACAACAAATTTGAATTTCTGAATCCTTGAATGCATTACATGAATAACATATCATTCATCATATGCATAAGCAGGTCTTCACACCAGGTTTCCTTATCATTCTGCTGTTTATTTCAGCAAGATGGATATAGAGCAGACGGTCAAAGACCTACAAGCACAGAATTCGTAGTTCCAACAACTCCTCATGACCTTGGCAAAGGGTCAAGAGGACCTTAAAGCAGTGTTAGATAAAGAAAAGGAAAAAGAAAAGAAGAAAAAGAAAAGAGCGGGTGTAGCTACTTTTGGGAGAAGGTTTGAGAACCAGGCTAGAAGGGTCCTAGATTTCCCCTCGACGTCTGATGAAGGGGTTGGTAAAGGAAAGGGAGTTGTAATGCCCTCCAATTATGAAGCTGAAGAAGAAGAAGAAAAGGAGGAGGAGGAAGATTACTCTGAGCAGCAGTACCCTCCTGCAGACGACAAGTATAAGAATCTGGAAGATCGGTTGGCAGCCATGGAGGTACAAAGAGTGTCTGGGCTGGATTTCGAGGAGCTAGGGTTGGTTGTTGGGATCGTCATTCCCCCTAAATTCAAAGTTCCTACATTTGCTAAATACGATGGTTTGTCTTGTCCGAAGATGCATATGCGGTCTTACGTCAGAAAGATCCAACCTCACTCTTCTGATAAGGATCTGTGGGTCCACTTTTTTCAAGATAGTTTGTCGGGTACGCAATTGGATTGGTTCTATCAGCTTGAAAGATCTGATGTACATAACTGGGAGGATTTGGTTGTTGCTTTCTATCGACAATATCAATATAACGCGGATTTAGCGCCTACTCATACTCAATTACAGAGTATGGGTAAGGTCTCTAATGAAGGCTTTAAGGAGTATGCCTAGAAGTGGCGGGATTTGGCTGGAAGGGTGCAGCCACCATTGTCTGAAAGAGAACTTGTTGATATGTTTTTGGGGACCCTGTCAGGTCCATTCTTTAATCATTTGATCGGGAGCTCATCTGCAGGGTTCACCGAGCTAATTCTGACGGGTGAAAGAGTCGAAGCTGGCATTAAGAGCGGTAAAATTCAGAAGGATGCATCTGCTTCCGCCGCTATCAAGAAGACCTTTCCAACCAAGAAAGAAGTTTCTGCTGTTTACACCCAGAGAAATCAAGGAAGAATAGAGCGCTGACCAACGGTGGGGGCTGTGATGATCCAGAACTCCTCAGTCGATCAACCTCGAAGCAGTCAACCCGGAGCTAACCAAACCAGGGTGGAAAGGCCTGCACGGCAATTCACCCGGATCAATATGACACCTGCTCAGGTTCTCCCTCATCTGTTAAAGTTAAACCTTACAAACTTGAAAGAGGCACCGAAAAACCCAAATACCTTTTCTCCCAATTATCATTCAAATGCAAAGTGTACCTATCATTCGGACAGTGTGGGGCACGACACCAACAACTGTTGGGCCCTTAAAAATAAGATCCAGGATTTAATAGATGCCAAGGAGGTGGAGTTTGATGCCCACAAAAAACCTAATGTGATATTCGCTCTTATGCCAAAGCAGGTCATAATGTCCATGCTATTGTAGAAGATCTCCATGTTACAGCTGTTGATGACTTAATGACTTTGTTGCCAATGATCAAGATGAATCTGTTGAAAGCCAAGATTTTCCCAGGCAGTGAAAAAGATTGTTACCTTTGTTCGACCTTGCAATCCGACTGTCCGCTATTGAAGTCTGGAATCCAACGCCTGATGGATACTCAAGAAATCCTCTTCAAGAAAACTCTTGTTACTCCTGTTACTCCTGTTACTCATGTTACTCCAATCAATGATGTTGCTATAATTACCATTTTCGACAATCTTTCCAAGGTCTCCAAAAGACCTGTTAAGATTACACCCGATCCAAAATTTTGTACCGCTGAAGATTACTATGCTGGGGCCTATCCCATATAAGTCCAACAAGACAATACCGTGGAATTATGGAGGAGAGATCTTCTACCACGGTGTTAAGCAGATCGGATCAGTCGAAGAAAGTTCCAATGAAGAGACTCCTGATGTAGGAAATATTGCAGGGACAAGTAAGATCACTCGTAGCGGAAGAATATTCTCTCCGGAGATTGCTCATCCAAGGGCAATCTTCGGACCCTCAAGTGCTCCTGTGCCAGTCAAGATATATGTGCGAAGTCCAGTTATTGAAGAAATTGTTACTCCCGAAGCTATACCCTCTGCCGTTACTGCTGATAAAGGTAAGGGGAACCAAGAAGCGCCCGTCAGGACGAGGGCTCAAACTTTGGTTATCCTCGAGACCACCCAAAAGGAAATGGAGGAGATTTTAAAGATAATTAAGAAAAGCGACTGTGATGTTGTAGAACAATTGGGGCAAACCCCTTCAAAAATCTCTATGCTAGCTCTGTTGCTCTGCTCCGAGGCTCATGCCAAAGCTTTGATCAAATTCCTGAAGACAGCGCACGTGCCTCAAGAAACTTCTGCGGATCAGTTTCAAGAGTGTGTAGCTAGCCTTACAGCCGACAATGGTCTTGGCTTCTCTGATGCCGATCTAACATCTAAGGGAAGAAAGCATAATGATGTGTTGCATGTCTCAGTAGAGTGCAGAGGGACCACTCTTGCTCACGTTCTGGTTGATACCAGGTCGTCTTTAAATGTCTTGCCTAAAAAAGCGTTGGACAGATTGGACTGTGAAGGTTTGACCCTAAAGCCCAGTAATATCATTGTTAGAGCCTTTGACGATTCTAAGCGGATGTTTCACAGAGAAGTGGACATCCCAATTAAAGTGGGTACAAAAATTTTCAACTCTACTTTTTATGTGATGGACATCCGTCTTTCATATTCATGCTTGTTGGAAAGACCATAGATCCACAATGCTGGGGCAGTCACTTCTTCTCTACACTAGATGCTCAAATACCCAGTCCAGGGTAAAATCATAACAGTTCATGGTGAGGAGGAGTATATGATAAGCCACCTTAACTCTTTCCGCTATGTGGAGTTAGATGGTGAATTCATAGAAACACCTTTCCAACACTTTGAAGAGGTTTCTCCTGAAGTGGCGGTAGCCAAGACAATGATTGTTGTGCCCATCATTACCAAACCTGTGTCCCGGATGTCATCCCTCAAAGATGCGGAGGCTGTGATCAAGGAAGGAGGAAGCACGGTGTGGGGTCAGCTACCAGATTTTCCTATCAAGTCAGATAAGTTAGGTTTGGGTTTCATTGCTGCTAGTCAGAAAGATGTGCGTCGCTCCCGGGCTGGAGGACCACCATTAAAGATTACTCATCACGGAGTTCATGCTTTGGAAGATGTTGAAGATGAGAGCAATTTTGAAGATTGGATTTTCCCGACCATTAAAGGAGGACTGAACAACTGGGATGCGAAAGACTTCGTTCCCATTACTTTCATTAATTAGTAATTTATCTTTCGAACATTTCTGTTGGTCTGTAATAATTATTAAACAATTCGTACACTCTTTTTGCCTTGTGCCTTGCCCGGGGCACATAGGTCCATTTGTAAGGGTTTTGATTCTTCATTTTCATATGCCATTTTTAATCAATCATAGACGTTTTCATCTATAAACTTTTGTGTTCATTTTATTTCTTTTTACATTTTATTTTGTTTAAAGGTGGCTATCCCTTACACACACCCACACTCACAAAATGTAGGTACCCATCCACTCCGGATTCCATGGGTAACAATTCTGCTATGGCCTTCAGTGACTCTGAAGATCTGGTCAATCATGCCGAATACGAAGATGATGAAGACTGTGAAGTACCTGGAGAGTTGGCTAGACTTTTGCAACAATAAGAAAGGGCTATTCTGCCCCATGAAGAGTTGTTAGAGACTATCTGTGATCGGTGGGAATGAGAACTAACTGTTTTTAGCTGGTTTCACGAAATGTCGCGGTAAGCAAGAGTCGCCACCGTCTTTTATGTTCTCCAACATGGAAAGGACAAAAGCACAGCAAAATTCCTTTTCGAGAATGTTTCTCGGTTCGGGAGGTAGATTTATAGAAAGGGAAGGTGTTAGCACCCTTTCTATCCGTGGTTATCCACGGGCTCTTAGGTACTTGCTCACTCTATGTTTTCAAAATTGTTTGCTTTTCAAGTGTATGTGGGTTTGAAAATTTTTAGTTTGAAAAAATTTCTAAGTAACTCTTGCATCTGTCCTCAAGAGTGTATGAAATGTTTTGTTTGAAAACTTTTTGAAAGTGTAGGTGCGAAAAGTATTTTTGTTTGTTTGAGAGAGCAAGTACCCAGGAGAAATCTACCTACTCTAAGGAATTAAGCTGTGTAAGAGTCCTTTAGACAGTGCTATCCCACTATTGAGAAGTAGGTAGCACCGTCGTTGGAGTTATTCGGGTCAATTCGATTATGAGGGACATGTGTGGTCACCGAAGCAATAGTAGGACACCTTAGAAGTAACCCTAATGTCCTAGATCCTTTTTATCCGAGGCAACCGTTTCGAGGCAACTGGATCTTAGACAGGAGGGCGACCTCTAAAACACCCTATACTTGATGACCACGTTCGAGGCAACCAGTGAGGCGTACCCTAGGAGTGGCATGTGCTTGTATGTTGTTTTCATGTTATATTTATCTTTGATCATGCATTTGTGAGCTACGGATTAATTTTATTTGGCATTCAGTCTTGCATGCATTGTTAACAGTTAAGAGTGCGGAAAATAAAGTGCGGAAATATGAATCTACGCTATTACAAGGCGCGGGTCTATACATCGCCAAAAACAAAAACCCGTTTTGGAAAATAAATGCAGAAAGTAAAGAAAGCGGTAAAGATCCTAATTAACTATTACATCCTTTGAGCAGATACATAAATAATCAAAATAAGAATAATGCGCGAAAGAAATTAAATCAGGACGTCCTAGGGTTTTTGACCCTTTTTGAGAAAAGAAATTAAGTTTTGTCCTTTTTTGCAATTTAATTAAATATTAACCCTAATTTACTAATTAATTAATTAAAAAGAAAAAAGAATGTTTTTGTGTTTTTTTATGTAAATAAAGCAAAAGGAATTAAAATTAAAAGTTAGTAAAACCTAATTCTAAGTTTATTTTATTTATTGTAAAAAGTTAAAGTTAACCTAATTTAACTAATTAAATTAATTTACATTTTATTTACAAAAATGATAATTAATAAATAAGAATAATGATAATAAGAAAACATGATTGAAAATTGTCAAACCCTAATTCTACATGATTTTATTTATTTATGAAAAAAAGATTAAAATTGACCTAATTAAAACTAAGTTAATTAATTAGAGTTTATTTACAAAAATAATTATTAATAATAAATAATAAAAATAATTACAATTTTTATATTATCTGAATTTATTATGAAAAATTAGTTTGTTGGTTAATAATAATAATGATTAATAAAAGGAAATTATGTAAAAGAATTAAAAGGAAAAAGAAAATAAAAAATAGCAAAACCAGGGGGGTTTGATGGACCCAATGGAGGTGAAAGTTGGAAATCTTAGGCCCAATAACACAAAGCCTTCGTTGACTTCTGGGAATTAGCTATGCACGCTTTGACTGGAGAACATGGTGTTCCTCTTCTCATGGCCTTTGGATGGTTGTTGAAGACACTTGGCACGCTGGGAACGTGAGAGCCCATGGTGGAATGTTGTTATGAATCTGCATAGGAACACAATATGAAAAATAACATAGCGTTTTTGGGGGACCTGGGAATCGAACCCAGGTCCCATTGATTGCCAGACACGTCCTCTTCCACCAAGCCACTTTGCACGCTTTGTTCATATGATATGCAATAAATATAATATTCAAAACATAACAACTACGCTGGAAAAATAAAAAAACGCGCGTTCCATTTGAACTACCCAACCACCTGCTTCCACGTACTTCGTCTTCATCCTGAAACCTGTAAAACAAAAGCAATTAGCGGGGGTTTTAAACCCCCACAAAACAGCATGGCCAAAAATAGCGATTAGGTCTGTAAGCTATATAAATAGGGCGCGAGCATGGTGTTGAATTCGTCTTGTCATTCTGAGTTCGACCATGGGTATCATTGGTTCTGATTTTACTTATGCTGTAAAGCCCTAAATTGAGAGCTTTGAAAACCTAGAATTCGTCCATGGTAGTTTACGTTTCAGGGCACCATAATGCAATTAACCTATATCATCAGCTTCAGAAAGGTCATAGCAATGCAAAGCAACAATTATATCATGTTAAATATGCAAGAATTATGAGTTTCGATTCTAGAAAAATTAGGCAAACCGTGTGACTGAAGTGAGTGATTCTTTGAGTGTTAGAGCTTGTTTGTGATTGCAATAGGTTCCTGAGTGTCCCAGCAACGTGTTTGAATCTTTAAATCTCCTTGAAAGGGCCTGGAAAGGGGAATTCAGTTTCAAGCTTTCTTGGAATTTTTCAATTTGATAAGGGTTCTTTGTAGCAGTTTTGCACGTGAATGAATTTAGGTTTAGCTTCAGTATATGTAATGGAATGAATTAGGTTAAATCTTTGGGCAAAAGATCCATGGCATTATGTTTTGCATCTTTGATTTTCAATCAAATCTTTTTTCAACTTTTTTGATTGATAAAACTTGCTAAAATTGAATATTTTGGTCCCCTTGATTGGCAAACGAAATCTTCAACATGTGTTGGTCATATTTGCTCCACAAAAGATTTGAAAATAATATCTTTTGAATTTTCCTAAAATTAAATGAATTAAATGAATTAATATTAATAAAAATTCAATTAGTTAATTAAAAATAAGAAAATAAATCAATTTAAGCTCATTGGGTCGTGCATAGGCCTTGGACAAAGTTTCAAGAAGGAATTTGAGGCCTATTAGCAAAAACAAGGTGTTTTAGGCAAAGTTGACTTTTGCAAATTCCCAAAAATTTCCCAACTTCTCCAATGCATATCTTGCTCAATTTTGATCATATGAACATGTTCTTGGACATTTTGGAAATGTCTTGAAGTCCTCTAACCAATGCCTTTGGTCCCATGTCATTTGGATTTACCAATCTCAAGTTATGGTCTTTGACTTAAAGTGCATTTTTGTTGACTTTTGAAATTGACCTATAATGTAGAAATTGATAACTTTTTGTGAGAGCATTTCTTGGACTTGGAATGTGAAGATGAGTTGTAGGAAATATCATCCCCTTCAAAATGAGCATTGGATGAGATTTTTCTGATGAACCATGAAAAAGTTATGCCTTGGTCAAGTTACAGTTGACTTTTCAACTGTCCAAAAATAGCAACTTTTGCATCTTTGATGATTTCTGAGCCATTCTTGTAGAATCATGATCAAGACTTGATCAAATGATGATTATGGCTTCAAAATAAGATGTTCACCAAAAATTTTGACTTTTGACTGCCAAATGACCATTTTACCCCTACAGTTGATTATGAAGTAAATGAAGCCTTTGACTGTGCAACTTGACCCTGTGAGTCTTGAAACTTGCCATGTAGATGCTTGAGGATATGTGTAGGCCTATGGGACTTGATTGGACCATTGAAAACCTCAAATTCACTGAAGGAACCAAAACCCTAATTTGACTGCCTTATGAGGCATTTGGACTGTGCAATCCCTTGAGAGATCTTGAACCATTTGAGGATGATTCTTGATAAACTTGGAGAAATATGGGAGGGCAAATTTTAGGGTACAACAGTTGCCCCTGTTCAATCTTCTTATACCTGAGAATGTAGATTGGCTTGCGTGCCTTTCGTGATCTGAAGGTGGAAGATGATTGAACACTAGAGTGCCCAGAAATTTGCACTCACATAGTAGAGTATCAGCAATGTGATGGCGGGAATGGGCTTATAGATGCCATTTGGAAAGATGGTGGATAGGAGGATGGGCTTATAGATGCCATCTGGAGATGTGACAGAACCTTGTCGGGAATGGGCTTATAGATGCCATTTGGAAGTGTCGATCGCGTAAGAGATTCCTTAGCGAGAACTTGCGTACCTGAGAAAGAAAGATAATTACCTGGCCTGTTACAGGGGTTGATCTTCAAACTCTTCATGCAGATGTGCCCTGGCTAGATACAGGTGTCGAATCTACAATCAATTTCTCACATATATGCCCTGGCTAGATACAGGAATCGAATCCGGAACTTCAAAAGGTTGCTTACATATGTGCCCTGGCTGGATACAGGTATCGAATCTCTAAACTCTTCATGCAGATATGCCCTGGCTGGATAAAGGTATCGAATCTGGAACTTCAAAAGGTTGCTTACAGACGTGCCCTGGCTGGATACAGGTATCGAATCTCTAAACTCTTCATGCAGATATGCCCTGGCTGGATAAAGGTATCGAATCTACAATCAGTTACTCTCAGATATGCCCTGGCTAGATACAGGAATCGAATCCGGAATTAGTCGTCTACAGATATGCCCTGGCTGGATACAGGTATCGAATCTCTAAACTCTTCATGCAGATGTGCCCTGGCTGGATACAGGTGTTGAATCTACAATCAGTTACTCACAGATATACCCTGGCTAGATACAAGAATTGAATATGGAATTTGTCGTCTACAGATATGCCCTGGCTGGATACAGGTATCGAATCTCTAAACTCTTCATGCAGATATGCCCTGGCTGGATACAGGTGTCGAATCTACAATCAGTTACTCACAGATATGCCCTGGCTAGATACAGGAATCGAATCTGGAATTTGTCGTCTACAGATATGCCCTGGCTGGATACAGGTATCGAATCTCTAAACTCTTCATGCAGATATGCCCTGGCTGGATAACGGTATCGAATTTACAATCAGTTACTCACAGATATGCCATGGCTAGATACAGGAATCGAATCTGGAATTTGTCGTCTACAGATATGCCCTGGCTGGATACAGGTATCGAATCTCTAAACTCTTCATGCAGATATGCCCTGGCTGGATACAGGTATCGAATCTACAATCAGTTACTCACAGATATGCCCTGGCTAGATACAGGAATCGAATCTGGAATTAGTCGTCTACAGATATGCCCTGGCTGGATACAGGAATCGAATCTCTAAACTCTTCATGCAGATATGCCCCGGCTAGATACAGGCGTCGAATCCACGATCAATTGCTCACAGATGTGCTCTGGCTAGATACAGGAATCGAATCTGGAACTTCAAAAGGTTGCTTACAGACGTGCCCTGGCTGGATACAGGTATCGAATCTCTAAACTTTTCATGCAGACGTGCCCTGGCCGGATACAGGAATCGAATCTACAATCAGTTACTCACAGATATGCCCTGGCTAGATACAGGAATCAAATCTCTAAACTCTTCATGCAGACATGCCCTGGCTGGATACAGGTATCAAATCTACAATCAGTTACTCACAGATATGCCCTGGCTAGATACAGGAATCGAATCTGGAACTCTTCATGCAGACATGCCCTGGCTGGATACAGGTATCGAATCTACAATTAGTCACTCACAGATATACCCTGGCTAGATACAGAAATCGAACCTGGAATTTATCGTCTACAGATATGCCCTGGCTGGATACAGGTATCGAATCTCTAAACTCTTCATGCAGATATGCCCTGGCTAGATACAGGTATCGAATCTACAATCAATTACTCATAGATATGCCCTGGCTAGATACAGGTATCGAATCTGGAATTAGTCATCTACAGATATGCTCTGGCTGGATACAGGTATCGAATCTGGAATTAGTCGTCTACAGATATGCCCTGGCTGGATACAGGTATCGAATCTCTGAACTCTTCATGCAGATATGCCCTGGCTAGATACAGGTGTCGAATCCACGATCAGTCCCTCACAGATATGCCCTGGCTAGATACAGGAATCGAATCTGGAATTGCGACAGTTGATAGTAATCATCTTTGGATTGTCCTTTTTCCTAAAAAGGCAAAACATCAGTTATATGCAACGTCATGATGCATGAACTGCATGATTTTTAAGATGTTCTCAAAAATAAATGAGATTTGTGTTGTATGATGCATATGCATGCTATAATGTATGAAGATGTGATGTTTATGAATGTATTTTCGTCTAGGAAAATAAATCCTTGACGGATGCCGGGAAGTTTGTTGAATCCTGGGCTGATGTTTGAAGAGTAGAGTTCTTCATTTCCGCTGGGGATGATGATTGCAAGAATAAACTGTTAGGAGAAGATGACTCCGTTGGGGAATAAGCTTGTTGGAGAGATTACTCTGCGGGGAATTACTCTGTGGGAAGAGATACTTCGCTGAGGTTTGAATGAGAAGTCCGCTGGGGATTCCATTGATAAGTTATGTTGGGGAATTTGATGAACTCTGCTGGGGAATAGGAAGAACTTCGCCGAGGACGATCTTTCCGTGGTAATCAGCTGAGGATAACCCAGTTATAAGCTCTGGTGGGGAATAACCTTTGAATAAAGTCGGGGAGATGCGTACGTACTCTGCAGGGGATAAGCTTCCAGAATCTACTGGGGATAAGCTTCCAGAATCTACTGGGGAGATTGATTCAACTCTCCTGGGGAAACTTTTGGACTGTACTGGGGAAGTGGCTCCTCTAGGGTGTCTTGTATTCAACCGGGGAACAATCTTATATCAAGACTGCCGGGGATGCTTGCTTAGGAACATCTGTATACTCCGTTGGGGAATGTTGAGATCTTCTGGGGATATCCAACTTCCTTAGGGCTGACAGTAGACTAACTCTGCTTGGGGAGAGTATCGCTGACTTGCTGGAGATACTGTGCCTTTTCGGGGCTGGTGGGAGACCAACTCTGCTTGGGAGAGAATTGCTGATCTTTGTCTTACTCTGCGGGGAGTGGAGGTATCTTGGTTACGTTCTTCATCCGAACCTACCTTGGTACCTTGGTGGACAGAGCAACTAGATCAATTCGGACAATTCTTATTGCCCCAGTTTCTGCGGGAGAAGAAGGCCTATGAGGTGCTTGATAATTGTCGATTGACAAATCTTCTTCTGGTAGGCAGGTGACGAGATGCCGGGACATAGTCGTACGCTTTGATCCCTAATTTTTGCCTGGGCCGCCCTTTCAGGTTTTCAGTCCACCGGGATGCCCTTTTTTGCCCAAGTCGCCTTTTCAGGTTTTCGACTTGCCGGGTGTACAGATTCTTTTTCTTTTCATCCCTTATTTTTGCCCGAACCCTTTCGGTTCGCCGGGAAGCCCTTATTTTTGCCTAGGTCTGTCGACCTAGCGGGTCTTTGATTATGCGCAGTATTTTTTCGACTATGTCCACGCTCTCAGGATGTAGGGAGGTGCCCTTGTTGTTGTTTTTGCCATGTGACCAGAAGATGTTTGATCGTATCAGATTTGTCCCTGGAGTTCAGGCCCAATGCCCCAGTTGATTCAGATGGAGATCTGCCCCTGGTTATTTGGCATTTGAGAGATTCTCTGAATCTTGACTTAACTGCCCCAGATGATGGACAATGATCATGCCGGCCTCTTGGTTGGAAGTGCTTTTGTTCATCAGATATTCTTCGTGCGAACTTCTATGCTGTTCAAACAAATAGTCATATGCAAGCAATGTTATATTAAAAATGCAAAGCTTATGTCTATCTTGAAGTTTTTGAAAATGCAGTTTTTCATAAAAACAAGTGAATTTTTTTGTAAACTGTGATGTCAACTCGTTATTTTACCGCAAGCCTTAAGGAGTCAGGATACCTTTTGTAACAGTATGCTTTCGAACTAACCCATGCTTCAGCTAGGACTTTTAAGGGTTATAACGTGGCCTGGTTCACGGTTTTTAGAAACAAAGGATAAAGGCTCAAAATGTATTTGTACCCACCCGCTCTTCGTGATGTTCTTCAAACCTAAACTCAGCTAATTGTGCATTAGACCTTGTTTGAGTCTTTGCTTTGATATACCGGTGATGGTTCGGATATTAACAGTTTATTTGGAATAGGCAGTCATTCCTCTTTTTGTTGAGGGTTTGTAGGACCTCTTTCTTTTTTATTTCGTTATCCCTGTCTTTTGTCTGAACTGTTTCTCTTTGTATTACAGTCAGTGGGATGCTCCAGTTTTTGTAAGTCTCCTTCATAGGTTTTGACTTAATGGGCTTTTATTTTGAGAGATAATGACTGCCTATCTTTATGATTATTCGGAACCATCACTGTCTTTTGCTTTGGAAGGACTCCTTTGATGCTGTTCGTTGTGCACCTGGATCAACTGAGAACACTACCCTGCCCCAGGTTATAATTAAGGGTTTTAATTTTCGAAAAGAAAAACTCCTACTTCTTTGGCTCGAAGGGGTTGACGAGGGATTATCTTCCTTATAACTCCAGTGTTTAGGATTTGAAACAACGCTTGTACCTCATCAGCGGGGTTTGTTCAAAAGCATACTGTAAAGATCGTGGTATCGTTTTCGTCATCCTCCCTCAAGAGGCTTAGAATTATCAATCGTGAGTTGAAATCAAAAATGAAAGCAGTTTGAATATAGCGAATGCGAATATATTGATTCAAAACAGACATATGCGATGCATTGATAAAGTAATAAAGTTTGCTATGACAATAATTGTTTGAACGATCAAAGAAAAATACAACTTGAACATTCGAATGAACAAAAGTTTTTTCAATCCTAGGACTTGTCACTTTAAATGGTGAATCTTGCAGGGATAGTAGAAGAACTCAGCCTGGCCATCTTGGGTGAATTCCACTGCTCCTTCATCAATCAGATCCTGGATCTTGTTCTTCAGAGACCAGCAGTCGTTTGTGGCATGCCCCGGGCTGTCCGAATGATAAGCGCAGCGGGCGTTGGGGTTATACCTTGAAGGTGTCTTGTTGGGATTCTTAGGAGGGTCCCTTAGAGTTACCAAATTCAACCTCAACAGGTGTTGTAAAGTTTGAGACAGCGACGTGTTGAGCTTGGTAAATTGCCTTCGGGGTTTACTCTGATCAGCCCGTTGCTCTGGGCGAGGTTGTGGTTGGACTTGTGAAGTGGTAGCAATTTGGAGAGGTCTGTTCTTCACCATACCTGACTCTTGTCCTCTTGGAAGCTGATCAATGACCTTGTCCCTGACTTGGGCTATTTGCTTCATGTTATATCTCTCTTGGTGAAGCTGGTTGACCATGGTTCTCAACTCTTCTTGCTCCCGAGCCAAGCCTTGGATAAGAGCCATTTGCCCCAGCATCTAGGTTCTCATTGCATCCACCTCAACTTGCAGATGTTTCAGTCATTCGTCCTTGTCATCTTCTGGACTGTTCCTGACCAAAGTCCCCATGAGGAGTGTTCTCAGCTCTTCCTGCCCCTTGGATAGATTTAGGAGGATTTCCCCGAACTGAGTCTCTTGAGTATGAAGGTCTTGTTGGAGAGCCATTGCTGAAATAAACAGCGAAGAAGGTAAGTGACCTGTAACAAGGGTACCTGTTATGCAATGATGTGTATGTATGCATGCAATGTTTTCAAGGATCTCGCGGGGTAAACAAGAAAATTGTCAGAATCTGGTAGCTTGATTGAAGGAACTTCATGTTGTTGAGAGTCCATCTTCAAGAGTCAAAGCTCACCATATCGAGTGGGTCATAGCCCCTGACTCAAGTTATCAACCTTGGCTAGAGGAAAATAAATCCCCTTTGCCCCTTGCTAGACATCTGGTTCATCATGACCTGCATCACAAACCCTTGAGATCCTTGAAATGGATTAGTCTTTATGCAGGATGCATGCAATGGTATGATGTTATGCTATGCATGGAGTGATGTACGTAAACCCTGTTATAAGTCCAGATTAAGGACTGTAAACAAAACCTGCAAGAAACTCAAGCGTCAGATAACAAGCATGCAAGTAGTCAAGTTTGAAGGCACACAAGTCACACAAGACAGCCCTTAGAGTTCAGGCCAGCATGAAGTTTGGGTACTACCCTCTTGAAGTTGGTGGGCCCAAACCTGTCCTATCAAAAGTAACTGGGTTCTAAGGAGCTCAATATCATTGGGTTGTTTTCTATGTTCATTGTTTTGATTTAGCCACTGAACTGGCGATCAAAATATTCCAAGAAAACAACCCTCAATGAGTGTAGTATCGAGTATCTACCAACTTCGGACTGCACCAAAGTCAGTCATCTCACTACCCCTAAAGAGGCCAGGATGGTCAAGTAAGGTTCCTAAGGTCAGTTGATGCTTCACGACACCACGCGGCGGCCCCGTACTCTCCTTGACTTGACTCAAGGGTTACCGGTACTCACCAAAGTTCCACATCAACGTAGCAAACTGCTTCAACCGTGTCGGTATACCCCGCACAGTTCCCTCACAGTTCGTTGCTACTTTCTAAGAGGTATCCCCCAGATCCGGGTTAGGATCTATGAAACTCCAAGACTGGCCCACAATATTAAATCAAACAAAGCAAGCAATTGAAAACATAAGAGTGGTCTAATCCTAAGGTACACCTCACTTATTAAAGTCCCCAGCAGAGTCGCCAGTTTTGTGATCGGTGGGAATGAGAACTGACTGTTTTTAGCTGGTTTCGCGAAATGTCACGGTAAGCAAGAGTCGCCACCGTCTTTTATGTTCTCCAACATGGAAAGGACAAAAGCACAGCAAAATTCCTTTTCGAGAATGTTTCTCGGTTCGGGAGGTAGATTTATAGAAAGGGAAGGTGTTAGCACCCTTTCTATCCGTGGTTATCCACGGGCTCTTAGGTACTTGCTCACTCTATGTTTTCAAAATTGTTTGCTTTTCAAGTGTATGTGGGTTTGAAAATTTTTAGTTTGAAAAAATTTCTAAGTAACTCTTGCATCTGTCCTCAAGAGTGTATGAAATGTTTTGTTTGAAAACTTTTTGAAAGTGTAGGTGCGAAAAGTATTTTTGTTTGTTTGAGAGAGCAAGTACCCAGGAGAAATCTACCTACTCTAAGGAATTAAGCTGTGTAAGAGTCCTTTAGACAGTGTTATCCCACTATTGAGAAGTAGGTAGCACCGTCGTTGGAGTTATTCGGGTCAATTCGATTATGAGGGACATGTGTGGTCACCGAAGCAATAGTAGGACACCTTAGAAGTAACCCTAATGTCCTAGATCCTTTTTATCTGAGGCAACCGTTTCGAGGCAACTGGATCTTAGACAGGAGGGCGACCTCTAAAACACCCTATACTTGACGACCATGTTCGAGGCAACCAGTGAGGCGTACCCTAGGAGTGGCATGTGCTTGTGTGTTGTTTTCATGTTATATTTATCTTTGATCATGCATTTGTGAGCTACGGATTAATTTTATTTGGCATTCAGTCTTGCATGCATTGTTAACAGTTAAGAGTGCGGAAAATAAAGTGTGGAAATATGAATCTACGCTATTACAAGGCGCGGGTCTATACATCGCCAAAAACAAAAACCCGTTTTGGAAAATAAATGCAGAAAGTAAAGAAAGCGGTAAAGATCCTAATTAACTATTACATCCTTTGAGCAGATACATAAATAATCAAAATAAGAATAATGCGCGAAAGAAATTAAATCAGGACGTCCTAGGGTTTTTGACCCTTTTTGAGAAAAGAAATTAAGTTTTATCCTTTTTTGCAATTTAATTAAATATTAACCCTAATTTACTAATTAATTAATTAAAAAGAAAAAAGAATGTTTTTGTGTTTTTTATGTAAATAAAGCAAAAGGAATTAAAATTAATAGTTAGTAAAACCTAATTCTAAGTTTATTTTATTTATTGTAAAAAGTTAAAGTTAACCTAATTTAACTAATTAAATTAATTTACATTTTATTTACAAAAATAATAATTAATAAATAAGAATAATGATAATAAGAAAACATGATTGAAAATTGTCAAACCCTAATTCTACATGATTTTATTTATTTATGAAAAAAAGATTAAAATTGACCTAATTAAAACTAAGTTAATTAATTAGAGTTTATTTACAAAAATAATTATTAATAATAAATAATAAAAATAATTACAATTTTTATATTATCTGAATTTATTATGAAAAAGTAGTTTGTTGGTTAATAATAATAATGATTAATAAAAGGAAATTATGTAAAAGAATTAAAAGGAAAAAGAAAATAAAAAATAGCAAAACCAGGGGGGTTTGATGGACCCAATGGAGGTGAAAGTTGGAAATCTTAGGCCCAATAACACAAAGCCTTCGTTGACTTCTTGGAATTGGCTATGCACGCTTTGACTGGAGAACATGGTGTTCCTCTTCTCATGGCCTTTGGATGGTTGTTGAAGACACTTGGCACGCTGGGAACGTGAGAGCCCATGGTGGAATGTTGTTATGAATCTGCATAGGAACACAATATGAAAAATAACATAGCGTTTTTGGGGGACCTGGGAATCGAACCCAGGTCCCATTGATTGCCAGACACGTCCTCTTCCACCAAGCCACTTTGCACGCTTTGTTCATATGATATGCAATAAATATAATATTCAAAACATAACAACTACGCTGGAAAAATAAAAAAACGCGCGTTCCATTTGAACTACCCAACCACCTGCTTCCACGTACTTCGTCTTCATCCTGAAACCTGTAAAACAAAAGCAATTAGCGGGGGTTTTAAACCCCCACAAAACAGCATGGCCAAAAATAGCGATTAGGTCTGTAAGCTATATAAATAGGGCGCGAGCATGGTGTTGAATTTGTCTTGTCATTCTGAGTTCGACCATGGGTATCATTGGTTCTAATTTTACTTATGCTGTAAAGCCCTAAATTAAGAGCTTTGAAAACCTAGAATTCGTCCATGGTAATTTACGTTTCAGGGCACCATAATGCAATTAACCTATATCACCAGCTTCAGAAAGGTCATAGCAATGCAAAGCAACAATTATATCATGTTAAATATGCAAGAATTATGAGTTTCGATTCTAGAAAAATTAGGCAAACCGTGTGACTGAAGTGAGTGATTCTTTGAGTGTTAGAGCTTGTTTGTGATTGCAATAGGTTCCTGAGTGTCCCAGCAACGTGTTTGAATCTTTAAATCTCCTTGAAAGGGCCTGGAAAGGGGAATTCAGTTTCAAGCTTTATTGGAATTTTTCAATTTGATAAGGGTTCTTTGCAGCAGTTTTGCACGTGAATGAATTTAGGTTTAGCTTCAGTATATGTAATGGAATGAATTAGGTTAAATCTTTGGGCAAAAGATCCATGGCATTATGTTTTGCATCTTTGATTTTCAATCAAATCTTTTTTCAACTTTTTTGATTGATAAAACTTGCTAAAATTGAATATTTTGGTCCCCTTGATTGGCAAACGAAATCTTCAGCATGTGTTGGTCATATTTGCTCCACAAAAGATTTGAAAATAATATCTTTTGAATTTTCCTACAATTAAATGAATTAATATTAATAAAAATTCAATTAATTAATTAAAAATAAGAAAATAAATCAATTTAAGCTCATTGGGTCGTGCATAGGCCTTGGACAAAGTTTCAAGCAGGAATTTGAGGCCTATTAGCAAAAACAAGGTGTTTTAGGCAAAGTTGACTTTTGCAAATTCCCAAAAATTTCCCAACTTCTCCAATGCATATCTTGCTCAATTTTGATCATATGAACATGTTCTTGGACATTTTGGAAATGTCTTGAAGTCCTGTAACCAATGCCTTTGGTCCCATGTCATTTGGATTTATCAATCTCAAGTTATGGTCTTTGACTTAAAGTGCATTTTTGTTGACTTTTGAAATTGACCTATAATGTAGAAATTGATAACTTTTTGTGAGAGCATTTCTTGTACTTGGAATGTGAATATGAGTTGTAGGAAATATCATCCCCTTCAAAATGAGCATTGGATGGGATTTTTCTGATGAACCATGAAAAAGTTATGCCTTGGTCAAGTTACAGTTGACTTTTCAACTGTCCAAAAATAGCAACTTTTGCATCTTTGATGATTTCTGAGCCATTCTTGTAGAATCATGATCAAGACTTGATCAAATGATGATTATGGCTTCAAAATAAGATGTTGACCAAATTTTTTGACTTTTGACTGCCAAATGACCATTTTACCCCTATAGTTGATTGTGAAGCAAATGAAGCCTTTGACTGTGCAACTTGACCCTGTGAGTCTTGAAACTTGCCATGTAGATGCTTGAGGATATGTGTAGGCCTATGGGACTTGATTGGACCATTGAAAACCTCAAATTCACTGAAGGAACCAAAACCCTAATTTGACTGCCTTAGGAGGCATTTGGACTGTGCAATCCATTGAGAGATCTTGAACCATTTGAGGATGATTCTTGATAAACTTGGAGAAATATGGGAGGGCAAATTTTGGGGTACAACACTATCAATTTGGGTACTGCCAAAGATAGAAAAGAGGTTAAAGTAGGTGCCAACCTGGAGCCCAGTGTCAAAGAGCGCTTAATTCAGCTGTTGAATGAATATGTTGAGATCTTCGCCTGGTCCTATGAAGATATGTCGGGACTGGATACAAATATTGTGGTTCACCGTCTCCCTACAAGAGAAGAATGTCCACCAATCAAACAAAAAGTCTTCCGAATGAGGTCCGACATGTCTGAAAAGATCAAAGCTGAAGTGATGAAGCGGTTCAATGTTGGCTTTCTTGCTGTTACTTCCTATCCATAATGGGTTGCTAACATTGTGCTCGTGCCTAAGAAGGACGGCAAAGTCAGAATGTGCATGGACTACAGAGACCTAAATAGGGCTAGCCCTAAAGATGACTTTCCACTACCACACATTGACATCTTGGTTGACAAAACAGCTCAACACAAGGTATTCTCTTTCATGGACGGATTTTTAGGGTACAACCAGATCAAAATGGCCCCCGAAGACATGGAGAAGACTACTTTTGTTACGCAGTGGAGTACCTTCTGCTATAAGGTGATGCCATTCGGACTGAAGAATGTCGGGGCAACCTATCAGCGAGCCATGGTAGCTTTGTTTCATGACATGATACATCATGAGATTGAAGTCTACGTAGACGACATGATAGCCCGTTCACAGACAGAAGAAGAACACCTCGACCATCTGCAAAAGCTGTTTGTCAGATTGAAGGAATATAAGCTCAGACTGAACCCTAGCAAGTGCACTTTCAGAGTCAGGTTCGGTAAACTCTTGGGATTCATCGTCAGCAACAAAGGCATTGAGGTTGATCCTGCCAAAGTCAAAGCCATACAAGAAATGCCTGCCCCTCGCACTGAGAAGGAGGTCAGAGGTTTCTTGGGACGCCTAAACTACATTGCAAGGTTCATCTCTCACCTAACATCTACCTGTGAACCAATCTTCAAGCTGTTGAAGAAAGATCAGGTGGTTAAATGGAATGATGACTGTTGAGTTGCTTTCGATAAGATCAAGGAGTATTTGCTGGAACCTCCTATCTTGATGCCACCCGTCGAAGGAAGGCCTTTAATCATGTATCTGACTGTCTTAGATAATTCAATGGGGTGCATACTGGGCCAACATGACGAGTCTGGCCGAAAAGAGCATGCCATTTATTACCTTAGCAAAAAGCTTACCGACTGTGAGACCCGATACTCACTGCTCGAGAAAACTTGTTGCACTTTGGTATGGGCTGCTCGCCGGTTAAGGCAGTATATGTTGACACATACCACTTTACTGATTTCTAAGATGGATCTGATCAAGTACATCTTCGAGAAGTCTGCTTTATCCGGAAGAATCGCTAGATGGCAGATGATCCTCACTGAATATGATATACAGTACACAACCCAAAAAGCTATAAAGGGGAGTGTGCTAGCCGATCATCTGGCCCATCAAGCCGTCGAAGATTACCAATCCATGAGATTCGACTTCCCCGGCGAGGATATCATGACTTTGAGCAACATTGAAGAAAACAGATCGTATGACGGACCTGAACAAGGATCCCGATGGACTCTGTACTTTGATGGTGCCTCCAACGCACTTGGGAACGGTATCGGCGCGATACTTATCTCTCCACAAGGTTGCCATACACCTTTCACTGCTAGACTCTGCTTCAGCTGCACCAACAACATGGCCGAGTATGAAGCTTGTATCTTTGGTCTCAAGGCTGCTATTGACTTGGGAATTAAATCTTTGATTGTATTTGGGGACTCAGCTTTGGTTATCAGTCAAACCAAAGGAGAGTGGGATACTAAGCACCCTAACCTCATCCCTTACAAAGAACATGTCTTGACATTGTTACCACATTTCGAGCAGATCACCTTCGAGCACTTCCCGCGAGAAGAGAATCAGTTGGCAGATGTGTTAGCTACAATGTCATCCATGTTTAAACTTAATTGGGATAATGAGGCACCTCAAATCACCATTGAACGAATGGACGAACCTGCACATTGTCATGAAATTAATACCAAAGAAGTGGTGAACCGACCTTGGTTTCATGACGTTAAAAGGTATCTTGAAGCACAAGAATACACTGAAGGAGCTTCAGTCAACGACAAAAAGTTCTTAAGGAGGTTCGCTGCCAAGTTATTTCTGAGTAATGGTATCCTATACAAGCGCAATCTTGATTGTGTCCTACTCCGTTGTGTGGACAAAGTTGAAGCTGAGTAGATCATGGCTGAACTACATAATGGCACCTTTGGCACCCACTCAAGTGGTCATACGATGGCTAAGAAGATTCTACGGGCAGGCTACTACTGGTCTACCATGGAAGCTGACTGTCATAAACATTCTCGTACTTGTCACAAATGCCAAATCTATGCTGACAAGGTACATATTCCCCCAGTCCCTCTCAATGTCTTAACAGCTCCTTGGCCATTCGCGATGTGGGGAATCGACATGATTGGAGGGATCAAGCCTACAACATCCAATGGACACTGTTTCATCCTAGTGGCCATTGATTACTTTACCAAGTGGGTCGTAGCAGCTTCCTTCGCATCCGTTACAAAGAATGTGGTTGCCCGCTTCATCAAGCAGAACCTCATATGTCGGTATGGTATCTCCGACAGGATTATCACTGACAACGGTACAAATTTGAACAATACTATGATCACCGCTCTATGCGAGCAGTTCAAGATTCAACATCACAATTCATCTCCCTATCGGCCTAAGATAAATGGTGTTGTCGAAGCTGCGAACAAAAATATCAAAAAGATCATTCAAAAGATGAAAGTCACCTACAAGGACTGGCATGAGATGTTATCGTTTGCTCTGCACGGGTACTGTACCACGGCACGCACTTCAACTGGGGCAACCCCTTTTTCTTTGGTATATGGCATGGAAGTTGTTTTACCTATGGAAGTTCAGATTCCTTCCTTGAGAATCATGAAAGATGCTGGTTTGGGTGAAGACGATTGGATTTAGACCCAGCTTGATCAACTTAACTTGACTGATGAAAAGCGACTTACTACTGTTTGCCATGGTCAGGCTTATCAAAAATGTATGATCAAGGCCTTTAACAAGAAAGTCAAGAGACAAGTATATCAAGTCGGGGACCTTGTAATCAAGCGAATCATCTTGCCACAAAGTGATCCCAGGGGAAAATGGACTCCTACTTACGAAGGACCATTTGTGATCAAAAATATCTTTTATGGTGGGGCAATGATCCTGACCACCATGGACGGCGATGACCTACCACACCCTGCGAACGTAGACATAGTCAAAAGATACTACGCATAAACGACCCAACAAGTTGAAAACCTGAAAGGGAGACTTGGGCAAAAATGGGCATCCCGGTGAATCGAAAACCCGAAAGGGCAGTTCAGGCAAAAATTAGGGATAAATAAAAAAAATCTGTACACCTGGCAAGTTGAAAACCCGAAAGGGAGACTTGGGCAAAAAAGGGTTTCCCGGTGGATCGAAAATCCGAAAGGGCGGTGTTGTACCCCAAAATTTTCCCTATCATTTTATCAACATTTCTTATCACAAGGCTCTTTGAACTCAAGATCAAGCTAGGGTTTGCTCTACTCAAGACATCTCCTTGCACTGATGACCTAAATTAGGGTTTGAGTTTGCACAGGGATTTTTTTTACCTACAATGCCCAAAGTGACTTTCTTACTTCATGTTGGACTCATAATTTTGTCCATACCAAGTTTCAAACCTTGAATCAAATTTTTGCCCAGTCAATTGGATAGTTGACCTAGAAATCAACTGTATTGGAGAAAAAGTCAACTGTGGCCAATTTACAGTCAAACCTCATGAATTTTGACCCACATCAACATTATTAACTCATATGAACCATTTGATCAAGTTTGGACCACAACTCCACAAGAAATTTGATCAGATCACCAAAAGGGCAAAATGGTCATTTTTAGGGTTTTGACTGTACAAAGGCAATTTTGACCTTTTGACCTAGCCAATGGCAAATTGGGTTCAACCATGGATTCAAGGACTCAATGGAATCATCTTGACCTATTCAACAAGTTCAAAAGACCTCAATTGCATTGGATTGACAGATGAATTTTTCAGTCAACTGATCAAAAATTGGCTGTACACTGAAAAGTCAAACTTTGACTTTTTGGTCAAAATCAAGTGCCAAGGGTCATTTTTCATCAAGATGTGTCAAAACATGATAGCTCGAAGTCTACGTAGACGACATGATATCTCGTTCACAGACAGAAGAAGAAGACCTCGACCATCTGCAAAAGTTGTTTGCCAGGTTAAAGGAATATAAGCTCAGACTGAACCCTAGCAAGTGTACTTTCGGAGTCAGGTCCGATAAGCTTTTGGGATTCATCGTCAGTAACAAAGGCATCGAGGTTGATCCTGCCAAAGTCAAAGCCATACAAGAAATTCCTGCCCCCGCACTGATAAGGAGGTTAGAGGTTTTTTGGGACGCCTAAATTATATTGCAAGGTTCATCTCTCACCTAACATCTACCTGTGAGCCAATCTTCAAGCTGTTGAAGAAAGATCAAGTAGTTGAATGGGATAATGATTTTCAAGTTGCTTTTGATAAGATCAAGGAGTATTTGTTGGAACCTCCTATCTTGATGCCACCCGTCGAAGTAAGACCTTTAATCATGTATTTGATTATTTTGGATAACTCAATGGGGTGCGTACTGGGCCAACATGATGAGTCTGGCCGAAAAGAGCATGCCATTTATTACCTTAGTAAAAAGTTTACCGACTGTGAGACTCGCTGCTCACTGCTCGAGAAAACTTGTTGTGCTTTGGTATGGGCTGCTCGCCGACTGAGGCAGTATATGTTGACACATACCACTTTGCTGATTTCCAAGATGGATTCGATCAAGTACATCTTCGAGAAGCCTGCTTTATCTGGAAGGATCGCTAGATGGAAGATGATCCTGACTGAGTATGATATCCAGTACACAACCCAAAAAGCTATAAAAGGGAGTGTACTAGCTGACCATCTAGCTCATCAAGCCGTCGAAGATTACCACTCTATGAGGTTTGACTTCCCTGACGAGGACATTATGACATTGGACAACATTGAAGGTAACAGACCGTATGATGGACCTGAACAAGGATCCCGATAGACCCTGTACTTTGATGGTGCTTCAAATTCACTTGGAAACGGTATCGGCGCGGTACTTATTTCTCCAGAAGGTTTCCATACACCTTTCACTGCTAGACTATGCTTCAGCTGCACCAACAACATGGCCGAGTATGAAGCTTGTATCTTTGGTCTGAAGGCCGCAATTGACCTAGGAATCAAATCTCTGATTGTATTTGGGGACTCAGCTTTGGTTATCAGTCAAATCAAATAAGAGTGGGACACTAAACATCCTAATCTTATCCCATACAAAGAACATGTCTTGACATTGTTGCCTCATTTCGAGCAGATTACCTTTCAGCACTTCCCGCGAGAAGAAAATCAGCTAGCAGATGCTCTGGCTACAATGTCTTCTATGTTTAAACTCAATTGGGATAATGAGGCTCCCCAAATCACCATCGAGCGAATGGACGAACCTGCGCACTGTCATGAGATTAATACCGAAGAAGTAGTGGAACACCCTGGTTTCATGAAATCAAAAGGTATCTCCAGACTCGAGAATACCCTGAAGGAGCTTCAGTCAATGACAAAAAGTTCTTAAGGAGATTTGCTGCCAAGTTCTTCCTGAGTAATGGTATCTTATATAAGCGCAGCCATAATTGTGTTCTACTTCGTTGTGTGGACAAAGTTGAAGCTGAGTTAATCATGACTGAAATACATAGCGGCACATTTGGCACCCACTTGAGAGGACATACGATGGCTAAGAAGATTCTAAGGGCAGGCTACTACTGGTCTACCATGGAAGCTGATTGTCATCAATATTCCCGTACTTGTCACAAATGCCAAGTCTATGCTGACAAGGTACATATTCCTCCAGTTCCTCTCAATGTTCTAACAGCTCCTTGGCCATTCGCGATGTGGGGAATCGACATGATTGGAGAGATCAAGCCTACGGCATCCAATGGACATCGCTTCATCTTGGTGGCTATTGATTATTTCACCAAGTGGGTTGAAGCGGCTTCCTTCGCCTCCGTTACGAAGAATGTGGTTGCCCGCTTCATTAAGCAGAACCTCATATGCCGGTATGGTATCCCCGACAGGATCATCACGGACAATGGTACAAACCTAAATAACATTGTGATCACCGCTCTGTGCGAGCAGTTCAAGATTCAACATCACAATTCATCTCCCTACCGGCCAAAGATGAACGGTGTTGTTGAAGCTGCGAACAAAAATATCAAGAAGATCATTCAAAAGATGACAGTCACATACAAGGACTGGCATGAGATGTTACCGTTTGCTCTGCATGGATATCGTACCACGGCGCGTACTTCCACTGGGGCAACCCCCTTTTCTTTTGGTATATGGCATGGAGGTTATTCTACCTATGGAAGTTCAGATTCCTTCTTTGAGGATTATGAAGGATGTTGGTTTAAGTGAAGACGATTGGATTCAGACCCGGCTTGATCAACTTAACTTGATCAACGAGAAATGACTTACTGTTATTTGTCATGGTCAGACGTATAAAAAACGGATGATCAAGGCTTTCAACAAGAAAGTCAGACGTCAGGTATATCAAGTCGGAGATCTTGTAATCAAGCGGATCATCTTGCCGCAAAGTGATCCCAGGGGAAAATGGACTCCTACTTATGAAGGACCGTTTGTGATCAAGAACATCTTTTCTGGTGGGGCAATGATTCTGACCACCATGGACGGCAACGACCTGCCGCACCCTGCAAACGTAGACATAGTCAAAAGATACTACGCATAAAATGACCCGACAAGTTGAAAACCCGAAAGGGCGACTTGGGCAAAAATGGGCATCCCGGTGAATCGAAAACCCGAAAGGGCGGTTCAGGCAAAAATTAGGGATAAATATAAAAAATCTGTACACCCAGCAAGTTGAAAACCCGAAAGGGCGACTTGGGCAAAAAAGGGTTTCCCGGTGGATCGAAAACCCGAAAGGGCGGTCCAGGCAAAAGTTAGGGAATTAAAGCGTATGACTATGTCTCGTTGGATCACTTTAAGGACAATCTCTTCACGATCAAACTCCAGGCTTCTGATCAACCTAATCATCTACGGACGAAGCAAAGAATGGACAAGATACTCAGAGTTGTGAAGGATATAGCAGAATGGGAACCCCATGGAATTGTTACACATAGCCATCTTTCTTTGTACAAAAATTTTCTCAATTTTTCGACAACATTCTCTTACTAGGATGTCTGTCTTCTTTGTACAAAAATACTTACAAAAGTTAATACAAAGATACTTCAAAGTGCAGAAATGTGCTTGCCTTTCCTTTCTTTTTTACACTTATGTTTTATTTGAAAACGTCCAATGGTTTGTTAAATGAGCATATGCATTTGAATATAATCATTGCTTACAAATAAAACAAAATAAGAAAGGATAATTACTGATAGGCCGAAAGTATAGGAAAACGTCTTTAGGCTATTCTAGAAGAAATCCCATACAGTATGTCATTCAGATCCTCAACAGAGCTAAAACCTTGAAGTATATATCCCCAGCAGAGACAGAATACTCTAAACTTTATTCCCCAGCGGAGTCCAAAAACTTCAAATCTTAAACTCCGGTGGAATACTATCCAACTTCCTCTGATTCCCCAGCGGAGTTCTCCGTAAAACAGAAATCCCCAGTAGATTGGCATACAACCCAAGCTTTCGAAAAAAATTTCCAACAGGATAAACATTCTCCCCACAAATTTATTTCCCGGCAGAACGAAGATTCTTGTTCCCGTTTCTCCATTTGAAGCCTCTCAGGTTTTAATTCCCCAGTAGAGATCGTTGGAGTTATCCTTATTTTCTCAAGAAAGTCATAAAGGATTCTCAATTCCCCACAAGTCACCAAGGATCTTCAATCCTCGGCAGTGGTCCAAAGTACATTCTCAGTCTCAACAATCAAAGGTTTTGAATCTCCAACAGCAGTCAAGGGCTTATTTTCCCCGGTAGCAGTCAAAGATTTCATTATCTCCAGCTATCTAGGATTTATTTTCCTCAACAAGACAGCTAATCGGCTTACATGCGCATACATTACATTCATGTACCATAAACATTGATATAACACATTTTATTGCATCATACATATCATGCAACATAACTTTGTGTTTTAGCTAACACTTTACCCTTTTCAGGATAAAATTTAAAAGCTATCTTTAACAAATATTCAAAGATTTCAGATACAGTATGGATACACCCCAGACACGGCGGTCATTATATTACTCATTTAGACTTCAGCAATCAGATACAGACTAGATACGCTCCAAACACAGAAGCCATTCTATCTCTCATTTAGATTCAACTATCAACTTCAAGCTCAGATACACTCCAAGACACAGAAGTCATTTTGTCGCCTTTTTCAGATCCTAGTTACAGTACGGATACACTCCAGACACGAAAGTCATTCTGCTACTCATACAGATCTCAAAATCAAGATACGGTCCAGATACGCACCAGACGTGGTTACCATTCTGTCACTCATTTAAACCTATTCCCCATCCCAGAGATATTCCAGATGCGGATGTCTTTCTGTTGCTTATTCAAATTTCAGATTTCGGATACAATACAGATACACTCCAGACGCGGAAGTCATTCTGATATTCATACAAGAATCAAATACAGTTACAGCTTGGATATGCTCCAAACACGGAAGTCATTCCTTTGCTCATACCAATCAAATCTCCAGATACAACTCAGATACGTTCCAGATGCAGATACCATTCTGATGTTCATTCTACCGATATTCAACAAACATTTTTTATGGCATCTCTAAGCCCATCTCCAGCAAGATTCTATCATCTGCAAATGGCATCTTTAAGCCCATTCCCTCACCAATATTTTGACGAGTGCAAATTTATGGGCACTCTAGTGTCCAATCCTCTTTTACCTTCGAGTCACGAAAGGCAAACTTGCCAATCTAACTCTTCAGGTCCAAGAAGATTGAACAGGGGCAACTGTTGTACCCCAAAATTTTCCCTCTCATTTTATCAACATTTCTCATCACAAGGCTCTTTGAACTCAAGATCAAGCTAGGGTTTGCTCTGCTTAAGACATCTCCTTGCACTGATGACCTAAATTAGGGTTTGAGTTTGCACAGGGATTTTTTTTACCTACAATGCCCAAAGTGACTTTCTTACTTCATGTTGGACTCATAATTTTGTCCATACTAAGTTTCAAACCTTGAATCAAATTTTTGCCCAGTCAATTGGACAGTTGACCTAGAAATCAGCTGTATTAGGGAAAAAGTCAACTGTGGCCAATTTACAGTCAAACCTCATGAATTTTGACCCACATCAATATTATGAACTCATATGAACCATTTGATCATGTTTGGACCACAACTCCACAAGAAATTTGATCAGATCACCAAAAGGGCAAAATGGTCATTTTTAGGGTTTTGACTGTACAAAGGCAATTTCTGACCTTTTGACCTAGCCAATGGCAAATTGGGTTCAACCATGGATTAAAGGACTCAATGGAATCATCTTGACCTATTCAACAAGTTCAAAAGACCTCAATTGCATTGGATTGACAGATGGATTTTTCAGTCAACTGATCAAAATTTGACTGTACACTGAAAAGTCAAACTTTGACTTTTTGGTCAAAATCAAGTGCCAAGGGTCATTTTTCATCAAGATGTGTCAAAACATGAAACTTGTACATCAAGAAACCCAAAATTGCTAATTAGGGTTTAAAGTTGAAAATTTTCATAACTTAGAATTTTTCTAAGTTATGAAATTTTCTTATTTTTCCTAACTTTGTCCAACATTTCACCATGATGCAATTGTATTCAAACAAAACTTCCAACATGAAAGTTGTAGTCCTCCACAAAGTCTACAACTTTGATTCACAAAGTTTTCTCAAAAGAAGCTTGGATATCAAGTTATGATTTTTGGAACAAGGGTCCCTAAAACTTTTAACTTAGTGAAATTTTGCCCTAGTTTAGGCAGGATTTTGACCAATCTTCTTGGCCATTTTTCACATAGTTACACTTGGAATCTCAAGTTTAATTTCAAAGATGGATTATAGAGCATGTTGCAAGCTTTTCAAAATGTCCAAGAACTCCTCAAACACATTTGTGGTTAGGGAGAATCGAAGGCTTGAAGTTGGCAAAAACTCACTTTTCATCCATGGCATATTCATGTTCATACAAGTTGCAATTTAAAATCAGCATGCCTTACACTAGTTTACATGCCTCTAAACCACTTCACACTCAATAATTTAATGCAAATCCATCAGTCTAATCCATTGTTCTGGTCATTTGGACATTGTACACAAAATTAAGCCCTAAGTAGAAAAAGGCACATTTCCATTTTTGCCACAATGTGCTTTATGTCAAACCACAATCCCTTGAGCATTGGTCCATATCTCAGAGAGAAAATCAAATCCACAAGTTGTAGGGGCCAAGAGAAAAGTATGCAAGCATAAGGGTAGCCTGTACAGGCCTGTGTTCATCACTTCACACATTTTGACTTCAAAAACAAGACACTTATCCAAAACCTTAGAACTAAAAAACCAGCCAAGATAAACTTATGCAAACAGTTTGAACATCTTTCTCTCACCCCTTTGAGCCAGAAACACGATTGCTTGAGCCTCTAAACACCCCATAGCCAGAAATCACCTTCCATTGGCAAAACAGGGCAGAACCTGCAACTTGAGTTCCATAGCTCAATTGGCTCGTGCGTTTTGCCCCAAGTTGCTTCAAACACCTTCCATTCAACTCACCCAAGCTATCCCAAACCTCAAACTCCAACTATAACTCCATTTACAGAGTTTGCCATTTTCATTTTGAGCTTGTGCAAGTTGAGTTCTATAGGCTGATTCAAGGATATTCAAGGCAAGCAGGCTATTGGAGAAGGTCAAGTGAAGTCCAAGCAAGCTCTCAGACATCTCAAGCCTTGTTGAAAAGCCCTACATTTCCCTACACGAAGTCAGATGAAACAGGTTTTTGTCAACTTCATATCTCTCTATTTAGGAACATTTAGCCTTAGGTTTATGAATAAAAAATGTAGTATTCATTGCCATGAAGTTGTACATATGCTCAATTTTCATTTATATTAAGCATGCTAAGAGAATTTCATCCATGAACATACTGAAAAAACTAGGTTAGATTTTAGGGCCAGAGAAATTCTCTTTGGCCTTTGAGAGTTAAGACAAGTTGTTTATATGGTTGGAATCGTCTTGAAATTCTCTACAAATTTGATGTTATGTGTTTTTGCAATAGAGCTCGTATGCAGGATGTCCATGTTGGATAACAGACGCGCGCGTTTGTTTGAAATCTGAAGGTTGAAGATGAAGTGGTGGGCTGGGCTTGGCCTGGCTCACTATTGACACCCCCCTTTTACTTTTTGCACCTCCTGGCTCAATTTCTTGTTACTTTATATTTTTTGAATTTTTATTTTCATTTCTGACTTTATTTATTTATTCCCAAATATAAAAAATGCTCAAAAGTATTTTTGTAATTTTTTCACATTTATTTTGCATTTTTATTTTATTTTTCCAACATAAAAAACAATTTATTTACTTTTATCTTATTTATTAAAACTTGAAAATAATATATAAATTATACTTTTATTTTTTTTTATTTATTTTGATCCACACTAAAAATATTTTTCTAAATATATTTTATTTTTGTATTTATTTTATTTTTATTTTATCATATTTAATATAATTAATACATATATAAATATATACTTTTATTAAATACTTTAGAATAAAAATACACAAATATTACACTTTATTTTTATTATTAAATATACTTAATAAATACTTTTTCTAAACAAATTTTAATTTTTCACACATACTATTTTTTTTATTGTATATAAATAAAAATAATTAATATATTTACTTTCTTAAAGAAATTAGGGTTTTACCCTTAACCTAATAAAACTAATCTTTTATTTATTTCTTTATTTTTTTTTACAATTAAATATTTTTGCATACATAAATAAACAAAAACCTTTTTGCATAATTCATATTTATTTGATATATTTATTTATTTTGTTTATTTAAATATTGTCCATTTTTTTATTTATGCATTTGAATTCAATTTGGATGTAATAGTAAATTAGGGTTTATATTTCTTGTCAAATACACCCCCATTCAAAGATTGTACCCCCATCTCCATAATCATGTTGTAATAGTTGTAGATTTACTTTTACACTTTTATTTGCTTTCAATTATGCCATGATTAGAGAATTAGGGTTTGTATGCAAAAATCAAAATCAACAAATAGCTTGACCTAATCAAAGACAAATATGCATGAAAATCAATACACAATCCACACTTGCACCCCTAGGGTTACAATCCACTTGTTGCCTTAAAATGGGCCATGTTATGCATGTTGGGTACTTTGGCAAAACAAAAATATAACAAAAGATCATAGTCTCTCGATGACGATATCTTGGTTGCCTAAACAAAAATGATCAAGTCCCTCAAAAATTTGCCAAAAATACCTAACACAATTGCTATCATGGTCTATACGATGACCCGCGCCTGTCCCGTTTAACATCCTAACACAAGGTTGTTCACCAAATGCAATGGTGAAATAACACTGTCAAAAGGGTTAAAAACATATAGGAAAGATCTTTGAGTAAAATAAGGTAGATAACTCTTAGTTACTTGATCAAAGCTTGCAAAAACATCCTTGCTATTTTGAAAGACACTTCACAACACAAATTTCAAAACATTTTCCAAATCAAACTTTCAAAACATTGAAACATCTTTTCAAAAGACAAAACACCCTTGTATACATTCAAACAAGAATCATTATAAAGGTTGCCACAACGATGGTCTCTTTTCAAAACATCTTTCAAAACCATGCACAAAGCACCATTTCAAACAATTGAAAAGCAAAAGCAAGTGATCTAAACAAGTAACTAAGAGCCCATGGATAACCATGGATGAAAAGGGTGCTTGCTGTAACACCCCTTCTAAAATACCCTGAATAATATTAATTATATCAATGATTAAAGACATATTTCATCAGAGTTAACACGGAACAATGGATGTCACAATTATGAAATAAATAAAACTTCCAATAAAACAGTAGTCATGCTACACTGAGGGTCATTATTCAAATAATTCAATCAACTTAAGACCATGTCTTACACAGCGGAAAAATACCATAACCAAAACGGAATAAACCAAAACATAATTATTTATAATGAAATTCAAAGAAACAATTGAATAATAACTAATTCCTCAACTAAACGTTCCCCAGTGTTACAACCTATCAGAGCACGACACTGACACGCGGACTTAAAGTAACATAGCTCTAGAGACATCATCACCAACTTCTGAGCTGCTAACTTTAATCTGAAATTGTTAAAGTAAGGGTGATATTTCTCATAATTAACATGCATTATAAGCTTCTCAATCAACATTATATCACAAGCATATTATTTCACCCATTTTAGCATAAATTCATATTCAACACGCAGTTCCAATCATACAAGTCATTATGCACAAATCAATAATCAACCAAAGAATTGTAACACTGGAAGACATCCTAACATGTTACAATTCCATGCAAATACAAATGCAAACACAATGCATGTGGTACCAACACGTGACCAAGTCACCCAACATTGATCCATCATCAACCGGATACAGCAACCATCGATTCGTCCATAAACACCCGAACACGAATCCAGCCTAACCACCCATCATCACCCGGGTATCGGTTAACGGCAATACAAGTCAAATTCCACACAATGGGAATTAACTTCACCAAAACAATGCATATGCACTCACATCACTAGCATGCAACATCAAATCAGTCTATGAAATACATCAATTTATCATAACTGAACCAAAACCAAAAACATGATATCTCAATGATCATGCACACCATCATTAGCAACATAAACATGCCTTTCATTCACACAATACTAATACATCCATCCATCACAGGTTCACTGCTACATACACACCCATGTGCGTTAGCCAATAATCACTTATTCCGGGATTTGACTCATTTTCAAAATAATTTCAGGTTTTAGGAAATATTTTTATTTTATAAAATAAAGCATTAAATTTAAGAAATAACGTCCAAAACGGCACTCAAAACGGACTTACGGTTTGAAAGTTATGAATTTTCAAAGTTTAATATTTTTCAAAAAGTTACAGCAGAACCCGGTTCCTACATATGCAGGAACCGGTTCCTGCGAAGTTCAAAAATCACGCTTCTGGAAAAATGTATGGGAACCCGGTTCCTACCTATACAGGAACCGGTTCCTACGTGCATTTTTGCCAGTTTTTATAAATTCACACAGTGGAACCCGGTTCCTCCCCACTGGGAACCGGTTCCCACGACCTGCAGAGTCAAATTCTGCACTTTTGACAGCATTTATTCATTCTAAACCAATTCCAAACATACCCATACGAATTGCAACATGAGAAACACCAAAACACATCCATTTTGCACCATTATAACATCAAACAACATTATTTCATCATTCCTTTTTATCATCTGACACCCTAATGGTTTTCAACCTACAATTCGACGCAATAGGGACAATTCTACGGAACCCTAGAATTCCAAACCGGGATTCCCTAACATACTATGATCCATACTATTGAATATCTAAACCGATAATACGAATTAACTAATTGAAATCACCCCTTACCTTGTGGGTTCTTCGAATTCTGACGCTTCCGGTTTTCTCCTTCTTTTTCCTCTTCTCAAATGCACGTATGATGAATATTCCAAAATAACTCTCTTTCTATTCTTTTTCCTTTTAATACTCCTTTTATTATTCCAATAAAATAATTAAATTAGTAATTAGTAAGAGTAGAGTATTTTACCCCTCACACCCTCTAATCACTCTTCACACCACCAATACTTCTTTCCTTTAATTAATTAAATTAATTCCAATAATCCAAAAATACCAATAATTAAATTTCCAATTAAATTAATAATTAAAAATTCTAATTATTTAATAATCGGATTATTTGGGGTGTCACACTTGCACCTTCCCTTTTCATAATCTACTCCCTGAACCCAAGAAAACATCTCAAAGGTCTTTCATGTGCTTTTTGACCTTTCCTTAGGATAAAATAAAAAGTCGGTGGCGACTCTTGCTAAACCGAAACATTTGCGAACACAAAACGCAAAACCTCAAATCAGTTCTCCCACTGTATCACAGGTAGTCCAGGAAAAAGTTAGGGAATTAAGGCATATGACTATGTCTCATCGGATCACTTTAAGGACAATCTCTTCACAGATAAGCTTCGGGCTTGTGATCAATCTAATCAACATCGAACGAAGCAACGAATGGACAAGATACTCAGAGTTACGAAAGCTATAGCAGAATGGGAACCCCATGGAATGGGAACCTCAAACGGAGCCATACCAATGCTCGAATGAAAACTATTGTTGTAGGTAAACTCAATCAATGGTAGATAACTATCCCAAGCTCCACCTTTCTCCAACACACAAGCTCTTAACAAATCTTCCAACGACTGAATCGTTCTCTCCGTCTAACCATCTGTCTGTGGATGATAAGCGGAACTCAAACGCAACTTAGTACCCAAAGCTTCTTGCAATTCCGTCCAAAATTTAGATGTAAACCTCGGATCTCGATCCGACACAATACTAGAAGGAATACCGTGCAAACTCACAATCTTCTCAACATACAATTCTACCAACCTTTCCATCGGATAATCCATTCTTATCGGAATAAAGTGAGCAGATTTCGTCAACCGATCAACAATAACCCAGATAGAATCACAATTCTTCGATGTCCTTGGCAAACCAGACACAAAATCCATAGAGATTCCATCCCATTTCCATTCTGGAACAAACAACGGTTCCATCAATCCTGACGGTTTCTGATGCTCAATCTTCGACTTCTGACAAACCAAACAAGCATACACAACTCAGCAATTTCCTTTTTCATTCCCGGCCACCAAAACAACTTCTTCAAATCATGGTACATTTTAGTAGCACCAGGATGAATACTCAATCCACTACGATGTCCTTCTTCCAAAATACTCTTCCTAATCTCTGCAACATCCGGAACACACACCCTATTACCAAATCTCATAACACCATTCTCATCAATTCGGAACTCGCCTCCTTGACCTTGGTTGATCAATGTCAATTTATCAACTAAACCAACATCGGACTTCTGTCCATTCCGAATTTCTTCCAGAATACCACTAGTCAGTTTCAACATACCCAATTTCAAACTATTCGGAGTAGTTTCACATACCAAACTTAAATCTCTGAACTGCTCAACCAAATCTAACTCACGGACCATTAACATCGATATATGCAAGGACTTCCTACTCAAGGCATCCGCAACAACGTTTGCCTTACCAGGATGGTAATTCAAACCGAAATCATAATCCTTTAGAAATTCTAACCATCTCCTCTGCCTCATATTCAACTCTTTCTGATCAAAGAGATACCTCAGACTTTTGTGATCACTGAACACCTCAAACTGAGAACCATATAAATAATGCCTCCACAACTTCAAAACAAACACAACAGCTGCCACTCCAAATCATGAGTTGGATAATTCCTTTCATGTACTTTCAATTGTCTCGAAGCATAAGCCACCACCTGCTTATCTTGCATCAACACACCACCTAATCCCATTAATGATGCGTCACAATACACAACAAAAGACTTAGTCGGATTTGGCAAAATCAAGATCGGAGCACTTGTCAACCTCCTCTTCAGCTCTTGAAATCCTTTCTCACATTCAACATCCCAAACAAACATCTGACCCTTCCTGGTCAACTTAGTCAACGGTAACGCTAATTTGGAAAATCCTTCTATAAACTTCCTGTAATAACCTGCAAGACCCAGAAAACTACGGATCTCAGAAGCATTCTTCGGCGCTTCCCACTGAGATACTGCTTCTACCTTCGTAGGATCCATGGCAATTCCATTCTTGGAAATTACATGGCCAAGAAAACTTACTTCACTTAACCAGAATTCACACTTGGACAACTTCGCATAAAGCTTCTTCTCTTTCAACAATTCCAACACAACTCTGAGATGTTCTGCATGCTCTTCATCGCTCTTCGAATAAATTAGAATATCATCAATGAACACCACCACAAACTTATCAAGATACAGATGAAATATCTTGTTCATATACTCCATGAAAACACCAGGTGCATTAGTAACTCCAAACGGAATAACAGAATACTCGTAATGTCCATACCTCGTTCTAAATGCAGTTTTCTGAATATCTTCAGACTCCACACGAATCTGATGATATCCAGATCTCAGATCAATCTTACTAAATACACAAGCTCCAACTAGTTGATCCATCAAATCATCGATCCTCGGCAAAGGATACCAATTCTTGATTATAACTTTATTCAGCAGTCTATAATCAACACATAATCTCATTGAACCTTCTTTCTTCTTAACCAACAACACCGGAGCACCCCACGGCGAAACACTCGGACGAATAAACTTCTTCTCAAGTAACTCCTCCAACTGTTTCTTTAACTCCGCTAATTCAGATGCCGACATACGGTAAGGCGCCATCGACATCGGACTAGTTCCAGGAATCAAATCTATAGTAAATTCTAACTCCCTCTCAGGTGGCAATTCACTAACGTCTTCCGGAAACACCTCTGGAAATTCATTCACCACTGGCAACCCATCACTCTTTGCTTTTCCCTCCGCTTCTATTGCAGAATACAACATAAATACCACAGCACCATCTTTCACAGCTAGGTTCATCTGTTTAACCGACATAGTCACATCTTCGACACCAACCTCTTCAGGAAAAATAACTGTCTTCGCAAAACTGTTGATATGAACCTGGTTGAATTCCAACCAGTTCATTCCAAGGATGATATCAAGTTGTTCTAACGATAGGCACACTAAATCCATACCGAAACCCCTACCAAAAATCACAATAGGACAATTCCTACAAACATACGAAGTAGTCACTGAACCCGACGCAGGAGTATCAATAACCATACTTTCATCCATATTAGAAATTTCCAAATTCAATCTTTTAGCACAATCCAAAGCAATAAAAGAATGCGTAGCTCCAGTATCAATAATCGCAATCAAAGGTATGTCATTAATAAAACATGTACCTTTAATCAGCCGGTCATCTGGCTTAGTCTCTGACCCAGACAATGCAAACACTTTACCACCAGCTTGCTCCTTCTTGGGTTTTGTACACTGAGGACGAGTATGACCTTCTTCACCACAGTTGTAACAAGTCACCACTCTTACTCTGCAATCATTGGCCACATGGCCGAGTTTCCCACACTTGAAACACTTCTTATCATTACTTTTGCAATCCACCATACGATGTCCTGTCTCACCACACTTGTAGCACTTAATTGAAGAACTAGAATCTCCTCCACCAAACTTCTTCCAACCACCGGGTCTCTAATTACTTCTATCATAAGGCTTACCACGATCCATCTGTTGCTTACCCTTCCTATCAACATACCCTCGAGCATTCGACTTAGTGCTAGCAAGATCCTCCTCTAAAATCCTACTACAGTCAACCAGATCAGGAAATCTTCGGATACGCTGATACCGAATACCCTGCTTAATCTCATCACGAAGACCATTATCAAACTTGATACATTTGGAAAATTCTCCATCTGCATCGTTAGTATAATGAGCATAATACTTCGCTAACTCAGTAAACTTCGAAGCATACTCACTGACAGTCTTGTTACCCTGCTTGAGTTCCAGAAACTCAATCTCCTTCTTGCCTCTGATGTCCTCAGGAAAGTACCTTCTTAGAAAAGCCCTCCTGAACACAGCCCAAGTCAACGCAATACCATCTTCTTCCATTTCAGTTCTGGTAGCAACCCACCAGTCATCAGCTTCTTCTGCTAACATGTGAGTTTCGTATCTCACCTTCAGCCCTTTAGCACAGTCAATTATTCTGAAGATCCTCTCGATCTCCTTCAACCACTTCTGAGCACCTTCGGGTTCATGTGCACCCTTGAACAACGGAGGATTATTCCTCTGAAAATTCCCCAATTGTCGGTCAGCACCAATCACAGCTCCCTGCTGGTTCCCTCCGAGTACTCCAGCCAACATTCCCAATGCTTCAGCAATAGCATCGTCGTTTCTTCTGTTACCTCTTCCGGCCATTGTTCTTGTAACATTACAAAACAACCTCATCAGCACACAAGTATCGACAGTGTCATCTTACACTAGTCGCATACAAAAGGGATAACGACACAAGACAAGACCGACTATGCTCTGATACCACTATTATAACACCCCTTCTAAAATACCCTGAATAATATTAATTATATCAATGATTAAAGACATATTCCATCAGAGTTAACACGGAACAAGGGATGTCACAATTATGAAATAAATAAAACTTCCAATAAAACAGTAGTCATGCTACACTGAGGGTCATTATTCAAATAATTCAATCAACTTAAGACCATGTCTTACACAGCGGAAAAATACCATAACCAAAACGGAATAAACCAAAACATAATTATTCCCAATGAAATTCAAAGAAACAATTGAATAATAACTAATTCCTCAACTAAACGTTCCCCAGTGTTACAACCTATCAGAGCACGACACTGACACGCGGACTTAAAGTAACATAGCTCTAGAGCCATCCTCACCAACTCCTGAGTTGCTAACTTTAATCTGAAATTGTTAAAGTAAGGGTGAGATTTCTCATAATTAACATGCATTATAAGCTTCTCAATCAACATTATATCACAAGCATATTATTTCACCCATTTTAGCATAAATTCATATTCAACACGCAGTTCCAATCATACAAGTCATTATGCACAAATCAATAATCAACCAAAGAATTGTAACACTGGAAGACATCCTAACATGTTACAATTCCATGCAAATACAAATGCAGACACAATGCATGTGGTACCAACACGTGACCAAGTCACCCAACACTGATCCATCATCAACCGGATACAGCAACCATTGATTCATCCATAAACACCCAGACACGAATCTAGCCTAACCACCCATCATCACCTGGGTATCGGTTAACGGCAATACAAGTCATATTCCATACAATGGGAATTAACTTCACCAAAACAATGTATATGCACGCACATCACTAGCATGCAACATCAAATCAGTCTATGAAATACATCAATTTATCATAACTGAACCAAAACCAAAAACATGATATCTCAACGATCATGCACACCATCATTAGCAACATAAACATGCCTTTCATTCACACAATACTAATACATCCATCCATCACAGGTTCACTGCTACATACACACCCATGTGCGTTAGCCAATAATCACTTATTCCGGGATTTGAATCACTTTCAAAATAATTTCAGGTTTTAGGAAATCTTTTCATTTTATAAAATAGAGCATTAAATTTAAGAAATAACGTCCAAAACGGCACTCAAAACGGACTTACGGTTTGAAAGTTATGAATTTTCAAAGTTTAATATATTTCAAAAAGTTACAGCAGAACCCGGTTCCTACATGTTGTACCCCAAAATTTTCCCTCCCATATTCTTCAAGATTTGTCAAGATCAATCTTTAAATGGTTCAAGACTTCTCAAGGATTGCATAGTTCAAACCATCTCATAAGCCAGTCAAAATTAGGGTTTTGGTTCTTGCAAGGAAGTTGAGGTTTTCAAGGGCTCAATCAAGTCCCATAGGCCGATATACATTGCCAAGCATCTACATGCCAAGTTTCAAGGCTCACAGGGTCAAGTTGCACAGTCAAAAGTCTCATTTGGTTCACAATCAACTGCAGGGGTAAAATGGTCATTTTAAAGTCAAAAGTCAAAAAATTTGGTCAAAACTTATTTTGAAGCCACAATCATCATTTGATCAAGTCTTGATCATGATTCCTCAAGAATGGCTCAAAAATCATCAAGATGCAAAAGTTTCCATTTTGGGACAGTTGAAAAGTCAACTGTAATTTGACCAAGGCATAACTTTTTCATGGTTCATCAGAAAAATCCCATCCAATGCTCATTTTTAAGGGGGTGACATTTCCTACAACTCATCTTCACATTCCAAGTCCAATAAATGCTCTCACAAAAAGTTATCAATTTCTACATTATAGGTCAATTTCAAAAGTCAACAAAAATGCACTTTAAGTCAAAGACCATAACTTGATATTGGTAAATCCAAATGACATAGGACCAAAGGCATTGGTTAGAGGACTTCAATACCTTTCCAAAATGTCCAAGAACATGTTCATATGATCAAAGTTGAGCAAGATATGCATTGGAGAAGTTGGGAAATTTTTGGGAATTTGCAAAAGTCAACTTTGCCTAAAACACCTTGTTTTTGCTGATGGGCCTCAAATTCCTTCTTGAATCTTTACCCAAGGCTTATGCACGACCCATTGAGATTAAATTGAATTATTTTCTTATTTTTATTAATTATTTGGATTTTTAATTGATTATTAATTCATTTAATTCATTTAATTGTAGGAAAATATGAAGATATGGTTTTCAAATCTTTTTATGATGCAAATAAGCTCAAGACAAGCTGGAGATTTCGTGTACACATCAAGGGGACAAAATCTCCCATTTTGGCAAGTTTTGGCAATCAAAAAGATGCAAAAATATTTGATTGAAAATCAAATATTGAAAACATAATGCCATGGATCTTTTGCCCAAAGATTTAACCTAATTCAGTCCTCTATATGTACTAAACCTAAACCTAATGAGGTACACGTGAGAACTGCTACAAAACACCATAACCAAATTCCAAAAAATCAAGAACAAAGTCAAAACTGTTTTCTCACTTCCAGGCCCTCTCAAGGCAATTTAAGGATTCAAACACGTTGCTAGCATACTCAGAAACAATTTGCAATCGAAACCAAGTGTTTAACCTCAAGGAAACGTCCAGAACAGTTTCACGGTTTGAATATTTTTGCCATAATCGTAACTCACGTTTTATGCATCATTATCATGTTATAATCATTACTTTGCATTGCTCTAACCTTTCTGAAGCTTTTGGTATTGGTTAATTGTCTTATGATGCCCATAATCCCAAACCACCATTGATGAAACTTAGGGTTTCGAAGCTTCCAATTTGGGGGTTTGTTCTATAGGAAAAATTGGACCTTGAGACGCATATGGTTGTATTCGTGAGCACCAGACGAAGCTAAAACAACCCTCGCGAACAATTTATGATAATCACACGCCTATTCGCTATTTTCTCTTGATACAGGTTGTGGGGGTTAAAAACCCCCGCTATCTCTTTATTCTGTTGCAGGAAAACGAAGAAGATGAAGGACATGTTCCATCCTGATTAGTCCATTCAAACTTACGCGCGTTTTTTCTCTTTCCAACATAGTGTTTGTTTTTCTTAATAATATATTTGTTTGTTATTATAATATCAAAGGCGCTCAGTTGGCCTAGTGGAAGAGCAGGTGGTTGTGCATCATTGGGACCTGGGTTCGATTCCCAGGTCCCCCAAATATTTGTTTCATATTTTGTTTAACATGATTGCATGCAGCGCTTTCCAGTGACATCCACCATACATATCCAGATCCCAGACGCCAAGTGTCTTCCCACTCAAAACCAATGGCCAAAGATGAAAGGCTATGGTGTTCTCTAGTCAATGAACATGCACCTGATTCCAAAAGTCAGAAGGGCTTGGCTTAATGGGCCAGAAATTCCATATTCACCTCCCATGGGCCCAGAATACCCCCTGGTTTCTCTTTCTTTTTTTATTTTCTTTCTTTTCATTTTCTTTTAATAATTATTATTATTATTAACTAAAAAATTATTTTTCATATTAAATTAAGAAGCTTAAATATTTCTAATATTTTTATTATTCATTATTTTTACTGTTAATAATTATTTTTGTAAATAAATACTAACCCAAATTGACTTAGTTTTAATTAGATAATTTTGACTATTTTTACAATAAATAAAACCAATTTAGAATTAGGGTTTTTCTTTTGACTTTTAATTTCTTTTATTTTATTTTTATTAAAGACTTAAAAAACACAAAAAAAAAAAACTTTTCTTTTAATTAATTAATTAATTAGGTTTAGTTTTAATATTTGATTAATTACAAAAAAAGGACAAACTACTTTCTTTATTTCTCAAAAGGGTCAAAACCCTAAGGACGTCCTGATTAAATTTCTTTTCGCGCATTATCATTATTTTTTATTATATTTGATGTAACTGTTTCCGAGGATGTAATAGTTAATTAGGCTTTTATTGCTTTCTTTTACTTTCTCGCATTTATTTTCCAAAACGGGTTTTTGTTTTTGGCGATGTATAGACCCGCGCCTTGTAATAGCGTATATTCATATTTCCGCACTTTATTATCCGCACTCTTAACTGTTAAAAAAATGCATGAAAGACTTGTATGAAAAATAAAATCAATCCGTAGCTCACAAATGCATGATCAAAGATAAACATAAACTGAAACAACACACATGCACATGCCACTCCTAGGGTACGCCTCACTGGTTGCCTCGAACGTGGTCGTCAAGTATAGGGTGTTTTAGAGGTCGCCCTCCTGTCTAAGATCCAGTTGCCTCGAAACGGTTGCCTCGGATAAAAAGGATCTAAGACATTAGGGTTACCGCTAAGGCGTCCTACCATTGCTTTGGTGATCACATGTCCCTAATAATCGAATTGACCCGAATACCTCCAACGACGGTGCTACCTACTTCTCAATAGTGGGATAGTACTGTCTAAAGGACTCTTACACAGCCTAATTCCTTAGAGTAGGTAGATTCACCTGGGTACTTGCTCTTTCAAAACAAACAAAAACATCTTTTCGCACTTACACTTTCAAAAAGTTTTCAAACAAATATTTCATACACTCTTGAGGACAGATACAAGAGTTACCTAGAAATTTTTCAAACGAAACTTTTTTTTTCAAAACCCACACACACTTGAAAAGCAAACAATTTTTGAAAACATAGAGTGAGCAAGTACCTAAGAGCCCGTGGATAACCACGGATAGAAAGGGTGCTAACACCTTCCCTTTCTATAAATCTACCTCCCGAACCGAGAGACATCTCAAAGAAGGAATTTTGTTGTGCTTTTGTCCTTTCCATGTTGGAGAACATAAAAGACGGTGACGACTCTTGCTTACCGCGACATTTCGCGAACCAGCTTTAAAACAATCAGTTCTAATTCCACCGATCACACTACATATGCAGGAACCGGTTCCTGCGAAGTTCAAAAATCACGCTTCTGGAAAAATGTATGGGAACCCGGTTCCTACCTATACAGGAACCGGTTCCTACGTGCATTTTTGCCAGTTTTTATAAGTTCACACAGTGGAACCCGGTTCCTCCCCACTGGGAACCGGTTCCCACGACCTGCAGAGTCAAATTCTGCACTTTTGACAGCATTTATTCATTCTAAACCAATTCCAAACATACCCATACGAATTGCAACATGAGAAACACCAAAACACATCCATTTTGCACCATTATAACATCAAACAACATTATTTCATCATTCCTTTTTATCATCTGACACCCTAATGGTTTTCAACCTACAATTCGACGCAATAGGGACAATTCTACGGAACCCTAGAATTCCAAACTGGGATTCCCTAACATACTATGATCCATACTATTGAATATCTAAACCGATAATATGAATTAACTAATCGAAATCACCCCTTACCTTGTGGGTTCTTCGAATTCTGACGCTTTCGGTTTTCTCCTTCTTTTTCCTCTTCTCAAATGCACGTACGATGAATATTCCAAAATAACTCTCTTTCTCTTCTTTTTCCTTTTAATACTCCTTTTATTATTCCAATAAAATAATTAAATTAGTAATTAGTAAGAGTAGAGTATTTTACCCCTCACACCCTCTAATCACTCTTCACACCACCAATACTTCTTTCCTTTAATTAATTAAATTAATTGCAATAATCCAAAAATACCAATAATTAAATTTCCAATTAAATTAATAATTAAAAATTCTAATTATTTAATAATCGGATTATTTGGGGTGTCACACTTGCACCTTCCCTTTTCATAATCTACTCCCTGAACCCAAGAAAACATCTCAAAGGTCTTTCATGTGCTTTTTGACCTTTCCTTAGGATAAAATAAAAAGTCGGTGGCGACTCTTGCTAAACTGAAACATTTGCGAACACAAAACGCAAAACCTCAAGTCAGTTCTCCCACCGTATCACAGGTGGTCCAGGAAAAAGTTAGGGAATTATGGCATATGACTATGTCTCGTCGGATCACTTTAAGGACAATCTCTTCACAGATAAGCTTCGGGCTTGTGATCAATCTAATCAACATCGAACGAAGCAACGAATGGACAAGATACTCAGAGTTACGAAAGCTATAGCAGAATGGGAACCCCATGGAATTGTTACACATTGCCATCTTTCTTTGTATAAATTTTTTCTCATTTTTATGACAACATTCTCTTACTAGGATGTCTGTCTCTTTTGTACAAAATACTTACACAAAGTTAATACAAAGATACTTCAAAGTGCAGAAATTTGTTTGCCTTTTCTTTCTTTTTACACTTGTGTTTTATTTGAAAACGTCCAATGATTTATTAAATGAGCATATGAATTTGAATATAATCACTGCTTACAAATAAAACGAAATGAGAAAGGATAATTACTGATAGGTTGAAAGTATAGGAAAATGTCTTTAGGCTATTCCAGAGGAAATCCCCTGCAGTACATCATCCAGACCCTCAACAGGGTTGAAGCTTTGAAATGCATATCCCCAACGGAGTTAAGTTTCAAAATCCCCATTAAAACTAAGTTTCCAATTTCCTCCCAATCCCCAACGGAGCCAGAAAACTTTGAACTGCAAACCCTCAGTGAAGATAAAACTTTCTTCCCCAACGGAGTCCAAAACTTTAACCCTTAAACCCCGGTGGAGTACCATCCAATTTCCTCCAAATTCCACAGTAGATTGGCATACAACCCAAGCCCTTGAGAACTCTTCAACAGAATAAGCATTCTCCCACTGAGTTGTTTCCCAGCAGATCGAAGATTCTCGGTCTCATTTCTCCAGGTGAAGCCTCCAAGGTTTCAATTCCTCGATGGGGATCGTCAGAGTTTTCTTTATTCCCCAGGAAAGTCATGCAGGATTCTCACATCCCCACAAGTTGCCAAGGATTTTCTATCCCCAACAGCGGTCAAGGATTTATTTTCTTCGATAGCAGTCAAAGATTTCATTGTCTCCAACTGTCAAAGATTTGTTTTCCTCAGCAAGACAGCTAATCAGCTTACATGCGCATCCATTACATTCATATATCATAAACATTGATAGAATACATTTTATTGCATCATACATATCATGCAATATGAATTTGTGTTTTAGCTGACATTTTACCCTTTTCAGGATAAGATTAAAAGCTACCTTTAACAAGTGTTCAAAGATTTCAGATACAGTACGGATACACTCCAAGACATGGAAGTCATTCTGCTATTCATTCAGATCTCTTATTTCATATACACCCCAGACACGGCGGTCATTCTATCACTCATTCAGACTTCAGCAATCAGATACAGACTAGATATGCTCCAGACACGGAAGTCATTCTATTTCTCATTCATATTCAACTATCAAGTTCAGATACACTCAGGACGCGGACGTCATTCTGTCACTTGCCCAGATCCCACTTACAGTACGGATACACTCCAGACACAGAAGTTGTTCTGCTACTCATATAAGATCTCAACTTCAGATACAGTCCAGATACGCTCCAGACACGGTTGCTATAATGTCACTCATTCAGAATTTATCCCCAGCCCAGAGATGCTCCATACATGGATGTTTTTCTGTCGCCCATTCAGAATTCAGATACAATACAGATACACTCCAGACACGGCAGTCATTCTGATATTCATTCAAGAATCAAATACAGTTACAGCTCGGATATGCTCCAGACACGGACGATGTTCCTTTGCCCATATGAATCCAATCTCCAGATACAACTCTGATACGTTTCAGATACGGATACCATTATGATATTCATTCTCCTGATTTTCAACAAACAAGTCTTGGATGGCATCTTTAAGCCCATCTCCAGCAAGATTCTACCATCTCCAAATGGCATCTTTAAACCCATTCCTTCAGCTACATTTTGACGAGTGCAAATTTACGGGCACTCTAGTGTCCAATCATCTTTTACCTTCGAGTCACGAAAGGCAAACTCGCCAATCTAACTCTTCAGGTTCAAGAAGATTGAACAGGGGCAGCTATTGTACCCCAAAATTTTCCCTCTCATTTTATCAAGATTTCCCCTCACAAGGCTCTTTGAAATCAAGATCAAGCTAGGGTTTGCTCTGCTCAAGACATCTCCTTGCACTGTTGACCTAAATTAGGGTTTGAGTTTGCATAGGGATTTTTCAATGCTCAAAGTGACTTTCATACTTCATGTTGGACTTCCAAGATTACCTCTACCAAGTTTCAATCTCTGAATCAAATTTTTGCCCAGTCAATTGGACAATTGACCTAGAAATCAGCTGTATTGGGGAAAAAGTCAACTGTGGCCAATTTACGGTCAAACCTCATAAATTTTGATCCACATCAACATTATATACTCATATGAACCATTTGATTAAGTTTGGACCACAACTCCTCAAGAAATTTGATCAGATCATCAAAAGGGCAAAATGGTCATTTTTAGGGTTTTGACTGTATAAGGGAAATTTCTGACTTTTCACCTAGCCAATGGAAAATTGGGTTCAAGCATGGATTCAAGGACTCAATGGCATCATCTTGACCTATTCACAAGGTTCAAAAGATCTCAAATGCATTGGATTGACAGATGAATATTCCAGTCAACTGATCAAAATTTGACTGTACACTGAAAAGTCAAACTTTGACTTTTTAGTCAAAATCAAGTGCCAAGGGTCATTTTTCATCAAGATATGTCAAAACATGAAACTTGTTCATCAAGAAACCTAATTTTGCAAATTAGGGTTTAAAATTGAAAATTTTCATAACTTAGAATTTTTCTAAGTTATGAAATTTTCTTATTTTTTCCCAACTTTGCCCAACATTTTCACCATGATGCAATTGGATTCAAACAAAACTTCCAACATGAAAGTTGTAGTACTCCACAAAGTTTACAAATTTTATTCACAAAGTTTTCCCAAAAGAAGCTTGGATCTCAAGTTATGATTTTTGGAACAAGGGTCCATGAAACTTTTAACTTAGTGAAATTTTGCCCTAGTTTAGGCAGGATTTTGATCTATCTTCATGACCATTTTTCACATAGTTACACTTGGAATCTAAAAATTCATTTCAAATATGGAATGTAAAGCATGTTACAAGCTTTCTAAAATGTCCAAGAACTCTCCAAAATCATTTGTGGTTAGGGAGAATCGAAGGCTTAAAGTTGGCAAAAACTCACTTTTGATCCATGGCATGTTCATATTGATACAAGTTGCAAACTCTAATCAGCCTTGTTTGTACTTGATTACAGGTCCCAAAACCCTTCCATACTCAATAATTAAATGCAAATCCATTGGTTTAAGGCTTTGTTCTGGTCATGGGAGGATTGCACACAAGATTAATCCTTAAATAGCAAAAAGGCAACATTGCCATTTTTGTCAAGTTTGCTTTATGTCAAATAGAATCCTTGAGCCTTGAACAAGATTTGGTACAGCATACAATATCCACAAATTGAGGGGGCCAAGATCACAAAGGGGAGGCTGATAGATAGCATGTACAGGCCTATCTTGCATCATGGTTTTACTTTTGCTTAAAATACAAGAAACATGTCAAATACAAGATAACTTGCACATCTGTTAGAACCAACCCTTGCAAGCTTTTGAAACAAGTTTCACACATCCCCTTGAGCCAGAAACACGAGCCATTGAGTCCTAAAACCTTCCAAAGCACAAAATCACCTTCCTCTTGCAAAACAGGGCAGCTTCTGCACCTTGAGTTCTATCTCACAAACCACTCGTGCGTTTTGCCCCAAACCTGTTCAAACACCTTCCATATAACCTATCCAAGCTATCCCAACAATTAGGTAGTGACTGTAACTCCATTTGCAAGCTTCACCATTTCTGTTTTCAGCTTGTGCAGGTTGAGTTCTACAAGCTTGTTCAAGCACATTCAAGGCAAACTAGGTATTAGGGAAGGTCAGGGGAAGTTCAAGCAAGCTCCCAAACATCTCAGGCCCCACTGAAAATCTCCACATTGCCATACACGATTTCAACTGAAACAGGTTTTTATCAACTTCCTATCTCTCTATTTAGGAATCATTAAACTTAGGTTTGTGAATAAAAAATGTAGTACTCATAGCCCTGAAGCTGTACATATGCTCAGTTTTCATTTAAGTTAAACGTGTTAAGAAAATTTGATTCATGAACTTCCTGAAAAAGTTAGGTTAGAAATTAGGGCCAGAGAAATTCTCTCTGGTCTTTGAGAGTTAGATTAAGTTTCTTATATGGTTGAATTCGTCTTGAAAAATGCTACAACTTTGATGTTATGAGTTTTTGCATTAGAGCACGTATGCAGGATCTGGATATTTTGTACAGGCGCGCGTGTTTTGGAACAAAAGGTTGAAGATGAAGTTTGAAACTGGGCTGGGCCTTTGTTTCTCACTTTTTGCACCCCCTACTTTGCTGATTGCACCCCCCTGGCCCATTTCTTTATATTTTTGTATTTTTGTATTTATTTTTCATTTCTGATTTTATTTTATTATTTTCTAAACATAAAAAATACCAAAAATATTTTTATAAATTTTCACATTTATTTTTATATTTTATTTTATTTTTCTAACATGAAAATAATTATTAATTAGTATTTACTTTTATTTAATGAAAACTTGAAAATAATACATAATAATATTATACCTATTATTTTTATTTTTATATACTTAAATAATATTTTTTTCTAAATATATTTTTTATTTTGTATATATATATATATATATATATATATATATATATATATATATATATATATATATATATATATATATATATATATATATATATATATATATATATATATATATATATATATATATATATATATATATATATATATATATATATATATATATATATATATATATATATATATATATATATATATATATATATATATATATATATATATATATATATATATATATATATATATATATATATATATATATATATATATATATATATATATATATATATATATATATATATATATTTACTTTCTTAAAAGAAAATTAGGGTTTTCTACCCTTTTCAAAAATAATCTTTTATTTCCTTTTTTAAATACATAAAAAAATATTTGTATATACATAAAAATAAACAAAACATTTTTTTCATATTTATAATATTTTGTATATTTATTTAATTGATCATTTAAATACTTGTCCATTTATTTATTTGTACCATTTATTCAATTTGGATGTAATAGTAAATATTAGGGTTTTAATTTCTTGCAAAATAATCCCTTATTCAAAAATTGCACCCCCCTTCCCATATCAAATGTTGTAATAGTGTAGATTTATTTTACGCATTTATGCTTTCAAATATGCCATGTTAGAGATTAGGGTTTGTATGCGAATGTCCAAAATCAAAACAAATAGCTTGACTAATACAAAGACAAAAAAGCATGTAAATTGACAACACAATGCACACATGCACCCCTAGGGTTTCATCCACTTGTTGCCTTGAAAATGGCCATGTTATGCATGTTGAGTATCTTGGCAAAAACAAAAACGAAAAAAAAGATCATAGTCCCGCGATGACACTGTCTTGGTTGCCTATACAAAATGATCTAGTCCCTCAAAAAATTGCTAAAGATACTTAGCACAATTGCTATCATGGTCAATATGATGACTCGCGCATGTCCCGTTTAATATCCTAATACAAGGTTGTTTACCAATGCAATGGTAAAACAACACTGTCAAAAGGGTTAAAAATGTGTAGGAAAGATCTTTGAGTAAAATAGGGTAGACAACTCTTAGTTACTTGATCAAAACTTGCAAAAAAATCATTGCTATTTTCAAACATACCTCACAACACAATTTTAAAACATTTCCCAAAACAAACTTTCAAACATTGAAAAATCTTTTCAAAAGACAATACATCTTTGTATACATTCAAACAATAATCATTACAAGGGTTGCCACAACGATGGCCTCTTTTCAAAACATTTTCAAAACCACACACAAAGCACCATTTCAAACAATTGGAAAAGCAAAGCAAGTGATCTAAACAAGTAACTAAGAGCCCATGGATAACCATGGATGAAAAGGGTGCTTGCACCTTCCCTTTTCATAATCTACCCCCCGAACCCAAGAAAACATCTCAAAGGTCTTTCCTGTGCTTTTTGACCTTTCCTTTGGATAAAATAAAAAGTTGGTGGCGACTCTTGCTAAACCGAAACATTTTCAAACACAAACGCAAAACATCAAGTCAGTTCTCCCACCGTATCACACAATTCCTCCTCATAGTAGCCGATGGCAAGACTCTTTATTTGAGCAACCTGTACTTCCCCAGTGAATCTGATTGTTCCCAAAGAAGATTCAAATTTTTTTTACTCCAATGGATGGTAACCTTGTAATTATAGAAGGTAGTATATTGTAAAGATTTTTACTCCAATGGATGGTAGCCTTGTCATTATGGAAGGTAGTATGTTGTTGAGATTGTTACTCCAATGGATGGTAGCCTTGTCATTATGGAAGGTAGTCTGTTGTAAATATTGTTACTCTAATGGATGGTAGCCTTGTCATTATGGAAGGTAGTCTGTTGTTGAGATTGTTACTCCAATGGATGGTAGCCTTGTCATTATGGAAGGTAGTATGTTGTAAAGATTGTTACTCTAATGGATGGTAGCCTTGTCATTATGGAAGGTAGTATGTTGTTGAGTTTTTTATTCCGGTGGATGGTAGCCTTGTCATTATGGAAGGTAGTCTGTTGTAAAGATTGTCACTCCAATGGATGGTAGCCTTGTCATTATGGAAGGTAGTCTGTTGTAAAGATTGTTACTCCAATGGATGGTATCCTTGTCATTATGGAAGGTAGTATGTTGTTGAGTCTGTTATTCTGATGGATGGTAGCCTTGTCATTATAGAAGGTAGTCTGTTGTTGAGATTGTTATTCCGATGGATGGTAGCCTTGCCATTATGGAAGGTAGTTCATCATTGAGATTTTGTTACTCCGTAGAGGTCCATTTGTATGCAGTCATGGATACTAGATACATATTGAGATTTACTGGTATTATCTTACCATATCTTTCACCGATAGGTCGACGTTAATTTTTTTTTATCCCCTCAAAGATTAGATAGTTCGCAGTCATCTGTCAATCACCGTTATCCTTTACTCTCTTGAGTTGACAATGCTTTGGATCCTATCTTAGACATTACCCCAACAGAGGCTTGTCTTTTCTTTACCAGTGATTTATTTTCCTGGTTAAGTTTCCCCTTTTTACTTTTTACATCCCCAATGGTGTCTTGCATCCCTTCAGATTTGTTCATCTGCATTCATAATCATAAGCGTTACACGGTATCTTAGGGCCAAAAATAGGGCTTGTTTTATATTTAAGCATATTCAATCGTGTCGACACGAAGATTTTAACCTTCATATCTACGGATAGAAGACACTTAAATAAGGGCAGATTTTGTACCCTAATTTTCCCCCTAAGATTCATTCATCATATCATATCTATTCAATCACAACCAAGTCACACACTAGGGTTTGTTTCCTCTCCCTATCTTTGGTCTTTCTCTATGGGGAATCACCAAGCACCTTGACTTGTATTTTGTGATCCTCTATGTTTGATTACTCTTTAATTAACAAATATAATGTATGTGTATCCTAATTGTTGATGATGTAGGTGAAAGCACAATGCATTCCATCAAAGTCAGCTTTTGGATTCATGAGTTCCTTATTTGTACCTTCCTCAACAAACCTTCATTGAGATTCAAGGATCTATGAAAGATATTTTGAAGTAACATCATGACAAAGTATTTCATGATTCATTATGCCCCAAGTTGTCAAATTTAGCTCAAAAGTGCAAGGGTTGACTAAAGAAGTTTGACTCAATTGGATAAGTCTTTGATTTCAATGATCACAAGTGCATATCTCCTTCAATTCTCAAGATTTGGAAGTGGTTTTGGTTTAAATGTTTTATCCTTAACATCCTCAACAACTTATAATCATATGACAAAGGTATTTGTGCAAAAAGGTTGATCAAAATTGCAAAGATTTCCCAAGGCATTTTGTTGCTCTAAGAGCTAGGGTTTTGAACTTCAAAGGGGTATATCTTGCTCATATTTTGGTATTTTTGAGTGATTCCAAAGCATCCTTCTCTTCAAAGGGTTATTAACAAATCACTTTTTCTATAATCTGGAATTCATATGTATATAGTCGTTACTCTGTCCAATTTTTGTGAAGACTTAATACATTTGAAGTTTGATACTCTCAAGAGGTTTAATATCCTTTCTTGATTTCAATCCAAAGAATGAGAATTCTACCTTGACTCATAATGTCAAGTGTTGGCTTCTTGTTGGTTAGATGGTTCTTTTCCCTAGCTTTTACCTTATGCTTTAGGATAGTCCCTTCATCTCCTCCCATCTTCTTCAATTTCAAAAATCTTCTCCCTCCTTTTGAAAATCCTTCTTGTTTCTAAACTTAAACCACTTTCATAATAAACTTAGACTTAGGTCCATGCATTTTCAATTTTTTTTCATAAATAGACTTTAATCAACTTAATAATACCTTGACATTTTTGTGAGAAGACTAAAAGTCAATTAATCTTATTCAAACAATCTTTGCCACTTTGGCTTTTTGCTTTAAAGATTTTCTCAAAAGATTAGACTCTTGTCAATCCTTGTAGTGATGCAAACAACTATACTTCTACTATATGTAGTTAAGTAAGATATTTTCCACTTGGGTGTTGAGTGAGGTCTTGTTGATTTTAAATTCCAAGCCATATCCTCCACTTTGAGATGATACAAATTCTCCTTTCTCATGATTGTGGGTAGTAAGTATGTTTTCCACACGGACAATGACGATGATGTCTTATCTCATAAAATTAACCAACGCACTTGTGTTTTAAATATTTTAAAGAGGAACTATGTGTACCCTGATTCCCTATTGCACGGAAGGTGGTATGTAGGAACTAAAGGTTCACAACTGCGGCAGGTGTAAAAATTATAAAAATATATTTCTTTTTTCTCATCTCCACAATCCATTTTACGTACAACATTTTATAGCCAAAATATACAGATTTTTCAAAGAGGTTCTTGCGGATTACCATAGATGTTTAGGGTGCTAGTACCTTTCCTTTGCATAACCAACCCCCTTACCTATAATATTTCCCCTCTTTTGGGTTATTCGTTCTTTTCCAATTCCTTTGGAAACAATAAAGCACGGTGGCAATTTTTTTATTTTGATCTGTATAAGTCTAGTCAATCCAATGGCTTAGTCTTAAACATTTCTACCGCTACACCATGGACTCATCATCAGTATTGCTGGAAATTATACTTAAAAAGCAAAGGACAAAATTGAATTCGACATTGAAATCAAATCCACCCTTCCACTGCTAGTCAAGTGAAAGGGCGCAAAGGAACGAGGACCCTGTCCCTGGCCCGAGCCCTCACTCAAAATAGTAGAAAGAAAAATAAGGGAACTCTCCTCTGAAATATTAGGCGCCCGATTTCCAGGTTAAACCTTAGCTCTCGTGGGGAAAAATGCTCTCTAGACAAATGGTTTTCGACCTCGCCTAAGGACGCAACAAAAACGCAGGAAAACCATAACAGAAGCCCAGAAATGGCCCCAATGCAACCACAAAGTTCATCGTGATCCACTGTCACTAACCCTATGTCATACATATCTCTAACAAGCTCACGGGGGAGCCACCGTCCTCAGGTGACGAAACCACCGTCAGGTAACTGCTAAACACCCAGAATTCCCGCACTAAGCTACTCTAAACCCTAGCCACATGCATTTCTAGAAAAATAAGCAGAAATATATCCTAGAACAGAGGAAAATCCATTAAAACAATGAAAATTCGAGATACTTACTTGATTAAAAAAGATTAATGGCAGGAGAAAATAAGAACTTCGACAAAGAACAATTGTGTCGGGCAGAACTAACAGCAACAAGCAAAGAGAGAGAGGGAGAGAGAGATAGAGCAAACAAAAAGTGAAAATAAATCTCCCTCTCCACCTTTTATAAAGCAGTTTATTGGCACGTGAGCAAGCACACGCCTAGGGAACTCTAATAGGCATCATCATTGCATCCTAGTTCCTAGACTAGCCATCATTACACCTTTATGACAACACGTGTCTCGATGCAAGCACAACACGCTAACCCTTCAGGATCCAATCAACTTCTCTTCTCCTCACTAGACGGGCATACCAAGCGTCGCTCGAACTCCTTGTGCATAGTTACCCATGAAACATCTCCCGTCACGAGCATATATTAAGTCGTCACTCCTCTGATCAAAAGCAACGACTTGGGGGCTCCTGTTCTGGACTGGCCCAATGACTAGAATTGGCCCAATCCACTTCCGTCTCCAACATGGCCCAATAACTCTGGTCCATCAGCTCTGGTCCTCCGTCAGGCATACCTGATCGATTAATCCCCAAGCACAGCAACACCAACTCGCTCTGAGCCTTACACCTTCCTGTTACGGAAGCTCCCTGCTCGATCTTCTCGCTACACGTCGAGCAGACAACTAGACTAGCACTTAAAACGCGTCTGCCCGTCATCTCATCCTTTATCAGAGCAACGACTAGTTATGGGCTCGACTGCCCATTTTGACTAGGTCCTGGAAGTTACCGATTTTCAGGAACCTAATATCTAGGTCCAAAAGTAGGAATCAATTGCTACGCGCCTGGGACATTATATAAACCCTCACATGTGTAAGGGTCAGGTATCCAATATTCACACTAAAACCTTAATATCTTTTCTTGTACCTCTTTGAATCCATTCTTAGTTGATCGTTGGAGTGCCTTGCAGGTATATCCCCCTCTTCTTCTCATATTTTCAGCCAAGCAGGCGTCATCATCAAGACCAATTTTCAGGTTCTGATCTATCAGTAAGATCACCTCAATTATTGGTGGTGGGTCGAGGTGAAAGTTTTGTCATAAAATATACTATTTGTAGTAGTGTGGATGAAATTTTTTTCATTTTGTCACAAAATATTCTACTAAATTCAGTACTCCATGTTCCTAAACTTTACTATAGTTTGTTGTCCATAAGTAAACTTACAATATATTTGAAGTGTGTCACTACATTCTTCCCTAACTTGTGTAAATTTCAGTATTTAGAGTTGAGAAGGACGATTGGCAATGCTAAAGAATGTGTTGGACTTTTTATCCTTCAAGTTGAAGCGTCTAAAATATAATTGATTGCCAACTCTTGCGCAATAGTTTATATGGCTAGTGAAAATTTTGCAACGTTATGGCACTATAGACTATGCCATCCAAATTTTATTTACTCGAAAAAAATATTTCTGACATTATTTAATAAAAGTCAGAAGAAGTTTCGAAGTGAACATTTTCAATTGTCAAAACATAGACGCAACACCCATCCACCACAACTCTATAAACCCTCTTAACTATTTTTCATATTCATATCGATGTATGGAGACCAACATAGATCAACAATGTTATTGGATTAAGATGGTTTATCACCTTTATTAATAACCACATGACTCATTTGGGTCTACCTTATAAAGGGGGGGAAATTACAGTTTTGTTGGTTATTTGAAATTTTTGAAAAATCAAAATATTTGATTTTACTTTTATAATTTCACTTTTTTAGTTAAAATGATATTGTAGTGATTTTATTTCAATGTAAGGGTGTAATGTTTAATTTTAAGAATGCCAAATATAATTCTCCTACTATTTCTTGCCTTTTTTTGGGCCAATTTCTTAACTAAGAAATTGCATAAAAATCCAAATATTTCTTAATTAAAAAAAAATCCGAACACATCAATATTTAACTTTTTTATTTATTAAGAGAGTACTTTGTCAGATTATCCAATGTATAGGGGTGGAGGGTAGAATGTGTGAGATGTTTGGTATAAATTTCTATTAGTAGAGAAATTAATATGTCACTTTCTAAATTAAATTCTTTAATTTTATTTATTCTGATTTTATCTTTGATGACATATAAATAATTTTCAAACAAAATTTTTGATATAAGAGATGAAATTTTCGGTACAGAAGGAATTTTCAGTACACCTCTATTAAATTTACTGTAAGAGTAAATTTTCAGTAGTGCTTTTGATATTTCAGGTAAAAATGAAATTTCAAATTTACGTGGCATAAGGAAAATTTCAAAATTTACATGGCATTTGAACTTTCAAAAATTTCAAAAATTTCGGTATTTTGTAAAATTTCGGGAATTTTAAAAATTTCAATACAAAAGAAAAATGTTTACATCAGAAATTTTAAAATTTTCGGTACGAAAATACTGAAATTTTTGAAAATTCCGGTACAAAATACCGGAAATTCTCTATTGTCTCACTAAACTTTCGGTGTCACTTTGAAATTTTCGATATTACCACATAGATTAGAAAATTTTCAATTGATCCCAAAAAAATTTTGAATTTTTAAAAAATATTTAGGTTTGAATAATTTGATTTTTTCATATTATTTAGAAGTGCCACGTGTAAAAGAGAGATGACATGTTAATTCCTCCAATTTGTCTACTTTTAATTTGGGCCAAGAATTGAAGATGAAGCCATGAATCCTTAAAGGATTTTAGGGTTTGTTCGATCCCACACAACGGTCACAAAAGTCTGTCTATAAATAACCATTCCCGCTATCTCAACATTCATTCTCTCTCTTTACAATCAATTCTATATCTTTCTTTCAACACAACACTGTCTCTACGATTATCATTTGTGTTGTTTGCCGTAAGAAACAAGAATGTTGATTCCACTTGCACTTGTTGATGATGTTGCTATCTTGGATTTAGGTCAACAACATCCTCGTACCCACGACAACATGTTTCCTCGTACCCACGACAACATGTTACACCCTGTGTATGTTCTCTTTGATTCTCGTACCATGTCTCACTACCACCACCCAACAACAACACCACCACCACCTTGGTCTGTCAACATGTACAACAATGTCCCAAGAAGATTAATGTCTCACAACCACAACAATGTCCCAACAAGATTATTGTCTCATAACCACAACAATGTCCCAAGAAGATTAATGTCTCACAACCAGAACAATGTCCCAAGAAGATTAATGTCTCACAACCAGAACAATGTCCCAAGAAGATTAATGTCTCACAACCACAACAATCTTCCAAGAAGATTAATGTCTCACAACCGCAACAACGTTTCATCAAGATTCACTTCATCAACGAGCCACAGCAACGTTTCATCAAGATTCACTTCATCAACCGTGTCTGTGATAGATGAAACTCTTGTCTATGATTCTACTATCACCAACAACATTCCAAGAACACGCTCATTTTATCTCCACCACAACAACAATGGTACTAGAGCTTCTTCTTCCCCTGTGATCGGTGTTCAAGAACATTTTACAACATCAACAACAGATGCAGAATCCATCTGTTGCATTTGTCTTGCTCACTTGTCTAATGCTTCTTCCACGCCAATTCGGTTGCGCTGCTCTCATATATTTCACACTGAATGCATTCAGAAATGGGTTAATATCAGACAAACGTGTCCACTCTGTCGGGCGGATGTTTAGTTTTCATACATTGATACTACTACTAGTTTGCCACTGTCTTTGTGTGCAAGTCTGTTGTTTTGTCTTATTCTTTGTGTCAATACTGCAGATGTATAAGGTTATAGGTCATTAGGTTTTTCAATATTTAGAACTATGCTTCTACTTTGAAGAATGTAGACCTTTGGGTTGTATGTTATTTGAAATCCACATTTTTAAATGAAAAACTTGTCATTCTCTAAATTTTCATAGCTTAAATTTGACACTTGGTTTATTGTTTCAAACTAGGCTGTGGTTGAATGTGGGAAAGGCCGAATGAGAATTTAAAAAAGGCATTTCTTGTTAATGTTTTACTTTATTACAATTGTAGTTTGTCAAGGTTCTCCCTAAAACTGCTCTGTCTTTGTGTGCAAAACTGTTTTGTCTTATTCCTTGTATCTCAATATGTGTTACACTGCAGATGCTTAAAGTGATTTTGTTGATTTTGTTTGTTAATATTTAGAACTATGCATCCAGTTTTACAGTAGATATTTTTATGTTGTGCAGTTTAACAATAGTCTATTAGGCCAGACCTATAAAAGATTCAATTTAATATTAAAATAACAGTTTTTTTTTGTTTTCGTTCTGTCTCTATGAATTATTATGTACTTCTTTGGTTGGTTGGATAATGAAAAGTAACCGCTTTTTTGTTAGAATGGATTCTTTTCTTAGTTATTGAAAATGTATATTATACCGTGCCAAATTTCTCACTAATTGACTCTGGTAAATATCAGAACCTGATGATGAGAAACGGTTAAAGATTACTTTGCCTGGATTTGTACTCGAAGCATATGAGGTTTGTTAGGATGTATGGCATTGCTGTCAGCCCACCTGTTTATAACAGCTTGCAGAACAAGCCTAGAAATTAGTTATTCTATTCTCTTAAGCTTGCAATCAATATTTCTATTTTGGTTGGATGCAGTAATTACTAAATTTGGAGGCAACAACGTCCTAGTGGTATGGGACTTTCTGCTGTTGGCATGGCATTTTCTTGATATGTTGTTAATCCTCAACTACGTTTAGAAAAATCGTAAGTGACATGGTACAGATATATCTTATGATTTATTCATCTGTCCAAATTTAGTAATTACCTCGTATGTGTTTAAGCTACCAGTCTTGGCTATCGATGCAGGAGTTTTAGTCGCTCATTACTGCTTACCATACCTTGCAGTTGATAACCAGGACAGACCTCTGCAATAGATTCTTAAAGGTTGGTCCAATTTTATAGTATTAATAGAGTACATTGTTATTGAAATTACCTGATATATTTTACTTCAATCTACCTTGATTCTTAGAATGCTTAGGTTGGAACCATAGAGCAACCAAGGTAAAAAATCTCTACTTTTCAAGTTTTGCACAAAACATGTCAAAAACTATTTTTAAAAGCATGTGAAATCTGAATAAACTATATTTGACAGTTTACTTATACAAATCAACAGGAAGACATAACCCATACACTAATAAGAAAAACCAAATTGCTTATAACCCAATTTAAGCATGTTCAATTTCTCACAGATTCAAAAATGTCTTCTCAAATCCAACTCAAACCTATTCCTATAGTTAACAGCATACTCATGCACCTCTTTCTCACCAGCAACAGATTTTAAGAACTCTCCATCTCCTTGCAACATACTCAAAATCTAAGGTTGCTCCATTAGAGTGCATATTCACTGAAGTCTCCACCATCATCTTTTTCTCCTGAAAAAAACTTATTGAGCTTTACAAGCCAAACAGCCATGTTCAAATATTATGGGACGGAATGCAGGTGTGTGGCTTCAACTATATGAAACATAATATTTTAATATTACTACATTGTATAAAATGTGATCAAAGTTTCTTTGGTTTGTTACAGGATTTAATTACCTCGTCTGGACCACTCTTGGCTAGTGTTGCAGGAGCTTTAGGTGCTGAATACTGCTCACCATACCTTGCAGTTGACACCAGGACAGACCTCTGCTATAGAAGTTTCAAGGTTGGTTCAGTTTTATAGCATTAGTATATGATTTATCTCCATTTCATTTTCAATATTGCAATAATATTACTAGGTTCTTTATTTGTTTCTTTGTTTTATTTTTGCTGATGAATCTCTGCAGCAAGGAAAATAATGTGAATAAAGCTAATAGGGACTTGAAGTCGCCACAAAAATGTGATATTCAGAGATGAATTTTGGTAAGCGAAATTTTACAACTCATGGTCTTTTTGTTTTTTAGTAATGTTGCAGTGTCCAAGATTATTTAAGTAACTAGTGAACAACTTACAATATTGTGTTTGCTGCTATCTCGTTTCTCTCATAATACTTATCATGGTACTTGTTTCCTGATATCACATTGGTAAGATTGTGGGAAGGGCTGAATGACAATTAATGTTTTACTTTATTTCAATTGTTGTCAGTTAAGGAAGGTCGTTTCCGCGTGGAATGCTTAGGTTGGATGTAATATCTTGATTAAAAGAGTACTTTGTTATTGAAATTAACTTATATATTTTACTTCAATCTATCTTGATTCATAGAATGCTTAGGTCTAACTAAAGAAAGTGTATGTGGTGATATCTACAGAAATGGCATACTTGGATTTAAGATGTACTGCTATCAATGAGTTGCAATCAAGAAATGGTAATCTTATGAATTTAGAGCCGAGTAGCTGTGGGCACCTATGTAGTCATATGAACTTGGAGCTGAGTAGCTTTGGGCACCTTAGATATCTTCCAAATGAGTTTTCAAGCTTCAAACCTCTGTTTTGTTTCTGCATGGTGGCGCGGTTCAAACGAATGTCTACTTCACTACTTCAAAGATACAGGCTGTAGCATCTCTAAAGTCGTTAAGAATGATATTTTCTTGCCACCAAGAGGAAGATTAACCAATGGAGCCGAATTTTCATTGAGATGAACATAGATCATATTATGTGAAGGATCTGTGAGAATGTAAATCACAGGAACTTGCACTGGTTGCGGTTGATTTCTCATCAGCGTTGAAGATGAAGAATGATTAGAGCTCAAGGCTCATGTTACAAGAGTGAAGCTAGATTGTCACTAACTTCTATGATCGGTTAACTAATTGCAACAAACAACTAATTAGACTAACTAACTTGTAAGAATTGGTTAGAGTGCATAGCTTGTGTTGTAAGTAACTGAATCCTGTGATAAAGCCAGCTATATTTATTGCATTTCATCTCAACAAACATGGTCTTCAAAATTTGACGAGGTTGCTTGTGCATGTTTTGGAGTGTTGTCTAATGGCTCCACAGTATCCAACCTTGCTCTCTTGTATTTCACCAAAATTGCAATAAAAAACAGCTCAGCGTTAGGAGGACAAAAGCATGTCACATGAGTATTTGGTTAGCTTTGAATTGTATTGGTGTGATATAGCTTTTTTATAGACACATATTATGGCTCTTTCTCCTTATTCTGGTTTTTGGTACACGTGTCTCTTTTCTTTATTGGATGTGAAATGTTATATGTGATCCAATAAGGCTGTATATAGACTTGGCTGCAATCCATAGCAGATTTTGCTGAATGCGAATATTTCGATGGCTCTAAAGAAGTTGTAGTATATAAGAACTTCATTTTGGTGTCTTGGGTTAGGTTGTTTTTTATTTTCCTTTTTTAGTTGCACTAAAATTTACTACTATTTTTCATTAATATTCACACATTTTACTAGGTGGCAAACGAAATGTTTCTCTCGTAAAATCGCAAATTAAAAATGGGGCGGAACACACATAATAGAGAGGCCGGGTTGTTGGAAATCTTGATTTGCCCTGCCCGCAGGCCTTACAACTATAAACTCTTAATTTTTTTCAAAAAGTTTGGCAAAAAAAACAGAGTAGGAATGGACATAGTAGAGGGCTTCTGACATTAAAGCTTAGCTCACAACAACAATAATAAAGTCTTACTATTAACTTATTAAGTGAAGTCGACTAAGAGAACCGCTAAGAGAGCCGTTACTGCTCGACCTGAGTCACAACCCGTCAAGACAGAAGAACAAAGAGCTCCACCCTACCATCGGATGCCCGCAAAACAAGAAAGGTTGAGGAAGACACCCTACCATCGGATGAAATGGACCCCATCCAAATAGCCTGCTCCGTTACAAGGCCTGGGGACTTTTACGTCCCCGACAGACACGAAGAAGAACCTTTATCCATGCATAGTAGGTGATAAAGATTCTTCTCTGCCATGTTTATAACTGGCGGGGGTTCAACGACATCTCCATAAACTCCACAAAAAGGAAGCTCGACGAGTTGGTCTACGCAGCCCCGACTCAAGCGGTGACATTCGAGAAGGGAAAGGGAAAATCAGAGCCAATCACATTCTACCTCAAATAGTTGCCCGGAGGGGACCCTAACTCTAGCATCCCTCTTCTGGTAAGGGCACAAATGTCTAATTTCGACGTTCACCGCGTCTTGGTCAACGAAGGGAGTTCCGTCGACGTTATGTACATTCATCTCTTCCGAACCTTACAGTTGGACGACACCCACCTTTCACCATATGTGGGGTCCGACCTGCAAGGCTTCAATGGCTCGACCTCCAAACCATGGGAGTATGTGGAGCTCTTCGTCACCTTCGGGGAGGAAACCACCGCCCGGCAGGTCAATGTGCGATTTCTGGTCATCAACTTCCCATCTCTCTACAATTGCATCCTAGGGAGACCAACGTTGGCTGAACTGACCGTTGTCCCCTCCACCGTCCACCTAAAGATGAAATTCTACACGAAGAGGGGACGCGTCGCCACCATCTATGATGACATGCCAGCTGCTCGAAGATGTTTCAAAGCTGCTTTAAAGGGACATAGTACGGTCGAAACCAGGGCACAACCCGCTAAGAGAGTCGTTACTGCTCGACCTAAGCCATAGCCTGTCAAGACAGAAGAACAAAGAACTCCACCCAAGGTCGAATCCATCTCGCTTGACACCCGCTTCGACGAGGATGAAGCACCCAACGACAAACAGAAACTCCTCCAACCAATCCCGGACGGAGACTTCGAGTTCGTTCCCCTCGATGAAGACCCTCACAAAGGCGTGAAGATCGGCAATGGACTCCCCGACCTAGTGAGGAAGCAGATCAAAGCTTGCTTGAGGGAGAACGCATACCTATTCGCATGGAGCGCCACAGAGATGCCTGGACTCGACCCCGAGGTCGCCTGTCACCACTTGGCCATTGATACAGTCGATAGGGAAATAATACAACATAGACGTAGGAAGTCTCCCAAGAAAGCGGAGGCTACTGAAAATGCTGTAAAAGACCTCCTAGAGGGTAATTTTATTTATGAGGCATGATATTCAACCTAGATCTCAAATGTTGTACTTGCTAATAAATATAATGAAAAATGAAGAATTGTGTTGACTATATTGATCTTAACCGGGCATTTCCCAAAGACGTTTTTCCTTTACCTAATATTAACATGCTGGTTGACAATTCGGCCGACTATAAAATTTTATCATTCATGGACGTCTGGGCTACAACCAAATCTCAATGGTGATGAGTGAAAAGAATTGCACTGCTTTCATGACCAGCTCAGGCAATTACTACTACAACGTAATGCCCTTCGGCCTGAAAAATGCAGGGGCAACATACCAGTGGATGATGAATAAAGTATTCCGCAGCGAGATCGGGGATATGCTCGAGGTATACATGGAAGACATGATCGTCAAATCTTAAGCAAATACTGATTACGCTGCTCATCTCAAAAAGGTCTTTGGCCAAGCGAGACATTGCAGAATGAGGTTCAACCCTGAGAAATGCACCTTCGGGGTTAAGACGGGCAAATTCCTTGGTTTCTACCTGACGAAACGAGGAACTGAAGCCAACCCCGACAAGTGCCAGGCTTTCTCTGAGATCCCTACACCTAGCTCGAAGAAATCCATACAAGTCCTAAATGGGATGCTCACCTCGCTCTTCCGATTCGTGGCGAAATCCGTGCAACACGCTCTTCCATTTTTCAAACTTTTACGCAAAGAGGTATCCTTCGAGTGGACCGAGGAATGCGAACAAGTCCTCATCCATCTCAAGCAAAGCCTTTCGTGATCGCCCGTACTGTCGTGACTTGAAGACGGGGAAACTCTGATCCTTTACTTGGCCGTCTTCGTTGAGGCTGTAAGTGCGGCCCTCGTTCGAGAAACTCCAAACGGAAAAAAGCCAGTGTATTTCACGAGCAAAGCACTTCATGGGGCCTAAGGTCAGGTATTAATAGATCGAGAAGGTGGCCTTGGCCCTCGTCAATGCAGCGAGGAGGCTTAGATATTACTTCCCGGTGCACACAATCATTGTACAAACGGACAAACCCGTGAGTCAACTCCTATGCCGACCAGACATGGAAGGTCGAATGCTAAAATGGTCGTTGGAGCTCTTGGAGTTTGACATCCAGTACAAGAGCATGAAGGCCCTCAAGGCCCTAGCACTGGCCCACTTCGTCGCAGAGATGACTTCCCATGATCCCCCCATAGGGAAGAAGCACAAGTGGACCATGTTTGTGGATGGAGCTTCTAGCTCGACAGGGAGCAGAGCGGGAATCCTCCTCGAGAACGAGGAAGGCATCGTGATCGAACACTCCCTTACCCTTTTTTTCCAACATCGAGCAATCAGGCTGAGTATAAGGCACTACTCGCAGGATTAAGACTGGACGAGGATCTGGGTGCCCGAGAGATACAAATTTTCAGATTCCCAACTTGTCGCATCTCAAGTTCAAGGGGATACCAGGCTAAGAACAACAGCCTCATCGAATATTTAAACCTAGTCAGAGAACATATGAAGAAGTTTGATCGGGCAGAGATCACGCACGTGACACGCAAGCAGAACACGCGGGTTGGCATACTTTCAAAGCTCGCAAGCACAAAGAAGAAAGGCAGGAACAAATCCGTCATCCAAGAATTCCTTTCTCTCCCGAGAATTGAAAAGTCGATTATACTGTCCGAGGTAAATGCCATTGGGGACAACACATGTTGGATGACCCCAGTGTTCAACTTTCTGACAAAGGGGGAACTTCCCCTAGACCAAAGAGAGGAAGCCTCGACCAAACGACGCGCATGTTCGTACGTGGTACTCGAACACAAACTTTACCGTCAGGGATTATCCATCACACTCTTAAAATGTGTCGAAGAACCTGCAATCCCTGAGATACTATGGGAAATCCACGAGGGAATCAACGCCCAGAACATGGGCGGAAGATCCCTAGCACAAAAGGCGCTGCGAGCAGGTTACTATTGGCCGGCCATGCAACAAGACGCCAAAGAGCATGTTCAGAAATGAGACAAGTGCCAGCGCCTCCGCACGAGCTAACTACAATATCCTCCCCATGGCTATTCGCCTGGTGGGGAATGGACATCGTCGGACCTTTCGTACAAGGGACGTACCAAAACAAATTCCTTATCGTGACCGTCGACTATTTCACGAAATGGATAGAGACAGAAGCTCTAGCAAAAATCACTTCACACAACATCCTCCGTTTCTACAAATGAAAAGTCCTTGCCCGATTTGGGACACCACAAGCCCTCGTCACTGACAACGGAACCCAATTCACCGATCAAGGTTTCCAAAGCTTCATCACTAAACTCGACACCAAGCAGCACTTCACCTCAGTCAAACACCCCCAAACTAACGGGTAAGCCCAGACCGCGAATATGGTCATCTTACGAGGTCTCAAACGAAGTTTTGTTATAAAATATATTATTTGTAGTAGTGTGGATGAAATTTTTTCATTATGTCACAAAATATTCCACTAAATTCAGTACTCTATGTTCCTAGACTTTACTAGAGTTTGTTCTCCATAACTAAACTTACAATATATTTGAATCGTGTCACTACATTCTTCTCTAACTTGTGTAAATTTCAATATTTAGAGTTGAGAAGGACGATTGACAATGCTAAAGAATGTGTTGGACTTTTTATCCTTCAAGTTGAAGCGTCTAAAATAAAATTGATTGCCAACTCTTGCGCAATAGTTTCTATGGGTAGTGAAAATTTTGCAACGTTGTGGCACCGTAGACTATGCCATCCAAATTTTATTTACTCGAAAAAAATATTTCTGACATTATTCAATAAAAGTCAGAAGAGGTTTCGAAGTGAACATTTTCAATTGTCAAAACATAGACGCAACACCCATCCACCACAACTCTATAAACCCTCCTTATCACTTTACATATTCATATCGATGTATTGGATTAAGATGATTTATCACCTTTATTGATAATCACATGACTCATTTGGGTCTACCTTATAAAGGGGAAAAATCATAATTTTGTTGGTTATTTAAAAATTTTGAAAAATCAAAATATTTGATTTTACTTTTATAATTTCACTTTTTGTAGTTAAAATGATATTTTAGTGACTTTATTCCGGTGTAAGGGTGTAATATTCAATTTTAAGAATGCCAAATATGATTCTCCTACTATTTCTTGCCTTTTTAGGCCAATTTCTTAACTAAGAAATTGCATAAAAATACAAATATTTCTTAACTAAGAAAAAAATCTGATAAACACATAAATATTTAACTTTTTATTTATTAAAAGAGTACTTTGTCAAATTATCCAACGTATAAGGGTGGAGGGTAGAATCAATGTGTGGAATACTTGGTATAAATTTTTATTATTAGAGAAATTAACATGTCACCTTCTAAATTAGATATGTCACTCTCCAATTTTATTTATTCTGATTTTATCTTTGATAAGATACAGATAATTTTCAAACGAAATTTTTGATAAAAGAGATAAAATTTCTGGTGCAGAACAAATTTCCAATACACTCCTATTAAATTTATGGTAAAAGTAAATTTTCGGTAGTGCATTTGAAATTTCAGGTAAAAAAGAAATTTCAAATTTACGCTGCAAAAGGAAACTTTCGAAATTTACATGGCATTTGAACTTTCGGAAATTTTAAAATTTTTAGTATTTTGAAAAGTCCCGAAAATTTGAAAATTTTTGGTACAAAAGGAAAATGTTTACATCAAAAATTTTAAAATTTTCTATACGAAAATATTGGAATTTTTGAAAATTCTGATACAAAATACCGGAAATTCTTTATTGTCTCACTAAATTTTCGGTGTCGTCTTGAAATTTCCGGTATTACCATAGAAATTAGAAAATTTCCGATTGATTACGAAAATTTTAAATTTTTTAAAAATATTTAGGTCTGAATAATTTAGTCTTTTCATACTATTTGGAGGTATCATATATAAGAGGGGGATGACATGTTAATATCTGTCTACTTTTAATTTGGGCCAAGAATTGAAGATGAAGCCCAAAACTGAGATTGAAATCTTGTTGTGACCGAAGACATGAATCCTTAAAAGATTTTAGGGTTTGTTTGATCCCACGTAACGGTCACAAAAGTTTGTCTAACGATAGCTTCTATAAATAAGCATTCCCGCTATCTCAACATTCATTCACTCTCGCGCGCTCTCTCTCTCTCTCTAACATTCATTCTCTCTCTTTACAATCAATTCTATATCTTTCAACACAACACTCTGTCTACGATCATCATTTGAGAATGTTGATTCCACTTGCACTTGTTGATGATGTTGCTATCTTGGATCCTCGTACCCACAACAACATGTTACACCCTGTGTATGTTCTCTTTGATTCTCGTACCATGTCTCACTACCACCACCCAACAACAACACCACCACCACCTTGGTCTGTCAACATGTACAACAATGTCCCAAGAAGATTAATGTCTCACAACCACAACAATGTCCCAACAAGATTATTGTCTCATAACCACAACAATGTCCCAAGAAGATTAATGTCTCACAACCAGAACAATGTCCCAAGAAGATTAATGTCTCACAACCACAACAACGTTCCAACAAGATTAATGTCTCACAACCAGAACAATGTCCCAAGAAGATTAATGTCTCACAACCACAACAACGTTCCAACAAGATTAATGTCTCACAACCACAACAACGTTTCATCGAGATTCACTTCATCAACGAGCCGCAACAACGTTTCATCAAGATTCACTTCATCAACCGTGTCTGTGGTAGATGAAACTCTTGTCTATGATTCTACTATCACCAGCAACATTCCAAGAACACGCTCATTTAATCTCCACTACAACAACAATGGTACTAGAGCTTCTTCTTCCCCTGTGATCGGTGTTCAAGAACATTTTACAACATCAACAACAGATGCAGAATCCATCTGTTGCATTTGTCTTGTTCACTTGTCTAATGCTTCTTCCACGCCAATTCGGTTGCGCTGCTCTCATATATTTCACACTGAATGCATTCAGAAATGGGTTAATATCAGACAAACGTGTCCACTCTGTCGGGCCGATGTTTAGTTTTCATACATTGATACTACTACTAGTTTGCCACTGTCTTTGTGTGCAAGCATGTTGTTTTGTCTTATTCTTTGTGTCAATACTGCAGATGTATAAGGTTATAGGTCATTAGGTTTCTCAATATTTAGAACTATGCTTCTACTTTGAACAATGTAGACCTTTGGGTTGTATGTTATTTGAAATCCACATTTTTAAATGAAAAACTTGTCATTCTCTAAATTTTCATAGCTTAAATTTGACACTTGGTTTATTGTTTCAAACTAGGCTGTTGTTGAATGTGGGAAAGGCCGAATGAGAATTTAAAAAAGGCATTTCTTGTTAATGTTTTACTTTATTACAATTGTAGTTAGTCAAGGTTCTCCATAAAACTGCTCTGTCTTTGTCTGTTTTTTTGTCTATCTTTTCCTTATTACTTGCGTCAATATGTGTTACACCGCAGATGCTTAAAGTGATTTTGTTTGTTAATATTTAGGACTATGTTTATGTCATTGCAATCATCCAGTTTTACAGTTGCGAACAAATGCTGAATAACCGTAGATATTTTTATGTTGTGCAGTTTAACAATAGTCTATTAGGCCAGACCTATAAAAGATTCAATTTAATATTAAAATAACAGTTTTTTTTGTTTTTGTTTTGTCTCTATGAATTATTATGTAGTTCTTTGGTTGGTTGGATAATGAAAAGTAAGCGCTTTTTTGTTAGAATGAATTCTTTTCTTAGTTATTGAAAATGTATATAATACCGTGCCAAATTTCTCACTAATTGACTCTATGGTAAATATCAGAACCTGATGATGAGAAACGGTTAAAGATTATTTTGCCTGGATTGGTACTCGAAGCATATGAGATTTGTTAGGATGTATGGCATTGCTCTCAGCCCACCTGTTTATAACAGCTTGTAGAACAAGCCTAGAAATTAGTTATTTTATTCTCTTAAGCTTGCAACAATATTTCTATTTTGTTGGATGCAGTCATTACTAAATTTGGAGGCAACAACATCCTAGTGGTATGGGAATTTCTGCTGTTGGCATGGCATATTTCCTTGTCATGTTGCTAATCCTCAACTATGTTTAGAAAAATCGTAAGTGACGTGGTACAAGTTTATATCTTATGAGTTATTCATCTGTCCAAATTTAGTAATTACCTCGTCTGTGTTTAAGCTACCAGTCTTGGCTATCGATGCAGGAGCTTTAGTCGCTCATTACTGCTTACCATACCCTTCAGTTGACAGCCAGGATAGACCTCTGCAATAGAATTAATATATGATTTATCTCCATTTCATTTTCAATATTGCAATAGTATTGCTAGGTTCTTAATTTCTTTCTTCGTTTTCTTTTTGTTGATAAATCTATGCAGCAAGGAAAATAATATGAATAAAGCTACCCTTATGATTTATTCATCTGTCCAAATTTAGTAATTACCTCGTGTGTGTTTAAGCTACCAGTCTTGACTATCGATGCAGGAGCTTTAGTCGCTCATTACTGCTTACCATACCTTGCAGTTGACAACCAGGACAGACCTCTGCAATAGATTCTTAAAGGTTGGTCCAATTTTATAGCATTAATAGAGTACATTGTTATTGAAATTACCTGATATATTTTACTTCAATCTACCTTGATTCTTAGAATGCTTAGGTTGGAACCATAGAGCAACCAAGGTAAAAAATCTCTACTTTTCAAGTTTTGCACAAAACATGTCAAAAACTATTTTTAAAAGCATGTGAAATCTGAATAAACTATATTTGACAGTTTACTTATACAAATCAACAGGAAGACATAACCCATACACTAATAAGAAAAACCAAATTGCTTATAACCCAATTTAAGCATGTTCAATTTCTCACAGATTCAAAAATGTCTTCTCAAATCCAACTCAAACCTATTCCTATAGTTAACAGCATACTCATGCACCTCTTTCTCACCAGCAACAGATTTTAAGAACTCTCCATCTCCTTGCAACATACTCAAACTCTAAGGTTGCTCCTTAGAGTGCATATCCACTGAAGTCTCCACCATCATATTTTTCTCCTGAAAAAAACTTATTGGGCTTTACAAGCCAAACAGCCATGTTCAAAGATTATGGGACGGAATGCAGGTGTGTGGCTTCAACTATATGAAACTTAATATTTTAATATTACTACATTGTATGAAATGTGATCAAAGTTTCTTTGGTTTGTTACAGGATTTAATTACCTCGTCTGGACCACTCTTGGCTAGTGTTGCAGGAGCTTTAGGTGCTGAATACTGCTCACCATACCTTGCAGTTGACACCAGGACAGACCTCTGCTATAGAAGTTTCAAGGTTGGTTCAGTTTTATAGCATTAATATATGATTTATCTCCATTTCATTTCAATATTGCAATAATATTACTAGGTTCTTTATTTGTTTCTTTGTTTTATTTTTGCTCATGAATCTCTGCAGCAAGGAAAATACTGTGAATAAAGCTAATAGGGACTTGAAGTCGCCACAAAAATGTGATATTCAGAGATGAATTTTGGTAAGCGAAATTTTACAACTCATGGTCTTTTTGTTTTTTAGTAATGTTGCAGTGTCCAAGATTATTTAAGTAACTAGTGAACAACTTACAATATTGTGTTTGCTGCTATCTCGTTTCTCTCCTAATACTTATGATAGTACTTGTTTCCTGATATCACATTGGTAAGATTGTGGAAAGGGCTGAATGACAGTTAATGTTTTACTTTGTTTCAATTGTTGTCAGTCAAGGAAGGTCGTTTCCACTTGGAATGCTTAGGTTGGATGTAAGATCTTGATTAAAAGAGTATTTTGTTATTGAAGTTACCTGATATATTTTACTTCAATCTATCTTGATTCTTAGAATGCTTAGGTACTTGGAACCATAGAGCAACCAAGGTTGAAAATCTGTATTTTTCAAGTTTTGCCCAAAACATGTCAAAAACTATTCTTAAAAGCATGTGAAATCTGCATAAACTATATTTGACTTATAGAAATCAACAAGAAGACATAACCATACACTAATAAGAAAAACCAAATTGCTTATAACCCAATTTAAGCATGTTCAATTTCTCACAGATTAAAAAATGTCTTCTCAATCGAACTCAAACCTATTCCTATAGTTAACAGCATACTTATGCACCTCTGTCTCACCAGAAACAGATTTTGAAGAACTCTCCATCTCCTTACAGGTGCAACTTTACCTGTTGTCAGCACACCTGTTCCTAACAGTAGTTCTTGTAGAACAAGCCTAATAAGTTTATTTTATTCTCTTAAACTTGCAATTAATATTACTATTTTTAATTTGGTTTTGGTTGGATGCAGTCATACAATTTGTAGACCAGCATCCTGATGGTATGGGAGTTTCGGCAGTTGGCATGGCATTTGTGTAGAATTGTAATCATAGTCACAGCTGTAAGCCCGTAACATTCATTTCTTACAACCATATCTTCAAGACTCCTGTCACCTTACATGATTTGGAAAGGGCAACAGGAAATGGAGGTTGCTTTCTCAATACAAAGAAGCTCGAGCATAACAATTTTAATGCCGCTCTCAAGAAAGGCAACAGTATCCGTGCAAACTCCTTATCTAGCCAACCTGCTACTCATCATTTTTCACCATCGATGAGAATCAAGGCTCGTTAAATGCATCACAATCCATTCACGAAATGAAGGGTTTCAATCATAGTCACACAATTCTCAATTCGCTTTGGTGTATGGTACACATCTCTCAAAGAATTAGGTATGACAGGGTATATATAAAGCGGTGCTTAAGTCATAGTTAATCCCTTGATGTACTAACCATATTTACTTGCACTCAAATGCAGGTTTTGAAAATTTGCAAAGGTTTACTACCATTAAAGAGAATGCAACATCAGTCAGAAATGGGCCTTATGACTTGTGGCGAAAGATAGCGAAGGAACTATGGCAAGGTCATTCAGAACTATAGTGAATTACTTTCAATTGATGTAGAAGAGTTAATGCAAAGATTTGGTGGTATTTCCTAATGGAGTCTGTGATATCAGCCCATTAAAGACACTCAGTATTACCAGCTTTCTGCACTTCCTACAGAAATTGGAAAATGGGAGAATTTAGAACTTGTAAGGCTGAGTTCCTGCACTGATTTGGAAGTGATACCAAATTCCATTGTAAAGCCTTTATGTCTAAGACATCTTCACTTGTCTACATCTTAAACTGCATAATAAACCTTTCAAGTTAATCTAAGGAGTGTTGATAATGTAGAGGCGATTTGTATAGGATGGAGAAGAAGGAGGTAGAGAAGTCAAGTGGTAGTAGCATTGTTCAGAGGACTTTATCAAAGACTTCCACAAATCATAGTGATGGAGGCAATTTGGGCTGAAAAAAGTATAATTGAATATGTATTGAAAAAAAAAAAAGAATGAATAATATTCAGGGTTCATGAGTTCCAATAATATTTACTTACTACTAGTTATCGTCATAGTCATGTGACTGCTGCTGCTTCGATTGTTCTGAGTAGTCGTTAAATCTAATATGTTTTGCCTTCTGAGCATAGAGTATATATTGGTACTGATCATTCAGCTGCAGCTTGAGCAATTGGAGGACATCCTCATTTCTATTGATAATAAATTGGTTGGAAGCTACAGAACCTTCTGCCAGCCATGATCGTCATAGTTAACTACATAAGAGTATGTCTAGATTCAACCCGAATTAAAATTAAAACATTTCAATACAAATTTAAAGATTGTTCAAGTAATCATATACCTGATCAAAAGTTGCTTTGGTAATAGAAATTATCTTCTCTACATTGTGTGTTTTTAAGTGATTATGTATTCTTTAGCTATATCGATTAATTTTGTAATTCTTTTTTTATCAGCATATTTGAAGGTCCAATTGAACTCTTACCTTCGCCTTATAAAGAATTAGGTGTGTAGTGTTTAATTGATCATCTTAATTATATCTTATATTTAAATATTATGAATTATTTAACAAAAATATTTATGCTTTGATACAATATATGATTGGGAATTCCATATGATTTATGGATCTCCGATTATCTATAATGTTCAACTTAAATCTGAGTAAAAATTAAAAATTTTCAATACAAATATAGAAGATTGTTCAACTGATTATATCATCGATCAAAATTTGTCCCATAAAAATAGTTTAATTGCACACAATCTACCTTCTAAGTTATTTGAAGAAGAAATTTCAGATGAGATTGAAAGTTTCATGACAGCCTCTGAAATAAATTTGAATATTGAAGATGATTTGAATAATGACTCGACTATTGATGAAGATGATTGTGATTATGACTCTGATCAATGATTAAAAAGGTGAAGGAGCAACATGCAGTTACACTATGTGACTCGTGTCTTTCTAGACTAGGTAAGAATTTGATTGCATATTATTTTGTTTGAGTTATGTGCATGCATACTAGAAAATTTTAAATAGTGTTTTAGTTACTTCTATTAGGTAAATTTTAGATTCACACAATGATGGTGATGGAGAAAGGAAGTGGAATTTAAGGTAAAGTTCATTCATTTCAATCCTCATTCCTCACATTAATATGGTTTTGAAACAAAAAAAAGGTCACGCTTTTACCGGAAGTGTATTTTCGAAACAATTGACTAAGATATGTACCTCAAATCAATATAGACATCTGACATATCTGTCAAAGTAGTGCATCCAACAACATGTAACATGTAAGCCTGAATGACCTCCTAGTACATAGAATGCTCCAACAAAGATGCATTAGTGTCCCAGAGTCATGAGAGAAGAAACTGAACACCTTTGTATGGATCTGCACTTGTGTAACCCCTAAGTATGTATCTGCACTCATAATTGAAAGCTCTATGCTCATCAACATAAGTGTAGAATAGTGATCATAATCACAATTGTAAGCCTATGACATTCATTTCTTACAACCATATCTTCAAGACTCTCGTCACCTTACATGATTTGAGAAGGGAAATGTTAGAGTAAAAATATATTCTATGATAGAAAACAAGTTTGTGGAGTAAAATTATATTCTATTATTCAGAAGCCTTATACACTTGTTAACAAAGTTAGTATTTATACATGATACAGGAGACATGGCATATAACCACTGAATAGATACTAACACATACAGTTTGAGTTATTTTAATAACTTTCCTTAATTCAAAACTGTTACAAAGACAGTACACTCATCATTTTCCTCAACTCTTTGAACCTTTCACTCTTCAAGGGCTTGGTCAATATATGAGCCAATTGTACCTCAGCTCTGCAGTGTTGAAGCTTGATTCTTCCCTTGCTTACTTGGTCTCTAAAGAAGTGGAATTTAGTGTCAATGTATTTACTCCTACCATGTGACACATGATTCTTGGCCAAATCAATTGCTGACTTGCTATCTACCAGTAACTCCACTACTTCTTCATTCCATAGCCCCAATTCTTTGAGTAGCGCAGACAACCATAAGGCTTGACAAGCAACTGAGCAGGCTGCAATATATTCAGCCTCACAGGTTGAGAGTTCCACCACATTTTTTCTTGGAACTCCAAGATATAGGGGAACTTGCAAACAGAAACACTTGCCCCATGGTACTTGTTCAATCTACCATATCTCCACACCAGTCAGAATCAGAGTAGGCTACAAGATCTAAATTATTATTCTCTACACTATAATAGGAAAATAGAATGCCATGGTTTAAGGTTCCTCTTAAGTACCTCGTGATTCTCTTGGCTGCAGTCATGTGTGAATGTCTAGGATCAATCATAAATCTGCTAACCAAACCTACACTGAAAGTTATCTGATGCCTGCTATAACATATATACCTCAGGCTACCAACCATATGCCTGAACAATGTGCCATCAACATTCCCTTCATCTTCATATTTTATCAGTTTCACATTGAATTCAGCAGGAGTTTCTATTGGCTTGCATCCCATCATCTTGAATTTCTTCAAGACTTCTATTAAATACTTCTTCTGATGCATAAAAATGCCATTTTATGAGTACACAAACTCAAATCCTAGGAAGTAGGATAGAGCACCCAAGTCAGCCATCTCAAATTCACTTTTCAGTTTCGTCTTGATTAATTCCATGCCATTTGGAATGCTTCATGTGATGACCAAATCATCAACATACAAACACATTGTTAGTAGCTCCTGTTCATCAACTACCTGAACATACACACCATGTTCTGCTGAGCATTTTTGAAATCCAGGGTTGTTGAGGAATGAGTCTATTCTTTTGTTCCATGCCTTAGGGGCTTGTTTTAAGCCATAGAGGGCATTCTTCAACCTTAAGACTTTTTGCTCTTCACCTTTGTATGTGAAACCTGGAGGATGCAACACAAATACTTCTTCATCAAGTGGCCCATTTAGAAAGGCTGACTTGACATCTAGCTACCACAACTTCCATTTCTTCCAGCTATCTATTGAAACAATCAATCTTATAGTTTCCATCCTTACTACTGGAGCAAACACTTCATCATAATCCAAACCTTCCTCCTGCATGAATCCCTTTGCCATAAGTCTGGCTTTGTCCTTGGCTATGGATCCATCATGTTTGAGTTTGGTCTTAAACACCTATTTGACATCAATTGATCTTTTGTTTTAAGGAAGATTTACAATCTCCGAAGTATCATTATTTTCAATACTCTTCAGTTATTCTTCCATAGCTAGTCTCCTTGCTTCCTTTGAGATGGCCTCCTCAAATGATATATGTTCGATGTCTGCCATAAGAGCCATATGGTGAACCAGGTCACCTTCTATTGATATATTTCCATCAGAGTAAATTTGATAGTCAATAAGCCTTGAAGGAGCTTGACTTGTTCTTGTAGGTCTGTCTGCAACTCTTAGAGTTTCATTGTTAGTTGCACCGTGTTGTGGTTCCATTCTTGGGTTATCTTCTTCCTAATCATGTTGGATAGTTGACCTTGTGTTGTCCTTTGATTGAAATTTTTCCCATGAACATGCTTCATCAAAGTAAACACCCATGCTGAATGTGACTTGTTGGTTCTCTAGGTTGTACAACTTGTATGAACCAGTTGAATTGTAACCTACAAAAATCATCTTCTTATTTTTGTCATCCAATTTTCTTCTTCTTTGGTTAGGTACATGTTGTAGAACAGAGATCCAAAGATCTTAAAGTTCTTAATTAAGGGCTTGTTTCTTGACTAAGCTTCTTTTGGAACCATAGTGTCAAGTCTCTTGGTTGGGAACCTATTTAGTACATGTACTGCAGTCATGGCAACTTCACTCCAAAAGCTATGAGGTAGATTTTTTCCTTTGAGCATACTTCTAACCATGTTTAAGATGGTCCTGTTTCTCCTCTATGTAGCCCCATTGTGTTGAGGTGTATAAGGTGCAGTCATCACATGCACTATTCCTTATTCTCTGTATAATTCCTTAAATTCTCCTGATGTAAACTCCCCGCCATCATCTGTTCTCAGAGTTTTGATATGTTTTCCTGATTGTTTCTCCATAAGGGCTTTGAATTCCTTAAATGTCTTGTACACATCACTCTTGGGCTTGATTAGGTAAATCCATAACTTCCTGTTCAAGTCATCAATAAAGGATACAAAGTATCTATTCCCTCCTAGTGATGGAGTATAAAAGGGACAACATACAAAGTATCTATTCCCTCCTAGCTCTATATATAATATGGTCACTAAAGGAATTCCTAGATTGCTTGCTGATTAGGAACTTATCATATATTTTGTTAGGAGTTTCAATCAAATGGAGTCATGTAACCGTTCCCTTTGACCCCGGTTGCTTCATATCTCTAAAATTCAAATGGCCTAACCTAATGTTCCACAATCATGAATCATCTTTCAAAACAGCATCAGAAAAACACTAAGATTCTATGGTGTTTAGGCTTACCTTTAAGGTTCTATTCTTGGCCAGTGGTGCTCTCACGACTAGCCCTCACGTTTTATTATAAATCTCCAGAAAAGTTTTGCTTATGGAAGCTACAAAACCTTTCTCTAGGAGCTCTCACGGGCTTATCATATTGGTGGTCATCCCAAGGATAGATAATACATTAGTGAGAATGACTTGCTTCCCATCTTCTCGGTTGACAATGACACTTCCAGTTCCTTCAGATTGTGTGGCCCCGTTATCAGCAAATTTCACCATACTTTTCTCCCCTGAATCAAAATTGACTAGCCAATTTCGATGCCTAGTCATGTGTTTGGAACACCCTGAGTCTATGTACCAAATTTCATTGTTCTACAAATATGGATTAGTGATCATCATCAACATTAAGGGTTGATCTTCTGCACATATTTCATCTCCTTATTTGGATATATGCGCTTGATTTCCTTTCTAATTTGATGGAGTTTTAAAATATGTTGAGAAATGTCCAATGCAATTACAATTGAAGCATTTGAGTCTCTTTCTATCAATCTTCTTCTTTCCACCTCGCCAATTCATTGATCCTCCTCTTCCTCTTGATCACTCTTTTCATGTTCTTGGTTATGAGAATTTCTCTCGGGCGTACTTCTGAAATCTTTTCCACGACCCCTTCCTCGAGATCCTGATTTGGGATTGAATCCAAATTTTATTGGTATGTATGCTTGCAGAGCTTGATTATCGCTGATGTGATGAACTCCCTGGATCATCTGTATTTATATCTGGTCCAACACGTGTTTGACTGCTAGAAGCCTCTATATTCATCTCTAGCATTTTATCCCCATTAGAAGTCAAAACCCAATAATTTGGCCTAAAACCCACTTTCTCCAAATGACGTTTCACTTCACTAGGGTCACTAATAATATTTCTGCAACCACACTTTAAACACAGACATCTTACCCCTCCTTCGTTTCGACAACATTCTTGACCAAACGCATACGAGAGAAATCCGACAACTCCTTCCTTAAAATGCGGTTTAAGCCCACGTCTTCCAGAAAACGATCTATCATACATCCAACTACGGTGGAATTGATAATATTCCATACTGCACATGTTCATGTTTAATTTTATTAAATAAAATAAGAATTGATCTATCGACAATAAACTTTCAATAATTTTTTAATCCTAAACATAAACTATCTTCTTTTCATTTAGAAATATACGACGTATTTATTTAAGTAATAAATATACTATTTATATAAAAATATATATTTTTTAGAAACTATATTTTTTTTTAAAGTTATACATATTTCTAAAAATTATGTTTACTATTTTATACATAAGTATTTACATATTTCAAAAAAATATACTATTTATATAAAAATATATATTTTTAGAAACTATATATTTTATTTAAATTTATTTAAAAATTATATATACTGTTTTTCATATATATAATATATATATATATATATATATATATATATATTATATATATATATATATATATATATATATATATATATATATATATATATATATATATATATATATATATTATATATATATATATATATATCTATTATATATATATATATATATATATATATATATATATATATATATATATAATATATATATATATATATATATATATATATATATATATAATATATATATATATATATATATATATATATATATCATATATATATATATATATATATATATATAT